>JARWLC010000016.1:47943618-48428896 GCA_033318265.1 Phyllotis vaccarum
TAAACGTGTTTTCAGTGGAATTTCTGTCAAATGCAAGACACAAGATTTGCTGTTAAAGAATTGAATATACAGAACACAAACAAACACTTCCCTAGAAGTGAATCGTCTAACCGTGCAACTCAGTTCTAAAAACTGAATAGAATGCAGTTTTCACTCACATGAAAGACTTATGCTTTCCTTCTTGAGAAGTGTTTTCAAAGACGTTCACAGAGTGATTCTGCAAAGCCCTTTTACTGACGTTGGTTTTAAATGTGTTTTCAGTGGAATTTCTGTCAAACGCAAGACACGAGATTTGTTGTTAAAGAATTGAATATACAGAACGCAAACAAACACTTCCCTACAAGTGAATCACTTAACCATGCAACTCAGTTCTAAAAACTGAATAGAATGCAGTTTTCACTCACATGAAAGACGTATGCTTTCCTTCTAGAGAAGTGTTTTCAAAGACATTCACAGAGTGATTCTACATAGCCTTTTTACTGACGTTGGCTTTTAAACGCGGTTTCAGTGGAATTTCTGTCAAACGCAAGACACGAGATTTGCTGTTAAAGAATTGAATATCCAGAATGCAAACAAACACTTCCCTACAAGTGAATCGCCTATGCATGCAACTCAGTTTTAAAAACTGAATAGAATGCAGTTTTCATTCACATGAAAGACGTATGGTTTCCTTCTAGAGAAGTGTTTTCAAAGACATTCACAGAGTGATTCTAAAAAGCCTTTTTACTGACGTTGGCTTTTAAAAGCGGTTTCAGTGGAATTTCTGTCAAACGCAAGACACGAGATTTGCTGTTAAAGAATTGAATATCCAGAATGCAAACAAACACTTTCCTACAAGTTAATCACCTAAACATGCAACTCAGTTCTAAAAACTGAATAGAATGCAGTTTTCACGCAGATGAAAGACATATGCTTTCCTTCTAGAGAAGTGTTTTCAAAGACATTCACAGAGTGATTCTACAAAGCCTTTTTACTGACATTGGCGTTTAAACGTGTTTTCAGTGGAATTTCTGTCAAACGCAAGACACGAGATTTGCTGTTAAAGAATTGAACATACAGAATGCAAACAAACACTTCCCTAGAAGTGAATCGCCTAACCGTGCAACTCAGTTCTAAAAACTGAATAGAATGCAGTTTTCACTCACATGAAAGACGTATGCTTTCCTTCTTGAGAAGTTTTTTCAAAGACGTTCACAGAGTGATTCTGCAAAGCCCTTTTCCTGATGTTGGTTTTAAACGTGTTTTCAGTAGACTTTCTGTCAAACGCAAGACACGAGATTTGATGTTAAAGAATTGAATATACAGAACACAAACAAACACTTCCCTACATGTGAATCGCCTAACCATGCAACTCAGTTCTAAAAACTGAATAGAACGCAGTTTTCACTCAGATGAAAGACGTATGCTTTCCTTCTTGATAAGTGTTTTCAAAGATGTTCACAGAGTGATTCTGCAAAGCCTTTTTAATGACGTTGGCTTTTAAACGTGTTTTCAGTGGAATTTCTGTCAAACGCAAGACACGAGATTTGCTGTTAAAGAATTGAATGTACAGAACGCAAACAAACACTTCCCTACAAGTGAATCGCCTAACCATGCAACTCAGTTCTAAAAACTGAATAGAACGCAGTTTTCACTCACATGAAAGACGTATGCTTTCCTTCTTGAGAAGTGTTTTCAAAGACGTTCACAGAGTGATTCTCCAAAGCCCTTTTACTGACGTTGGTTTTAAATGTGTTTTCAGTGGAATTTCTGTCAAACGCAAGACACGAGATTTGTTGTTAAAGAATTGAATATACAGAACGCAAACAAACACTTCCCTACAAGTGAATCACTTAACCATGCAACTCAGTTCTAAAAACTGAATAGAATGCAGTTTTCACTCACATGAAAGACGTATGCTTTCCTTCTAGAGAAGTGTTTTCAAAGACATTCACAGAGTGATTCTACATAGCCTTTTTACTGACGTTGGCTTTTAAACGCGGTTTCAGTGGAATTTCTGTCAAACGCAAGACACGAGATTTGCTGTTAAAGAATTGAATATCCAGAATGCAAACAAACACTTCCCTACAAGTGAATCGCCTATCCATGCAACTCAGTTTTAAAAACTGAATAGAATGCAGTTTTCATTCACATGAAAGACGTATGGTTTCCTTCTAGAGAAGTGTTTTCAAAGACATTCACAGAGTGATTCTAAAAAGCCTTTTTACTGACGTTGGCTTTTAAAAGCGGTTTCAGTGGAATTTCTGTCAAACGCAAGACACGAGATTTGCTGTTAAAGAATTGAATATCCAGAATGCAAACAAACACTTTCCTACAAGTTAATCACCTAAACATGCAACTCAGTTCTAAAAACTGAATAGAATGCAGTTTTCACGCAGATGAAAGACATATGCTTTCCTTCTAGAGAAGTGTTTTCAAAGACATTCACAGAGTGATTCTACAAAGCCTTTTTACTGACATTGGCTTTTAAACGTGTTTTCAGTGGAATTTCTGTCAAACGCAAGACACGAGATTTGCTGTTAAAGAATTGAACATACAGAATGCAAACAAACACTTCCCTAGAAGTGAATCGCCTAACCGTGCAACTCAGTTCTAAAAACTGAATAGAATGCAGTTTTCACTCACATGAAAGACGTATGCTTTCCTTCTTGAGAAGTGTTTTCAAAGACGTTCACAGAGTGATTCTGCAAAGCCCTTTTCCTGATGTTGGTTTTAAACGTGTTTTCAGTAGACTTTCTGTCAAACGCAAGACACGAGATTTGATGTTAAAGAATTGAATATACAGAACACAAACAAACACTTCCCTACATGTGAATCGCCTAACCATGCAACTCAGTTCTAAAAACTGAATAGAACGCAGTTTTCACTCAGATGAAAGACGTATGCTTTCCTTCTTGATAAGTGTTTTCAAAGATGTTCACAGAGTGATTCTGCAAAGCCTTTTTAATGACGTTGGCTTTTAAACGTGTTTTCAGTGGAATTTCTGTCAAACGCAAGACACGAGATTTGCTGTTAAAGAATTGAATGTACAGAACGCAAACAAACACTTCCCTACAAGTGAATCGCCTAACCATGCAACTCAGTTCTAAAAACTGAATAGAACGCAGTTTTCACTCACATGAAAGACGTATGCTTTCCTTCTTGAGAAGTGTTTTCAAAGACGTTCACAGAGTGATTCTGCAAAGCCCTTTTACTGACGTTGGTTTTAAATGTGTTTTCAGTGGAATTTCTGTCAAACGCAAGACACGAGATTTGTTGTTAAAGAATTGAATATACAGAACGCAAACAAACACTTCCCTACAAGTGAATCACTTAACCATGCAACTCAGTTCTAAAAACTGAATAGAATGCAGTTTTCACTCACATGAAAGACGTATGCTTTCCTTCTAGAGTAGTGTTTTCAAAGACATTCACAGAGTGATTCTACAAAGCCTTTTTACTGACGTTGGCTTTTAAACGTGTTTTCAGTGGAATTTCTGTCAAACGCAAGACACGAGATTTGCTGTTAAAGAATTGAATATCCAGAATGCAAACAAACACTTCCCTACAAGTTAATCACCTAACCATGCAACTCAGTTCTAAAAACTGAATAGAATGCAGTTTTCACGCAGATGAAAGACATATGCTTTCCTTCTAGAGAAGTGTTTTCAAAGACATTCACAGAGTGATTCTACAAAGCCTTTTTACTGACGTTGGCTTTTAAACGCGGTTTCAGTGGAATTTCTGTCAAACGCAAGACACAAGATTTGCTGTTAAAGAATTGAATATCAAGAATGCAAACAAACACTTCCCTACAAGTGAATCGCCTAACCATGCAACTCAGTTTTAAAAACTGAATAGAATGCAGTTTTCACTCACATGAAAGACGTATGCTTTCCTTCTAGAGAAGTGTTTTCAAAGACGTTCACAGAGTGATTCTGCAAAGCCCTTTTCCTGATGTTGGTTTTAAACGTGTTTTCAGTAGACTTTCTGTCAAACGCAAGACACGAGATTTGATGTTAAAGAATTGAATATACAGAACGCAAACAAACACTTCCCTACAAGTGAATCGCCTAACCATGCAACTCAGTTCTAAAAACTGAATAGAACGCAGTTTCCACTCAGATGAAAGACGTATGCTTTCCTTCTAGAGAAGTGTTTTCAAAGACATTCACAGAGTGATTCTACAAAGCCTTTTTACTGACGTTGGCTTTTAAACGCGGTTTCAGTGGAATTTTTGTCAAACGCAAGACACGAGATTTGCTGTTAAAGAATTGAATATCCAGAATGCAAACAAACACTTCCCTACAGGTGAATTGCCTAACCATGCAACTCAGTTCTAAAAACTGAATAGAATGCAGTTTTCACTCCGATGAAAGACTTATGCTTTCCTTCTTGAGAAGTGTTTTCAAAGACGTTCACAGAGTGATTCTGCAAAGCCCTTTTCCTGACATTGGTTTTAAACGTGTTTTCAGTGGAATTTCTGTCAAACGCAAGACACGAGATTTGATGTTAAAGAATTGAATATACAGAACGCAAACAAACACTTCCCTACAAGTGAATCACCTAAACATGCAACTCAGTTCTAAAAACTGAATAGAACGCAGTTTTCACTCAGATGAAAGAGGTATGCTTTCGTTCTTGAGAAGTGTTTTCAAAGACGTTCACAGAGTGATTCTGCAAAGCCCTTTTCCTGATGTTGGTTTTAAACGTGTTTTCAGTAGACTTTCTGTCAAACGCAAGACACGAGATTTGATGTTAAAGAATTGAATATACAGAACACAAACAAACACTTCCCTACATGTGAATCGCCTAACCATGCAACTCAGTTCTAAAAACTGAATAGAACGCAGTTTTCACTCAGATGAAAGACGTATGCTTTCCTTCTTGATAAGTGTTTTCAAAGATGTTCACAGAGTGATTCTGCAAAGCCTTTTTAATGACGTTGGCTTTTAAACGTGTTTTCAGTGGAATTTCTGTCAAACGCAAGACACGAGATTTGCTGTTAAAGAATTGAATGTACAGAACGCAAACAAACACTTCCCTACAAGTGAATCGCCTAACCATGCAACTCAGTTCTAAAAACTGAATAGAACGCAGTTTTCACTCACATGAAAGACGTATGCTTTCCTTCTTGAGAAGTGTTTTCAAAGACGTTCACAGAGTGATTCTGCAAAGCCCTTTTACTGACGTTGGTTTTAAATGTGTTTTCAGTGGAATTTCTGTCAAACGCAAGACACGAGATTTGTTGTTAAAGAATTGAATATACAGAACGCAAACAAACACTTCCCTACAAGTGAATCACTTAACCATGCAACTCAGTTCTAAAAACTGAATAGAATGCAGTTTTCACTCACATGAAAGACGTATGCTTTCCTTCTGGAGTAGTGTTTTCAAAGACATTCACAGAGTGATTCTACAAAGCCTTTTTACTGACGTTGGCTTTTAAACGTGTTTTCAGTGGAATTTCTGTCAAACGCAAGACACGAGATTTGCTGTTAAAGAATTGAATATCAAGAATGCAAACAAACACTTCCCTACAAGTGAATCGCCTAACCATGCAACTCAGTTTTAAAAACTGAATAGAATGCAGTTTTCACTCACATGAAAGACGTATGCTTTCCTTCTAGAGAAGTGTTTTCAAAGACGTTCACAGAGTGATTCTGCAAAGCCCTTTTCCTGATGTTGGTTTTAAACGTGTTTTCAGTAGACTTTCTGTCAAACGCAAGACACGAGATTTGATGTTAAAGAATTGAATATACAGAACGCAAACAAACACTTCCCTACAAGTGAATCGCCTAACCATGCAACTCAGTTCTAAAAACTGAATAGAACGCAGTTTCCACTCAGATGAAAGACGTATGCTTTCGTTCTTGAGAAGTGTTTTCAAAGACGTTCACAGAGTGATTCTGCAAAGCCTTTTTAATGATGTTGGCCTTTAAACGTGTTTTCAGTGGAATTTCTATCAAACGCAAGACACGAGATTTGCTGTTAAAGAATTGAATGTACAGAAGGCAAACAAACACTTCCCTACAAGTGAATCGCCTAACCGTGCAACTCAGTTCTAAAAACTGAATAGAATGCAGTCTTCACTCACATGAAAGACGTATGCTTTCCTTCTTGATAAGTGTTTTCAAAGACGTTCACAGAGTGATTCTGCAAAGCCTTTTTAATGACGTTGGCTTTTAAACGTGTTTTCAGTGGAATTTCTGTCAAACGCAAGACACGAGATTTGCTGTTAAAGAATTGAATGTACAGAACGCAAACAAACACTTCCCTACAAGTGAATCGCCTAACCGTGCAACTCAGTTTTAAAAACTGAATAGAATGCAGTTTTCACTCAGATGAAAGACTTATGCTTTCCTTATTGAGAAGTGTTTTCAAAGACGTTCACAGAGTGATTCTGCAAAGCCCTTTTCCTGACGTTGGTTTTAAACGTGTTTTCAGTGGACTTTCTGTCAAACGCAAGACACGAGATTTGATGTTAAAGAATTGAATATACAGAACGCAAACAAACACTTCCCTACAAGTGAATCGCCTAACCATGCAACTCAGTTCTAAAAACTGAATAGAACGCAGTTTCCACTCAGATGAAAGACGTATGCTTTCGTTCTTGAGAAGTGTTTTCAAAGACGTTCACAGAGTGATTCTGCAAAGCCTTTTTAATGATGTTGGCCTTTAAACGTGTTTTCAGTGGAATTTCTGTCAAATGCAAGACACAAGATTTGCTGTTAAAGAATTGAATATACAGAACACAAACAAACACTTCCCTAGAAGTGAATCGTCTAACCGTGCAACTCAGTTCTAAAAACTGAATAGAATGCAGTTTTCACTCACATGAAAGACTTATGCTTTCCTTCTTGAGAAGTGTTTTCAAAGACGTTCACAGAGTGATTCTGCAAAGCCCTTTTCCTGACGTTGGTTTTAAACGTGTTTTCAGTGGACTTTCTGTCAAACGCAAGACACGAGATTTGCTGTTAAAGAATTGAATATCCAGAATGCAAACAAACACTTCCCTACAAGTTAATCACCTAACCATGCAACTCAGTTCTAAAAACTGAATAGAATGCAGTTTTCACGCAGATGAAAGACATATGCTTTCCTTCTAGAGAAGTGTTTTCAAAGACATTCACAGAGTGATTCTACAAAGCCTTTTTACTGACATTGGCTTTTAAACGTGTTTTCAGTGGAATTTCTGTCAAACGCAAGACACGAGATTTGCTGTTAAAGAATTGAACATACAGAATGCAAACAAACACTTCCCTAGAAGTGAATCGCCTAACCGTGCAACTCAGTTCTAAAAACTGAATAGAATGCAGTTTTCACTCACATGAAAGACGTATGCTTTCCTTCTTGAGAAGTGTTTTCAAAGACGTTCACAGAGTGATTCAGCAAGGCCCTTTTACTGACGTTGGTTTTAAACGTGTTTTCAGTTGAATTTCTGTCAAACGCAAGACACGAGATTTGTTGTTAAAGAATTGAATATACAGAACGCAAACAAACACTTCCCTACAAGTGAATCACCTAACCATGCAACTCAATTCTAAAAACTAAATAGAATGCAGTTTTCACTCAGATGAAAGACGTATGCTTTCCTTCTAGAGAAGTGTTTTCAAAGACATTCACAGAGTGATTCTACAAAGCCTTTTTACTGACGTTGGCTTTTAAACGCGGTTTCAGTGGAATTTCTGTCAAACGCAAGACACAAGATTTGCTGTTAAAGAATTGAATATCAAGAATGCAAACAAACACTTCCCTACAAGTGAATCGCCTAACCATGCAACTCAGTTTTAAAAACTGAATAGAATGCAGTTTTCACTCACATGAAAGACGTATGCTTTCCTTCTAGAGAAGTGTTTTCAAAGACGTTCACAGAGTGATTCTGCAAAGCCCTTTTCCTGATGTTGGTTTTAAACGTGTTTTCAGTAGACTTTCTGTCAAACGCAAGACACGAGATTTGATGTTAAAGAATTGAATATACAGAACGCAAACAAACACTTCCCTACAAGTGAATCGCCTAACCATGCAACTCAGTTCTAAAAACTGAATAGAACGCAGTTTCCACTCAGATGAAAGACGTATGCTTTCGTTCTTGAGAAGTGTTTTCAAAGACGTTCACAGAGTGATTCTGCAAAGCCTTTTTAATGATGTTGGCCTTTAAACGTGTTTTCAGTGGAATTTCTGTCAAACGCAAGACACGAGATTTGCTGTTAAAGAATTGAATGTACAGAAGGCAAACAAACACTTCCCTACAAGTGAATCGCCTAACCGTGCAACTCAGTTCTAAAAACTGAATAGAATGCAGTCTTCACTCACATGAAAGACGTATGCTTTCCTTCTTGAGAAGTGTTTTCAAAGACGTTCACAGAGTGATTCTGCAAAGCCCTTTTACTGACGTTGGTTTTAAACGTGTTTTCAGTGGAATTTCTGTCAAACACAAGACACGAGATTTGTTGTTAAAGAATTGAATGTACAGAACGCAAACAAACACTTCCCTACAAGTGAATCACCTAACCATGCAACTCAGTTCTAAAAACTGAATGGAACGCAGTTTTCACTCAGATGAAAGAGGTATGCTTTCGTTCTTGTGAAGTGTTTTCAAAGACGTTCACAGAGTGATTCTGCAAAGCCCTTTTACTGACGTTGGCTTTTAAACGCGGTTTCAGTGGAATTTCTGTCAAACGCAAGACACGAGATTTGCTGTTAAAGAATTGAATATCCAGAATGCAAACAAACACTTCCCTACAAGTGAATTGCCTAACCATGCAACTCAGTTCTAAAAACTGAATAGAACGCAGTTTTCACTCACATGAAAGACGTATGCTTTCCTTCTTGATAAGTGTTTTCAAAGACGTTCACAGAGTGATTCTGCAAAGCCTTTTTAATGACGTTGGCTTTTAAACGTGTTTTCAGTGGAATTTCTGTCAAACGCAAGACACGAGATTTGCTGTTAAAGAATTGAATGTACAGAATGCAAACAAACACTTCCCTACAAGTGAATCGCCTAACCGTGCAACTCAGTTTTAAAAACTGAATAGAATGCAGTTTTCACTCAGATGAAAGACTTATGCTTTCCTTCTTGAGAAGTGTTTTCAAAGACGTTCACAGAGTGATTCTGCAAAGCCCTTTTCCTGACGTTGGTTTTAAACGTGTTTTCAGTGGACTTTCTGTCAAACGCAAGACACGAGATTTGATGTTAAAGAATTGAATATACAGAACGCAAACAAACACTTCCCTACAAGTGAATCGCCTAACCATGCAACTCAGTTCTAAAAACTGAATAGAACGCAGTTTCCACTCAGATGAAAGACGTATGCTTTCGTTCTTGAGAAGTGTTTTCAAAGACGTTCACAGAGTGATTCTGCAAAGCCTTTTTAATGATGTTGGCCTTTAAACGTGTTTTCAGTGGAATTTCTGTCAAATGCAAGACACAAGATTTGCTGTTAAAGAATTGAATATACAGAACACAAACAAACACTTCCCTAGAAGTGAATCGTCTAACCGTGCAACTCAGTTCTAAAAACTGAATAGAATGCAGTTTTCACTCACATGAAAGACTTATGCTTTCCTTCTTGAGAAGTGTTTTCAAAGACGTTCACAGAGTGATTCAGCAAGGCCCTTTTACTGACGTTGGTTTTAAACGTGTTTTCAGTGGAATTTCTGTCAAACGCAAGACACGAGATTTGTTGTTAAAGAATTGAATATACAGAACGCAAACAAACACTTCCCTACAAGTGAATCACCTAACCATGCAACTCAATTCTAAAAACTAAATAGAATGCAGTTTTCACTCAGATGAAAGACGTATGCTTTCCTTCTAGAGAAGTGTTTTCAAAGACATTCACAGAGTGATTCTACAAAGCCTTTTTACTGACGTTGGCTTTTAAACGCGGTTTCAGTGGAATTTCTGTCAAACGCAAGACACAAGATTTGCTGTTAAAGAATTGAATATCAAGAATGCAAACAAACACTTCCCTACAAGTGAATCGCCTAACCATGCAACTCAGTTTTAAAAACTGAATAGAATGCAGTTTTCACTCACATGAAAGACGTATGCTTTCCTTCTAGAGAAGTGTTTTCAAAGACGTTCACAGAGTGATTCTGCAAAGCCCTTTTCCTGATGTTGGTTTTAAACGTGTTTTCAGTAGACTTTCTGTCAAACGCAAGACACGAGATTTGATGTTAAAGAATTGAATATACAGAACGCAAACAAACACTTCCCTACAAGTGAATCGCCTAACCATGCAACTCAGTTCTAAAAACTGAATAGAACGCAGTTTCCACTCAGATGAAAGACGTATGCTTTCGTTCTTGAGAAGTGTTTTCAAAGACGTTCACAGAGTGATTCTGCAAAGCCTTTTTAATGATGTTGGCCTTTAAACGTGTTTTCAGTGGAATTTCTGTCAAACGCAAGACACGAGATTTGTTGTTAAAGAATTGAATATACAGAACGCAAACAAACACTTCCCTACAAGTGAATCACCTAACCATGCAACTCAGTTCTAAAAACTGAATGGAACGCAGTTTTCACTCAGATGAAAGAGGTATGCTTTCGTTCTTGTGAAGTGTTTTCAAAGACGTTCACAGAGTGATTCTGAAAAGCCCTTTTACTGACGTTGGCTTTTAAACGCGGTTTCAGTGGAATTTCTGTCAAACGCAAGACACGAGATTTGCTGTTAAAGAATTGAATATCCAGAATGCAAACAAACACTTCCCTACAAGTGAATTGCCTAACCATGCAACTCAGTTCTAAAAACTGAATAGAACGCAGTTTTCACTCACATGAAAGACGTATGCTTTCCTTCTTGATAAGTGTTTTCAAAGACGTTCACAGAGTGATTCTGCAAAGCCTTTTTAATGACGTTGGCTTTTAAACGTGTTTTCAGTGGAATTTCTGTCAAACGCAAGACACGAGATTTGCTGTTAAAGAATTGAATGTACAGAATGCAAACAAACACTTCCCTACAAGTGAATCGCCTAACCGTGCAACTCAGTTCTAAAAACTGAATAGAATGCAGTTTTCACTCAGATGAAAGACTTATGCTTTCCTTCTTGAGAAGTGTTTTCAAAGACGTTCACAGAGTGATGCTGCAAAGCCCTTTTCCTGACGTTGGTTTTAAACGTGTTTTCAGTGGACTTTCTGTCAAACGCAAGACAGGAGATTTGATGTTAAAGAATTGAATATACAGAATGCAAACAAACACTTCCCTACAAGTGAATCGCCTAACCATGCAACTCAGTTCTAAAAACTGAATAGAACGCAGTTTCCACTCAGATGAAAGACGTATGCTTTCGTTCTTGAGAAGTGTTTTCAAAGACGTTCACAGAGTGATTCTGCAAAGCCTTTTTAATGATGTTGGCCTTTAAACGTGTTTTCAGTGGAATTTCTGTCAAATGCAAGACACAAGATTTGCTGTTAAAGAATTGAATATACAGAACACAAACAAACACTTCCCTAGAAGTGAATCGTCTAACCGTGCAACTCAGTTCTAAAAACTGAATAGAATGCAGTTTTCACTCACATGAAAGACTTATGCTTTCCTTCTTGAGAAGTGTTTTCAAAGACGTTCACAGAGTGATTCTGCAAAGCCCTTTTCCTGACGTTGGTTTTAAATGTGTTTTCAGTGGAATTTCTGTCAAACGCAAGACACGAGTTTTGTTGTTAAAGAATTGAATATACAGAACGCAAACAAACACTTCCCTACAAGTGAATCACTTAACCATGCAACTCAGTTCTAAAAACTGAATAGAATGCAGTTTTCACTCACATGAAAGACGTATGCTTTCCTTCTAGAGAAGTGTTTTCAAAGACATTCACAGAGTGATTCTACAAAGCCTTTTTACTGACGTTGGCTTTTAAACGCGGTTTCAGTGGAATTTCTGTCAAACACAAGACACGAGATTTGCTGTTAAAGAATTGAATATCCAGAATGCAAACAAACACTTCCCTACAAGTGAATCGCCTAACCATGCAACTCAGTTTTAAAAACTGAATAGAATGCAGTTTTCACTCACATGAAAGACGTATGCTTTCCTTCTAGAGAAGTGTTTTCAAAGACATTCACAGAGTGATTCTAAAAAGCCTTTTTACTGACGTTGGCTTTTAAAAGCGGTTTCAGTGGAATTTCTGTCAAACGCAAGACACGAGATTTGCTGTTAAAGAATTGAATATCCAGAATGCAAACAAACACTTCCCTACAAGTTAATCACCTAACCATGCAACTCAGTTCTAAAAACTGAATAGAATGCAGTTTTCACGCAGATGAAAGACATATGCTTTCCTTCTAGAGAAGTGTTTTCAAAGACATTCACAGAGTGATTCTACAAAGCCTTTTTACTGACATTGGCTTTTAAACGTGTTTTCAGTGGAATTTCTGTCAAACGCAAGACACGAGATTTGCTGTTAAAGAATTGAACATACAGAATGCAAACAAACACTTCCCTAGAAGTGAATCGACTAACAGTGCAACTCAGTTCTAAAAACTGAATAGAATGCAGTTTTCACTCACATGAAAGACGTATGCTTTCCTTCTTGAGAAGTGTTTTCAAAGACGTTCACAGAGTGATTCAGCAAGGCCCTTTTACTGACGTTGGCTTTTAAACGTGTTTTCAGTGGAATTTCTGTCAAACGCAAGACACGAGATTTGTTGTTAAAGAATTGAATATACAGAACGCAAACAAACACTTCCCTACAAGTGAATCACCTAACCATGCAACTCAATTCTAAAAACTAAATAGAATGCAGTTTTCACTCAGATGAAAGACGTATGCTTTCCTTCTAGAGAAGTGTTTTCAAAGACATTCACAGAGTGATTCTACAAAGCCTTTTTACTGACGTTGGCTTTTAAACGCGGTTTCAGTGGAATTTCTGTCAAACGCAAGACACGAGATTTGCTGTTAAAGAATTGAATATCCAGAATGCAAACAAACACTTCCCTACAATTGAATCGCCTAACCATGCAACTCAGTTTTAAAAACTGAATAGAATGCAGTTTTCACTCACATGAAAGACGTATGCTTTCCTTCTAGAGAAGTGTTTTCAAAGACATTCACAGAGTGATTCTAAAAAGCCTTTTTACTGACGTTGGCTTTTAAAAGCGGTTTCAGTGGAATTTCTGTCAAACGCAAGACACGATATTTGCTGTTAAAGAATTGAATATCCAGAATGCAAACAAACACTTCCCTACAAGTTAATCACCTAACCATGCAACTCAGTTCTAAAAACTGAATAGAATGCAGTTTTCACGCAGATGAAAGACATATGCTTTCCTTCTAGAGAAGTGTTTTCAAAGACATTCACAGAGTGATTCTACAAAGCCTTTTTACTGACATTGGCTTTTAAACGTGTTTTCAGTGGAATTTCTGTCAAACGCAAGACACGAGATTTGCTGTTAAAGAATTGAACATACAGAATGCAAACAAACACTTCCCTAGAAGTGAATCGCCTAACCGTGCAACTCAGTTCTAAAAACTGAATAGAATGCAGTTTTCACTCAGATGAAAGACGTATGCTTTCCTTCTTGAGAAGTGTTTTCAAAGACGTTCACAGAGTGATTCAGCAAGGCCCTTTTACTGACGTTGGCTTTTAAACGTGTTTTCAGTGGAATTTCTGTCAAACGCAAGACACGAGATTTGTTGTTAAAGAATTGAATATACAGAACGCAAACAAACACTTTCCTACAAGTGAATCACCTAACCATGCAACTCAATTCTAAAAACTAAATAGAATGCAGTATTCACTCAGATGAAAGACGTATGCTTTCCTTCTAGAGAAGTGTTTTCAAAGACATTCACAGAGTGATTCTACAAAGCCTTTTTACTGACGTTGGCATTTAAACGCGGTTTCAGTGGAATTTCTGTCAAACGCAAGACACAAGATTTGCTGTTAAAGAATTGAATATCAAGAATGCAAACAAACACTTCCCTACAAGTGAATCGCCTAACCATGCAACTCAGTTTTAAAAACTGAATAGAATGCAGTTTTCACTCACATGAAAGACGTATGCTTTCCTTCTAGAGAAGTGTTTTCAAAGACGTTCACAGAGTGATTCTGCAAAGCCCTTTTCCTGATGTTGGTTTTAAACGTGTTTTCAGTACACTTTCTGTCAAACGCAAGACACGAGATTTGATGTTAAAGAATTGAATATACAGAACGCAAACAAACACTTCCCTACAAGTGAATCGCCTAACCATGCAACTCAGTTCTAAAAACTGAATAGAACGCAGTTTCCACTCAGATGAAAGACGTATGCTTTCGTTCTTGAGAAGTGTTTTCAAAGACGTTCACAGAGTGATTCTGCAAAGCCTTTTTAATGATGTTGGCCTTTAAACGTGTTTTCAGTGGAATTTCTGTCAAACGCAAGACACGAGATTTGCTGTTAAAGAATTGAATGTACAGAAGGCAAACAAACACTTCCCTACAAGTGAATCGCCTAACCGTGCAACTCAGTTCTAAAAACTGAATAGAATGCAGTCTTCACTCACATGAAAGACGTATGCTTTCCTTCTTGAGAAGTGTTTTCAAAGACGTTCACAGAGTGATTCTGCAAAGCCCTTTTACTGACGTTGGTTTTAAACGTGTTTTCAGTGGAATTTCTGTCAAACACAAGACACGAGATTTGTTGTTAAAGAATTGAATATACAGAACGCAAACAAACACTTCCCTACAAGTGAATCACCTAACCATGCAACTCAGTTCTAAAAACTGAATGGAACGCAGTTTTCACTCAGATGAAAGAGGTATGCTTTCGTTCTTGTGAAGTGTTTTCAAAGACGTTCACAGAGTGATTCTGCAAAGCCCTTTTACTGACGTTGGCTTTTAAACGCGGTTTCAGTGGAATTTCTGTCAAACGCAAGACACGAGATTTGCTGTTAAAGAATTGAATATCCAGAATGCAAACAAACACTTCCCTACAAGTGAATTGCCTAACCATGCAACTCAGTTCTAAAAACTGAATAGAACGCAGTTTTCACTCACATGAAAGACGTATGCTTTCCTTCTTGATAAGTGTTTTCAAAGACGTTCACAGAGTGATTCTGCAAAGCCTTTTTAATGACGTTGGCTTTTAAACGTGTTTTCAGTGGAATTTCTGTCAAACGCAAGACACGAGATTTGCTGTTAAAGAATTGAATGTACAGAATGCAAACAAACACTTCCCTACAAGTGAATCGCCTAACCGTGCAACTCAGTTTTAAAAACTGAATAGAATGCAGTTTTCACTCAGATGAAAGACTTATGCTTTCCTTCTAGAGAAGTGTTTTCAAAGACGTTCACAGAGTGATTCTGCAAAGCCCTTTTCCTGACGTTGGTTTTAAACGTGTTTTCAGTGGACTTTCTGTCAAACGCAAGACACGAGATTTGATGTTAAAGAATTGAATATACAGAACGCAAACAAACACTTCCCTACAAGTGAATCGCCTAACCATGCAACTCAGTTCTAAAAACTGAATAGAACGCAGTTTCCACTCAGATGAAAGACGTATGCTTTCGTTCTTGAGAAGTGTTTTCAAAGACGTTCACAGAGTGATTCTGCAAAGCCTTTTTAATGATGTTGGCTTTTAAACGTGTTTTCAGTGGAATTTCTGTCAAACGCAAGACACGAGATTTGTTGTTAAAGAATTGAATATACAGAACGCAAACAAACACTTCCCTACAAGTGAATCACCTAACCATGCAACTCAATTCTAAAAACTAAATAGAATGCAGTTTTCACTCAGATGAAAGACGTATGCTTTCCTTCTAGAGAAGTGTTTTCAAAGACATTCACAGAGTGATTCTACAAAGCCTTTTTACTGACGTTGGCTTTTAAACGCGGTTTCAGTGGAATTTCTGTCAAACGCAAGACACGAGATTTGCTGTTAAAGAATTGAATATCCAGAATGCAAACAAACACTTCCCTACAAGTGAATCGCCTAACCATGCAACTCAGTTTTAAAAACTGAATATAATGCAGTTTTCACTCACATGAAAGACGTATGCTTTCCTTCTAGAGAAGTGTTTTCAAAGACATTCACAGAGTGATTCTAAAAAGCCTTTTTACTGACGTTGGCTTTTAAAAGCGGTTTCAGTGGAATTTCTGTCAAACGCAAGACACGATATTTGCTGTTAAAGAATTGAATATCCAGAATGCAAACAAACACTTCCCTACAAGTTAATCACCTAACCATGCAACTCAGTTCTAAAAACTGAATAGAATGCAGTTTTCACGCAGATGAAAGACATATGCTTTCCTTCTAGAGAAGTGTTTTCAAAGACATTCACAGAGTGATTCTACAAAGCCTTTTTACTGACATTGGCTTTTAAACGTGTTTTCAGTGGAATTTCTGTCAAACGCAAGACACGAGATTTGCTGTTAAAGAATTGAACATACAGAATGCAAACAAACACTTCCCTAGAAGTGAATCGCCTAACCGTGCAACTCAGTTCTAAAAACTGAATAGAATGCAGTTTTCACTCACATGAAAGACGTATGCTTTCCTTCTTGAGAAGTGTTTTCAAAGACGTTCACAGAGTGATTCAGCAAGGCCCTTTTACTGACGTTGGCTTTTAAACGTGTTTTCAGTGGAATTTCTGTCAAACGCAAGACACGAGATTTGTTGTTAAAGAATTGAATATACAGAACGCAAACAAACACTTCCCTACAAGTGAATCACCTAACCATGCAACTCAATTCTAAAAACTAAATAGAATGCAGTTTTCACTCAGATGAAAGACGTATGCTTTCCTTCTAGAGAAGTGTTTTCAAAGACATTCACAGAGTGATTCTACAAAGCCTTTTTACTGACGTTGGCATTTAAACGCGGTTTCAGTGGAATTTCTGTCAAACGCAAGACACAAGATTTGCTGTTAAAGAATTGAATATCAAGAATGCAAACAAACACTTCCCTACAAGTGAATCGCCTAACCATGCAACTCAGTTTTAAAAACTGAATAGAATGCAGTTTTCACTCACATGAAAGACGTATGCTTTCCTTCTAGAGAAGTGTTTTCAAAGACGTTCACAGAGTGATTCTGCAAAGCCCTTTTCCTGATGTTGGTTTTAAACGTGTTTTCAGTAGACTTTCTGTCAAACGCAAGACACGAGATTTGATGTTAAAGAATTGAATATACAGAACGCAAACAAACACTTCCCTACAAGTGAATCGCCTAACCATGCAACTCAGTTCTAAAAACTGAATAGAACGCAGTTTCCACTCAGATGAAAGACGTATGCTTTCGTTCTTGAGAAGTGTTTTCAAAGACGTTCACAGAGTGATTCTGCAAAGCCTTTTTAATGATGTTGGCCTTTAAACGTGTTTTCAGTGGAATTTCTGTCAAACGCAAGACACGAGATTTGCTGTTAAAGAATTGAATGTACAGAAGGCAAACAAACACTTCCCTACAAGTGAATCGCCTAACCGTGCAACTCAGTTCTAAAAACTGAATAGAATGCAGTCTTCACTCACATGAAAGACGTATGCTTTCCTTCTTGAGAAGTGTTTTCAAAGACGTTCACAGAGTGATTCTGCAAAGCCCTTTTACTGACCTTGGTTTTAAACGTGTTTTCAGTGGAATTTCTGTCAAACACAAGACACGAGATTTGTTGTTAAAGAATTGAATATACAGAACGCAAACAAACACTTCCCTACAAGTGAATCACCTAACCATGCAACTCAGTTCTAAAAACTGAATGGAACGCAGTTTTCACTCAGATGAAAGAGGTATGCTTTCGTTCTTGTGAAGTGTTTTCAAAGACGTTCACAGAGTGATTCTGCAAAGCCCTTTTACTGACGTTGGCTTTTAAACGCGGTTTCAGTGGAATTTCTGTCAAACGCAAGACACGAGATTTGCTGTTAAAGAATTGAATATCCAGAATGCAAACAAACACTTCCCTACAAGTGAATTGCCTAACCATGCAACTCAGTTCTAAAAACTGAATAGAACGCAGTTTTCACTCACATGAAAGACGTATGCTTTCCTTCTTGATAAGTGTTTTCAAAGACGTTCACAGCGTGATTCTGCAAAGCCTTTTTAATGACTTTGGCTTTTAAACGTGTTTTCAGTGGAATTTCTGTCAAACGCAAGACACGAGATTTGCTGTTAAAGAATTGAATGTACAGAACGCAAACAAACACTTCCCTACAAGTGAATCGCCTAACCGTGCAACTCAGTTTTAAAAACTGAATAGAATGCAGTTTTCACTCAGATGAAAGACTTATGCTTTCCTTCTTGAGAAGTGTTTTCAAAGACGTTCACAGAGTGATTCTGCAAAGCCCTTTTCCTGACGTTGGTTTTAAACGTGTTTTCAGTGGACTTTCTGTCAAACGCAAGACACGAGATTTGATGTTAAAGAATTGAATATACAGAACGCAAACAAACACTTCCCTACAAGTGAATTGCCTAACCATGCAACTCAGTTCTAAAAACTGAATAGAACGCAGTTTCCACTCAGATGAAAGACGTATGCTTTCGTTCTTGAGAAGTGTTTTCAAAGACATTCACAGAGTGATTCTGCAAAGCCTTTTTAATGACGTTGGCCTTTAAACGTGTTTTCAGTGGAATTTCTGTCAAATGCAAGACACAAGATTTGCTGTTAAAGAATTGAATATACAGAACACAAACAAACACTTCCCTAGAAGTGAATCGTCTAACCGTGCAACTCAGTTCTAAAAACTGAATAGAATGCAGTTTTCACTCACATGAAAGACTTATGCTTTCCTTCTTGAGAAGTGTTTTCAAAGACGTTCACAGAGTGATTCTGCAAAGCCCTTTTACTGACGTTGGTTTTAAATGTGTTTTCAGTGGAATTTCTGTCAAACGCAAGACACGAGATTTGTTGTTAAAGAATTGAATATACAGAACGCAAACAAACACTTCCCTACAAGTGAATCACTTAACCATGCAACTCAGTTCTAAAAACTGAATAGAATGCAGTTTTCACTCACATGAAAGACGTATGCTTTCCTTCTAGAGAAGTGTTTTCAAAGACATTCACAGAGTGATTCTACAAAGCCTTTTTACTGACGTTGGCTTTTAAACGCGGTTTCAGTGGAATTTCTGTCAAACACAAGACACGAGATTTGCTGTTAAAGAATTGAATATCCAGAATGCAAACAAACACTTCCCTACAAGTGAATCGCCTAACCATGCAACTCAGTTTTAAAAACTGAATAGAATGCAGTTTTCACTCACATGAAAGACGTATGCTTTCCTTCTAGAGAAGTGTTTTCAAAGACATTCACAGAGTGATTCTAAAAAGCCTTTTTACTGACGTTGGCTTTTAAAAGCTGTTTCAGTGGAATTTCTGTCAAACGCAAGACACGAGATTTGCTGTTAAAGAATTGAATATCCAGAATGCAAACAAACACTTCCCTACTAGTTAATCACCTAACCATGCAACTCAGTTCTAAATACTGAATAGAATGCAGTTTTCACGCAGATGAAAGACATATGCTTTCCTTCTAGAGAAGTGTTTTCAAAGACATTCACAGAGTGATTCTACAAAGCCTTTTTACTGACATTGGCTTTTAAACGTGTTTTCAGTGGAATTTCTGTCAAACGCAAGACACGAGATTTGCTGTTAAAGAATTGAACATACAGAATGCAAACAAACACTTCCCTAGAAGTGAATCGACTAACCGTGCAACTCAGTTCTAAAAACTGAATAGAATGCAGTTTTCACTCACATGAAAGACGTATGCTTTCCTTCTTGAGAAGTGTTTTCAAAGACGTTCACAGAGTGATTCAGCAAGGCCCTTTTACTGACGTTGGCTTTTAAACGTGTTTTCAGTGGAATTTCTGTCAAACGCAAGACACGAGATTTGTTGTTAAAGAATTGAATATACAGAACTCAAACAAACACTTCCCTACAAGTGAATCACCTAACCATGCAACTCATTTCTAAAAACTAAATAGAATGCAGTTTTCACTCAGATGAAAGACGTATGCTTTCCTTCTAGAGAAGTGTTTTCAAAGACATTCACAGAGTGATTCTACAAAGCCTTTTTACTGACGTTGGCTTTTAAACGCGGTTTCAGTGGAATTTCTGTCAAACGCAAGACACGAGATTTGCTGTTAAAGAATTGAATATCCAGAATGCAAACAAACACTTCCCTACAAGTGAATCGCCTAACCATGCAACTCAGTTTTAAAAACTGAATAGAATGCAGTTTTCACTCACATGAAAGACGTATGCTTTCCTTCTAGAGAAGTGTTTTCAAAGACATTCACAGAGTGATTCTAAAAAGCCTTTTTACTGACGTTGGCTTTTAAAAGCGGTTTCAGTGGAATTTCTGTCAAACGCAAGACACGAGATTTGCTGTTAAAGAATTGAATATCCAGAATGCAAACAAACACTTCCCTACAAGTTAATCACCTAACCATGCAACTCAGTTCTAAAAACTGAATAGAATGCAGTTTTCACGCAGATGAAAGACATATGCTTTCCTTCTAGAGAAGTGTTTTCAAAGACATTCACAGAGTGATTCTACAAAGCCTTTTTACTGACATTGGCTTTTAAACGTGTTTTCAGTGGAATTTCTGTCAAACGCAAGACACGAGATTTGCTGTTAAAGAATTGAACATACAGAATGCAAACAAACACTTCCCTAGAAGTGAATCGCCTAACCGTGCAACTCAGTTCTAAAAACTGAATAGAATGCAGTTTTCACTCACATGAAAGACGTATGCTTTCCTTCTTGAGAAGTGTTTTCAAAGACGTTCACAGAGTGATTCAGCAAGGCCCTTTTACTGACGTTGGCTTTTAAACGTGTTTTCAGTGGAATTTCTGTCAAACGCAAGACACGAGATTTGTTGTTAAAGAATTGAATATACAGAACGCAAACAAACACTTCCCTACAAGTGAATCACCTAACCATGCAACTCAATTCTAAAAACTAAATAGAATGCAGTTTTCACTCACATGAAAGACGTATGCTTTCCTTCTAGAGAAGTGTTTTCAAAGACATTCACAGAGTGATTCTAAAAAGCCTTTTTACTGACGTTGGCTTTTAAAAGCGGTTTCAGTGGAATTTCTGTCAAACGCAAGACACGAGATTTGCTGTTAAAGAATTGAATATCCAGAATGCAAACAAACACTTCCCTACAAGTTAATCACCTAACCATGCAACTCAGTTCTAAAAACTGAATAGAATGCAGTTTTCACGCAGATGAAAGACATATGCTTTCCTTCTAGAGAAGTGTTTTCAAAGACATTCACAGAGTGATTCTACAAAGCCTTTTTACTGACATTGGCTTTTAAACGTGTTTTCAGTGGAATTTCTGTCAAACGCAAGACACGAGATTTGCTGTTAAAGAATTGAACATACAGAATGCAAACAAACACTTCCCTAGAAGTGAATCGCCTAACCGTGCAACTCAGTTCTAAAAACTGAATAGAATGCAGTTTTCACTCACATGAAAGACGTATGCTTTCCTTCTTGAGAAGTGTTTTCAAAGACGTTCACAGAGTGATTCAGCAAGGCCCTTTTACTGACGTTGGCTTTTAAACGTGTTTTCAGTGGAATTTCTGTCAAACGCAAGACACGAGATTTGTTGTTAAAGAATTGAATATACAGAACGCAAACAAACACTTCCCTACAAGTGAATCACCTAACCATGCAACTCAATTCTAAAAACTAAATAGAATGCAGTTTTCACTCAGATGAAAGACGTATGCTTTCCTTCTAGAGAAGTGTTTTCAAAGACATTCACAGAGTGATTCTACAAAGCCTTTTTACTGACGTTGGCTTTTAAACGCGGTTTCAGTGGAATTTCTGTCAAACGCAAGACACGAGATTTGCTGTTAAAGAATTGAATATCCAGAATGCAAACAAACACTTCCCTACAAGTGAATCGCCTAACCATGCAACTCAGTTTTAAAAACTGAATAGAATGCAGTTTTCACTCACATGAAAGACGTATGCTTTCCTTCTAGAGAAGTGTTTTCAAAGACATTCACAGAGTGATTCTAAAAAGCCTTTTTACTGACGTTGGCTTTTAAAAGCGGTTTCAGTGGAATTTCTGTCAAACGCAAGACACGAGATTTGCTGTTAAAGAATTGAATATCCAGAATGCAAACAAACACTTCCCTACAAGTTAATCACCTAACCATGCAACTCAGTTCTAAAAACTGAATAGAATGCAGTTTTCACGCAGATGAAAGACATATGCTTTCCTTCTAGAGAAGTGTTTTCAAAGACATTCACAGAGTGATTCTACAAAGCCTTTTTACTGACATTGGCTTTTAAACGTGTTTTCAGTGGAATTTCTGTCAAACGCAAGACACGAGATTTGCTGTTAAAGAATTGAACATACAGAATGCAAACAAACACTTCCCTAGAAGTGAATCGCCTAACCGTGCAACTCAGTTCTAAAAACTGAATAGAATGCAGTTTTCACTCACATGAAAGACGTATGCTTTCCTTCTTGAGAAGTGTTTTCAAAGACGTTCACAGAGTGATTCAGCAAGGCCCTTTTACTGACGTTGGCTTTTAAACGTGTTTTCAGTGGAATTTCTGTCAAACGCAAGACACGAGATTTGTTGTTAAAGAATTGAATATACAGAACGCAAACAAACACTTCCCTACAAGTGAATCACCTAACCATGCAACTCAATTCTAAAAACTAAATAGAATGCAGTTTTCACTCAGATGAAAGACGTATGCTTTCCTTCTAGAGAAGTGTTTTCAAAGACATTCACAGAGTGATTCTACATAGCCTTTTTACTGACGTTGGCATTTAAACGCGGTTTCAGTGGAATTTCTGTCAAACGCAAGACACAAGATTTGCTGTTAAAGAATTGTATATCAAGAATGCAAACAAACACTTCCCTACAAGTGAATCGCCTAACCATGCAACTCAGTTTTAAAAACTGAATAGAATGCAGTTTTCACTCACATGAAAGACGTATGCTTTCCTTTTAGAGAAGTGTTTTCAAAGACATTCACAGAGTGATTCTAAAAAGCCTTTTTACTGACGTTGGCTTTTAAACGCGGTTTCAGTGGAATTTCTGTCAAACGCAAGACACGAGATTTGCTGTTAAAGGATTGAATATCCAGAATGCAAACAAACACTTCCCTACAAGTGAATCACCTAACCATGCAACTCAGTTCTAAAAACTGAATAGAATGCAGTTTTCACTCAGATGAAAGACGTATGCTTTCCTTCTAGAGAAGTGTTTTCAAAGACATTCACAGAGTGATTCTACAAAGCCTTTTTACTGACGTTGGCTTTTAAACGCGGTTTCAGTGGAATTTTTGTCAAACGCAAGACACGAGATTTGCTGTTAAAGAATTGAATATCCAGAATGCAAACAAACACTTCCCTACAGGTGAATTGCCTAACCATGCAACTCAGTTCTAAAAACTGAATAGAATGCAGTTTTCACTCCGATGAAAGACGTATGCTTTCCTTCTTGAGAAGTGTTTTCAAAGACGTTCACAGAGTGATTCTGCAAAGCCCTTTTACTGACCTTGGTTTTAAACGTGTTTTCAGTGGAATTTCTGTCAAATGCAAGACACGAGATTTGATGTTAAAGAATTGAATATACAGAACTCAAACAAACACTTCCCTACAAGTGAATCACCTAAACATGCAACTCAGTTCTAAAAACTGAATAGAACGCAGTTTTCACTCAGATGAAAGAGGTATGCTTTCGTTCTTGAGAAGTGTTTTCAAAGACGTTCACAGAGTGATTCTGCAAAGCCCTTTTCCTGATGTTGGTTTTAAACGTGTTTTCAGTAGACTTTCTGTCAAACGCAAGACACGAGATTTGATGTTAAAGAATTGAATATACCGAACGCAAACAAACACTTCCCTACATGTGAATCGCCTAACCATGCAACTCAGTTCTAAAAACTGAATAGAACGCAGTTTTCACTCAGATGAAAGACGTATGCTTTCCTTCTTGATAAGTGTTTTCAAAGACGTTCACAGAGTGATTCTGCAAAGCCTTTTTACTGACGTTGGCTTTTAAACGTGTTTTCAGTGGAATTTCTGTCAAACGCAAGACACGAGATTTGCTGTTAAAGAATTGAATGTACAGAACGCAAACAAACACTTCCCTACAAGTGAATCGCCTAACCGTGCAACTCAGTTTTAAAAACTGAATAGAATGCAGTTTTCACTCAGATGAAAGACTTATGCTTTCCTTCTTGAGACGTGTTTTCAAAGACGTTCACAGAGTGATTCTGCAAAGCCCTTTTCCTGACGTTGGTTTTCAACGTGTTTTCAGTGGACTTTCTGTCAAACGCAAGACACGAGATTTGATGTTAAAGAATTGAATATACAGAACGCAAACAAACACTTCCCTACAAGTGAATCGCCTAACCATGCAACTCAGTTCTAAAAACTGAATAGAACGCAGTTTCCACTCAGATGAAAGACGTCTGCTTTCGTTCTTGAGAAGTGTTTTCAAAGACGTTCACAGAGTGATTCTGCAAAGCCTTTTTAATGACATTGGCCTTTAAACGTGTTTTCAGTGGAATTTCTGTCAAATGCAAGACACAAGATTTGCTGTTAAAGAATTGAATATACAGAACACAAACAAACACTTCCCTAGAAGTGAATCGTCTAACCGTGCAACTCAGTTCTAAAAACTGAATAGAATGCAGTTTTCACTCACATGAAAGACGTATGCTTTCCTTCTTGAGAAGTGTTTTCAAAGACGTTCACAGAGTGATTCTGCAAAGCCCTTTTACTGACGTTGGTTTTAAATGTGTTTTCAGTGGAATTTCTGTCAAACGCAAGACACGAGATTTGTTGTTAAAGAATTGAATATACAGAACGCAAACAAACACTTCCCTACAAGTGAATCACTTAACCATGCAACTCAGTTCTAAAAACTGAATAGAATGCAGTTTTCACTCACATGAAAGACGTATGCTTTCCTTCTAGAGAAGTGTTTTCAAAGACATTCACAGAGTGATTCTACAAAGCCTTTTTACTGACGTTGGCTTTTAAACGCGGTTTCAGTGGAATTTCTGTCAAACGCAAGACACGAGATTTGCTGTTAAAGAATTGAATATCCAGAATGCAAACAAACACTTCCCTACAAGTGAATCCCCTAACCATGCAACTCAGTTTTAAAAACTGAATAGAATGCAGTTTTCACTCACATGAAAGACGTATGCTTTCCTTCTAGAGAAGTGTTTTCAAAGACATTCACAGAGTGATTCTAAAAAGCCTTTTTACTGACGTTGGCTTTTAAAAGGGGTTTCAGTGGAATTTCTGTCAAACGCAAGACACGAGATTTGCTGTTAAAGAATTGAATATCCAGAATGCAAACAAACACTTCCCTACAAGTTAATCACCTAACCATGCAACTCAGTTCTAAAAACTGAATAGAATGCAGTTTTCACGCAGATGAAAGACATATGCTTTCCTTCTAGAGAAGTGTTTTCAAAGACATTCACAGAGTGATTCTACAAAGCCTTTTTACTGACATTGGCTTTTAAACGTGTTTTCAGTGGAATTTCTTTCAAACGCAAGACACGAGATTTGCTGTTAAAGAATTGAACATACAGAATGCAAACAAACACTTCCCTAGAAGTGAATCGCCTAACCGTGCAACTCAGTTCTAAAAACTGAATAGAATGCAGTTTTCACTCACATGAAAGACGTATGCTTTCCTTCTTGAGAAGTGTTTTCAAAGACGTTCACAGAGTGATTCAGCAAGGCCCTTTTACTGACGTTGGTTTTAAACGTGTTTTCAGTGGAATTTCTGTCAAACGCAAGACACGAGATTTGTTGTTAAAGAATTGAATATACAGAACGCAAACAAACACTTCCCTACAAGTGAATCACCTAACCATGCAACTCAATTCTAAAAACTAAATAGAATGCAGTTTTCACTCAGATGAAAGACGTATGCTTTCCTTCTAGAGAAGTGTTTTCAAAGACATTCACAGAGTGATTCTACAAAGCCTTTTTACTGACGTTGGCTTTTAAAAGCGGTTTCAGTGGAATTTCTGTCAAACGCAAGACACAAGATTTGCTGTTAAAGAATTGAATATCAAGAAGGCAAACAAACACTTCCCTACAAGTGAATCGCCTAACCATGCAACTCAGTTTTAAAAACTGAATAGAATGCAGTTTTCACTCACATGAAAGACGTATGCTTTCCTTCTAGAGAAGTGTTTTCAAAGACATTCACAGAGTGATTCTAAAAAGCCTTTTTACTGACGTTGGCTTTTAAACGCTGCTTCAGTGGAATTTCTGTCAAACGCAAGACACGAGATTTGCTGTTAAAGAATTGAATATCCAGAATGCAAACAAACACTTCCCTACAAGTTAATCACCTAACCATGCAACTCATTTCTAAAAACTGAATAGAATGCAGTTTTCACTCAGATGAAAGACGTATGCTTTCCTTCTAGAGAAGTGTTTTCAAAGACATTCACAGAGTGATTCTACAAAGCCTTTTTACTGACGTTGGCTTTTAAACGCGGTTTCAGTGGAATTTCTGTCAAACGCAAGACACGAGATTTGCTGTTAAAGAATTGAATATCCAGAATGCAAACAAACACATCCCTACAGGTGAATTGCCTAACCATGCAACTCAGTTCTAAAAACTGAATAGAATGCAGTTTTCACTCCGATGAAAGACTTATGCTTTCCTTCTTGAGAAGTGTTTTCAAAGACGTTCACAGAGTGATTCTGCAAAGCCCTTTTCCTGACGTTGGTTTTAAACGTGTTTTCAGTGGAATTTCTGTCAAACGCAAGACACGAGATTTGATGTTAAAGAATTGAATATACAGAACGCAAACAAACACTTCCCTACAAGTGAATCACTTAAACATGCAACTCAGTTCTAAAAACTGAATAGAACGCAGTTTTCACTCAGATGAAAGAGGTATGCTTTCGTTCTTGAGAAGTGTTTTCAAAGACGTTCACAGAGTGATTCTGCAAAGCCCTTTTCCTGATGTTGGTTTTAAACGTGTTTTCAGTAGACTTTCTGTCAAACGCAAGACACGAGATTTGATGTTAAAGAATTGAATATACAGAACGCAAACAAGAACTTCCCTACAAGTGAATCGCCTAACCATGCAACTCAGTTCTAAAAACTGAATAGAACGCAGTTTCCACTCAGATGAAAGACGTATGCTTTCGTTCTTGAGAAGTGTTTTCAAAGACGTTCACAGAGTGATTCTGCAAAGCCTTTTTAATGATGTTGGCCTTTAAACGTGTTTTCAGTGGAATTTCTGTCAAACGCAAGACACGAGATTTGCTGTTAAAGAATTGAATGTACAGAAGGCAAACAAACACTTCCCTACAAGTGAATCGCCTAACCGTGCAACTCAGTTCTAAAAACTGAATAGAATGCAGTCTTCACTCACATGAAAGACGTATGCTTTCCTTCTTGAGAAGTGTTTTCAAAGACGTTCACAGAGTGATTCTGCAAAGCCCTTTTACTGACGTTGGTTTTAAACGTGTTTTCAGTGGAATTTCTGTCAAACGCAAGACACGAGATTTGTTGTTAAAGAATTGAATATACAGAACGCAAACAAACACTTCCCTACAAGTGAATCACCTAACCATGCAACTCAGTTCTAAAAACTGAATGGAACGCAGTTTACACTCAGATGAAAGAGGTATGCTTTCGTTCTTGTGAAGTGTTTTCAAAGACTTTCACAGAGTGATTCTGCAAAGCCCTTTTACTGACGTTGGCTTTTAAACGCGGTTTCAGTGGAATTTCTCTCAAACGCAAGACACGAGATTTGCTGTTAAAGAATTGAATATCCAGAATGCAAACAAACACTTCCCTACAAGTGAATTGCCTAACCATGCAACTCAGTTCTAAAAACTGAATAGAACGCAGTTTTCACTCAGATGAAAGACGTATGCTTTCCTTCTTGATAAGTGTTTTCAAAGGCGTTCACAGAGTGATTCTGCAAAGCCTTTTTAATGACGTTGGCTTTTAAACGTGTTTTCAGTGGAATTTCTGTCAAACGCAAGACACGAGATTTGCTGTTAAAGAATTGAATGTACAGAACGCAAACAAACACTTCCCTACAAGTGAATCGTCTAACCGTGCAACTCAGTTCTAAAAACTGAATAGAATGCAGTTTTCACTCACATGAAAGACGTATGCTTTCCTTCTTGAGAAGTGTTTTCAAAGACGTTCACAGAGTGATTCTGCAAAGCCCTTTTACTGACGTTGGTTTTAAATGTGTTTTCAGTGGAATTTCTGTCAAACGCAAGACACGAGATTTGTTGTTAAAGAATTGAATATACAGAACGCAAACAAACACTTCCCTACAAGTGAATCACTTAACCATGCAACTCAGTTCTAAAAACTGAATAGAATGCAGTTTTCACTCACATGAAAGACGTATGCTTTCCTTCTAGAGAAGTGTTTTCAAAGACATTCACAGAGTGATTCTACAAAGCCTTTTTACTGACGTTGGCTTTTAAACGCGGTTTCAGTGGAATTTCTGTCAAACGCAAGACACGAGATTTGCCGTTAAAGAATTGAATATCCAGAATGCAAACAAACACTTCCCTACAAGTGAATCGCCTAACCATGCAACTCAGTTTTAAAAACTGAATAGAATGCAGTTTTCACTCACATGAAAGACGTATGCTTTCCTTCTAGAGAAGTGTTTTCAAAGACATTCACAGAGTGATTCTAAAAAGCCTTTTTACTGACGTTGGCTTTTAAAAGCGGTTTCAGTGGAATTTCTGTCAAACGCAAGACACGAGATTTGCTGTTAAAGAATTGAATATCCAGAATGCAAACAAACACTTCCCTACAAGTTAATCACCTAACCATGCAACTCAGTTCTAAAAACTGAATAGAATGCAGTTTTCACGCAGATGAAAGACATATGCTTTCCTTCTAGAGAAGTGTTTTCAAAGACATTCACAGAGTGATTCTACAAAGCCTTTTTACTGACATTGGCTTTTAAACGTGTTTTCAGTGGAATTTCTGTCAAACGCAAGACACGAGATTTGCTGTTAAAGAATTGAACATACAGAATGCAAACAAACACTTCCCTAGAAGTGAATCGCCTAACCGTGCAACTCAGTTCTAAAAACTGAATAGAATGCAGTTTTCACTCACATGAAAGACGTATGCTTTCCTTCTTGAGAAGTGTTTTCAAAGACGTTCACAGAGTGATTCAGTAAGGCCCTTTTACTGACGTTGGTTTTAAACGTGTTTTCAGTGGAATTTCTGTCAAACGCAAGACACGAGATTTGTTGTTAAAGAATTGAATATACAGAACGCAAACAAACACTTCCCTACAAGTGAATCACCTAACCATGCAACTCAGTTCTATAAACTGAATAGAATGCAGTTTTCACTCACATGAAAGACGTATGCTTTCCTTCTTGATAAGTGTTTTCAAAGACGTTCACAGAGTGATTCTGCAAAGCCCTTTTCCTGATGTTGGTTTTAAACGTGTTTTCAGTAGACTTTCTGTCAAACGCAAGACACGAGATTTGTTGTTAAAGAATTGAATATACAGAACGCAAACAAACACTTCCCTACAAGTGAATCACCTAACCATGCAACTCAGTTCTAAAAACTGAATGGAACGCAGTTTTCACTCAGATGAAAGAGGTATGCTTTCGTTCTTGTGAAGTGTTTTCAAAGACGTTCACAGAGTGATTCTGCAAAGCCCTTTTACTGACGTTGGCTTTTAAACGCGGTTTCAGTGGAATTTCTGTCAAACGCAAGACACGAGATTTGCTGTTAAAGAATTGAATATCCAGAATGCAAACAAACACTTCCCTACAAGTGAATTGCCTAACCATGCAACTCAGTTCTAAAAACTGAATAGAACGCAGTTTTCACTCAGATGAAAGACGTATGCTTTCCTTCTTGATAAGTGTTTTCAAAGATGTTCACAGAGTGATTCTGCAAAGCCTTTTTAATGACGTTGGCTTTTAAACGTGTTTTCAGTGGAATTTCTGTCAAACGCAAGACACGAGATTTGCTGTTAAAGAATTGAATGTACAGAACGCAAACAAACACTGCCCTACAAGTGAATCGCCTAACCGTGCAACTCAGTTTTAAAAACTGAATAGAATGCAGTTTTCACTCAGATGAAAGACTTATGCTTTCATTCTTGAGAAGTGTTTTCAAAGACGTTCACAGAGTGATTCTGCAAAGCCCTTTTCCTGACGTTGGTTTTAAACGTGTTTTCAGTGGACTTTCTGTCAAACGCAATACACGAGATTTGATGTTAAAGAATTGAATATACAGAACGCAAACAAACACTTCCCTAGAAGTGAATCGTCTAACCGTGCAACTCATTTCTAAAAACTGAATAGAACGCAGTTTCCACTCAGATGAAAGACGTATGCTTTCGTTCTTGAGAAGTGTTTTCAAAGACGTTCACAGAGTGATTCTTCAAAGCCTTTTTAATGATGTTGGCCTTAAAACGTGTTTTCAGTGGAATTTCTGTCAAACGCAAGACACGAGATATGCTGTTAAAGAATTGAATGTACAGAAGGCAAACAAACACTTCCCTACAAGTGAATCGCCTAACCGTGCAACTCAGTTCTAAAAACTGAATAGAATGCAGTCTTCACTCACATGAAAGACGTATGCTTTCCTTCTTGAGAAGTGTTTTCAAAGACGTTCACAGAGTGATTCTGCAAAGCCCTTTTACTGACGTTGGTTTTAAACGTGTTTTCAATGGAATTTCTGTCAAACGCAAGACACGAGATTTGTTGTTAAAGAATTGAATATACAGAACGCAAACAAAAACTTCCCTACAAGTGAATCACCTAACCATGCAACTCAGTTCTAAAAACTGAATGGAACGCAGTTTTCACTCAGATGAAAGAGGTATGCTTTCGTTCTTGTGAAGTGTTTTCAAAGACGTTCACAGAGTGATTCTGCAAAGCCCTTTTACTGACGTTGGCTTTTAAACGCGGTTTCAGTGGAATTTCTGTCAAACGCAAGACACGAGATTTGCTGTTAAAGAATTGAATATCCAGAATGCAAACAAACACTTCCCTACAAGTGAATTGCCTAACCATGCAACTCAGTTCTAAAAACTGAATAGAACGCAGTTTTCACTCAGATGAAAGACGTATGCTTTCCTTCTTGATAAGTGTTTTCAAAGACGTTCACAGAGTGATTCTGCAAAGCCTTTTTAATGACGTTGGCTTTTAAACGTGTTTTCAGTGGAATTTCTGTCAAACGCAAGACACGAGATTTGCTGTTAAAGAATTGAATGTACAGAACGCAAACAAACACTTCCCTACAAGTGAATCGCCTAACCGTGCAACTCAGTTTTAAAAACTGAATAGAATGCAGTTTTCACTCAGAAGAAAGACTTATGCTTTCCTTCTTGAGAAGTGTTTTCAAAGACGTTCACAGAGTGATTCTGCAAAGCCCTTTTCCTGACGTTGGTTTTAAACCTGTTTTCAGTGGACTTTCTGTCAAACGCAAGACACGAGATTTGATGTTAAAGAATTGAATATACAGAACGCAAACAAACACTTCCCTACAAGTGAATCGCCTAACCATGCAACTCACTTCTAAAAACTGAATAGAACGCAGTTTCCACTCAGATGAAAGACGTATGCTTTCGTTCTTGAGAAGTGTTTTCAAAGACGTTCACAGAGTGATTCTGCAAAGCCTTTTTAATGACGTTGGCCTTTAAACGTGTTTTCAGTGGAATTTCTGTCAAATGCAAGACACAAGATTTGCTGTTAAAGAATTGAATATACAGAACACAAACAAACACTTCCCTAGAAGTGAATCGTCTAACCGTGCAACTCAGTTCTAAAAACTGAATAGAACGCAGTTTCCACTCAGATGAAAGACGTATGCTTTCGTTCTTGAGAAGTGTTTTCAAAGACGTTCACAGAGTGATTCTGGAAAGCCTTTTTAATGATGTTGGCCTTTAAACGTGTTTTCAGTGGAATTTCTGTCAAACGCAAGACACGAGATTTGCTGTTAAAGAATTGAATATACAGAACGCAAACAAACACTTCCCTACAAGTGAATCACCTAACCATGCAACTCAGTTCTAAAAACTGAATGGAACGCAGTTTTCACTCAGATGAAAGAGGTATGCTTTCGTTCTTGTGAAGTGTTTTCAGGGACGTTCACAGAGTGATTCTGCAAAGCCCTTTTACTGACGTTGGCTTTTAAACGCGGTTTCAGTGGAATTTCTGTCAAACGCAAGACACGAGATTTGCTGTTAAAGAATTGAATATCCAGAATGCAAACAAACACTTCCCTACAAGTGAATTGCCTAACCATGCAACTCAGTTCTAAAAACTGAATAGAACGCAGTTTTCACTCAGATGAAAGACATATGCTTTCCTTCTTGATAAGTGTTTTCAAAGACGTTCACAGAGTGATTCTGCAAAGCCTTTTTAATGACGTTGGCTTTTAAACGTGTTTTCAGTGGAATTTCTGTCAAACGCAAGAAACGAGATTTGCTGTTAAAGAATTGAATGTACAGAACGCAAACAAACACTTCCCTACAAGTGAATCGCCTAACCGTGCAACTCAGTTTTAAAAACTGAATAGAATGCAGTTTTCACTCAGATGAAAGACTTATGCTTTCCTTCTTGAGAAGTGTTTTCAAAGACGTTCACAGAGTGATTCTGCAAAGCCCTTTTCCTGACGTTGGTTTTAAACGTGTTTTCAGTGGACTTTCTGTCAAACGCAAGACACGAGATTTGATGTTAAAGAATTGAATATACAGAACGCAAACAAACACTTCCCTACAAGTGAATCGCCTAACCATGCAACTCAGTTCTAAAAACTGAATAGAACGCAGTTTCCACTCAGATGAAAGACGTATGCTTTCGTTCTTGAGAAGTGTTTTCAAAGACGTTCACAGTGTGATTCTGTAAAGCCTTTTTAATGACATTGGCCTTTAAACGTGTTTTCAGTGGAATTTCTGTCAAATGCAAGACACAAGATTTGCTGTTAAAGAATTGAATATACAGAACACAAACAAAAACTTCCCTAGAAGTGAATCGTCTAACCGTGCAACTCAGTTCTAAAAACTGAATAGAATGCAGTTTTCACTCACATGAAAGACTTATGCTTTCCTTCTTGAGAAGTGTTTTCAAAGACGTTCACAGAGTGATTCTGCAAAGCCCTTTTACTGACGTTGGTTTTAAATGTGTTTTCAGTGGAATTTCTGTCAAACGCAAGACACGAGATTTGTTGTTAAAGAATTGAATATACAGAACGCAAACAAACACTTCCCTACAAGTGAATCACTTAACCATGGAACTCAGTTCTAAAAACTGAATAGAATGCAGTTTTCACTCACATGAAAGACGTATGCTTTCCTTCTAGAGAAGTGTTTTCAAAGACATTCACAGAGTGATTCTACAAAGCCTTTTTACTGACGTTGGCTTTTAAACGCGGTTTCAGTGGAATTTCTGTCAAACGCAAGACACGAGATTTGCTGTTAAAGAATTGAATATCCAGAATGCAAACAAACACTTCCCTACAAGTGAATCGCCTAACCATGCAACTCAGTTTTAAAAACTGAATAGAATGCAGTTTTCACTCACATGAAAGACGTATGCTTTCCTTCTAGAGAAGTGTTTTCAAAGACATTCACAGAGTGATTCTAAAAAGCCTTTTTACTGACGTTGGCTTTTAAAAGCGGTTTCAGTGGAATTTCTGTCAAACGCAAGACACGAGATTTGCTGTTAAAGAATTGAATATCCAGAATGCAAACAAACACTTCCCTACAAGTTAATCACCTAACCATGCAACTCAGTTCTAAAAACTGAATAGAATGCAGTTTTCACGCAGATGAAAGACATATGCTTTCCTTCTAGAGAAGTGTTTTCAAAGACATTCACAGAGTGATTCTACAAAGCCTTTTTACTGACATTGGCTTTTAAACGTGTTTTCAGTGGAATTTCTGTCAAACGCAAGACACGAGATTTGCTGTTAAAGAATTGAACATACAGAATGCAAACAAACACTTCCCTAGAAGTGAATCGCCTAACCGTGCAATTCAGTTCTAAAAACTGAATAGAATGCAGTTTTCACTCACATGAAAGACGTATGCTTTCCTTCTTGAGAAGTGTTTTCAAAGACGTTCACAGACTGATTCAGCAAGGCCCTTTTACTGACGTTGGTTTTAAACGTGTTTTCAGTGGAATTTCTGTCAAACGCAAGACACGAGATTTGTTGTTAAAGAATTGAATATACAGAACGCAAACAAACACTTCCCTACAAGTGAATAACCTAACCATGCAACTCAATTCTAAAAACTAAAAAGAATGCCGTTTTCACTCAGATGAAAGACGTATGCTTTCCTTCTAGAGAAGTGTTTTCAAAGACATTCACAGAGTGATTCTACAAAGCCTTTTTACTGACGTTGGCATTTAAATGCGGTTTCAGTGGAATTTCTGTCAAACGCAAGACACAAGATTTGCTGTTAAAGAATTGAATATCAAGAATGCAAACAAACACTTCCCTACAAGTGAATCGCCTAACCATGCAACTCAGTTTTAAAAACTGAATAGAATGCAGTTTTCACTCACATGAAAGACGTATGCTTTCCTTCTAGAGAAGTGTTTTCAAAGACATTCACAGAGTGATTCTAAAAAGCCTTTTTACTGACGTTGGCTTTTAAACGCGGTTTCAGTGGAATTTCTGTCAAACGCAAGACAGGAGATTTGCTGTTAAAGAATTGAATATCCAGAATGCAAACAAACACTTCCCTACAGGTGAATTGCCTAACGATGCAACTCAGTTCTAAAAACTGAATAGAATGCAGTTTTCACTCCGATGAAAGACTTATGCTTTCCTTCTTGAGAAGTGTTTTCAAAGACGTTCACAGAGTGATTCTGCAAAGCCCTTTTCCTGACGTTGGTTTTAAACGTGTTTTCAGTGGATTTTCTGTCAAACGCAAGACACGAGATTTGATGTTAAAGAATTGAATATACAGAACGCAAACAAACACTTCCCTACAAGTGAATCACTTAAACATGCAACTCAGTTCTAAAAACTGAATAGAACGCAGTTTTCACTCAGATGAAAGAGGTATGCTTTCGTTCTTGAGAAGTGTTTTCAAAGACGTTCACAGAGTGATTCTGCAAAGCCCTTTTCCTGATGTTGGTTTTAAACGTGTTTTCAGTAGACTTTCTGTCAAACGCAAGACACGAGATTTGATGTTAAAGAATTGAATATACAGAACGCAAACAAACACTTCCCTACAAGTGAATCACCTAAACATGCAACTCAGTTCTAAAAACTGAATAGAATGCAGTTTTCACTCACATGAAAGACGTATGCTTTCCTTCTAGAGAAGTGTTTTCAAAGACATTTACAGAGTGATTCTACTAAGCGTTTTTACTGATGTTGGCTTTTAAACGTGTTTGCAGTGGAATTTCTGTCAAACGCAAGACACGATATTTGCTGTTAAAGAATTGAATATGCAGAACGCAAATCAACACTTCCCTACAAGTGAATCGCCTAACCATGCAACTCAGTTCTAAAAACTGAATAGAATGCAGATTTCACTAACATGAAAGACGTATGCTTTCCTTATTGAGAAGTGTTTTCAAAGACATTCACAGAGTGATTCTACAAAGCGTTTTTACTGACATTGGCTTTTAAACGTGTTTTCAGTGGAATTTGTCAAACGCAAGACACGAGATTTGCTGTTAAAGAATTGAACGTACAGAATGCAAACAAACACTGCCCTACAAGTGAATCGCCTAACCGTGCAACTCAGCTCTAAAAACTGAATAGAATGCAGTTTTCACTCAGATGAAAGACGTATGCTTTCCTTCTTGAGAAGTGATTTCAAAGACGTTCACAGAGTGATTCTGCAAATCCTTTTTACTGACCTTGGTTTTAAACGTGTTTTCAGTGGAATTTCTGACAAACGCAAGACACGAGATTTGCTGTTAAAGAATTGAATATCCAGAATGCAAACAAGAACTTCCCTACAAGTGAATCGACTAACCATGCAACTCAGTTTTAAAAACTGAATAGAATGCAGTTTTCACTCAGATGAAAGAAGTATGCTTTCCTTCTAGAGAAGTGTTTTCAAAGACGTTCACAGAGTGATTCTGCAAAGCCTTTTTACTGACGTTGGTTTTAAACGTGTTTTCAGTGGAATTTCTGTCAAACGCAAGACATGAGATTTGCTTTTAAAGATTTGAATATCCAGAATGCAAACAAACACTTCCCTACAAGTGAATCGACTAACCATGCAACTCAGTTCTAAAAACTAAATAGAATGCAGTTTTCACGCTGATGAAAGGCGTATGCTTTCCTTCTAGAGAAGTGTTTTCAAAGACATTCACAGAGTGATTCTACAAAGCCTTTTTACTGACCTTGGCTTTTAAACGCGGTTTCAGTGGAATTTCTGTCAAACGCAAGACATGAGATTTGCTTTTAAAGATTTGAATATCCAGAATGCAAACAAACACTTCCCTACAAGTTAATCACCTAACCATGCAACTCAGTTCTAAAAACTGAATAGAATGCAGTTTCACGCAGATGAAAGACGTATGCTTTCCTTCTAGAGAAGTGTTTTCAAAGACATTTACAGGGTGATTCTACAAAGCCTTTTTACTGACGTTGGCTTTTAAACGTGTTTTCAGTGGAATTTCTGTCAAAAGCAAGACACGATATTTGCTGTTAAAGAATTGAGTATGCAGAACGCAAACCAACACTTCCCTACAAGTGAATAACCTAACCATGCAACTCAATTCTAAAAACTAAAAAGAATGCAGTTTTCACTCAGATGAAAGACGTATGCTTTCCTTCTAGAGAAGTGTTTTCAAAGACATTCACAGAGTGATTCTACAAAGCCTTTTTACTGACGTTGGCATTTAAACGCGGTTTCAGTGGAATTTCTGTCAAACGCAAGACACAAGATTTGCTGTTAAAGAATTGAATATCAAGAATGCAAACAAACACTTCCCTACAAGTGAATCGCCTAACCATGCAACTCAGTTTTAAAAACTGAATAGAATGCAGTTTTCACTCACATGAAAGACGTATGCTTTCCTTCTAGAGAAGTGTTTTCAAAGACATTCACAGAGTGATTCTAAAAAGCCTTTTTACTGACGTTGGCTTTTAAACGCGGTTTCAGTGGAATTTCTGTCAAACGCAAGACACGAGATTTGCTGTTAAAGAATTGAATATCCAGAATGCAAACAAACACTTCCCTACAAGTTAATCACCTAACCATGCAACTCAGTTCTAAAAACTGAATAGAATGCAGTTTTCACTCAGATGAAAGACGTATGCTTTCCTTCTAGAGAAGTGTTTTCAAAGACATTCACAGAGTGATTCTACAAAGCCTTTTTACTGACGTTGGCTTTTAAACGCGGTTTCAGTGGAATTTCTGTCAAACGCAAGACACGAGATTTGCTGTTAAAGAATTGAATATCCAGAATGCAAACAAACACTTCCCTACAGGTGAATTGCCTAACGATGCAACTCAGTTCTAAAAACTGAATAGAATGCAGTTTTCACTCCGATGAAAGACTTATGCTTTCCTTCTTGAGAAGTGTTTTCAAAGACGTTCACAGAGTGATTCTGCAAAGCCCTTTTCCTGACGTTGGTTTTAAACGTGTTTTCAGTGGATTTTCTGTCAAAAGCAAGACACGAGATTTGATGTTAAAGAATTGAATATACAGAACGCAAACAAACACTTCCCTACAAGTGAATCACCTAAACATGCAACTCAGTTCTAAAAACTGAATAGAACGCAGTTTTCACTCAGATGAAAGAGGTATGCTTTCGTTCTTGAGAAGTGTTTTCAAAGACGTTCACAGAGTGATTCTGCAAAGCCCTTTTCCTGATGTTGGTTTTAAACGTGTTTTCAGTAGACTTTCTGTCAAACGCAAGACACGAGATTTGATGTTAAAGAATTGAATATACAGAACGCAAACAAACACTTCCCTACAAGTGAATCACCTAAACATGCAACTCAGTTCTAAAAACTGAATAGAACGCAGTTTTCACTCAGATGAAAGAGGTAAGCTTTCGTTCTTGAGAAGTGTTTTCAAAGACGTTCACAGAGTGATTCTGCAAAGCCCTTTTACTGATGTTGGCTTTTAAATGCGGTTTCAGTGGAATTTCTGTCAAAGGAAGACACGAGATTTGCTGTTAAAGAATTGAATATCCAGAATGCAAACACACACTTCCCTACACGTGAATCGCCTAACTTTCAACTCAGTTCTAAAAACTGAATAGAATGCAGTCTTCATGCAGATGAAAGACGTATGCTTTCCTTCTTCAAAAGTGTTTTCAAAGACGTTCACAGAGTGATTCTGCAAAGCCTTTTTACTGACTTTGGTTTTAAACGTGTTTTCAGTGGAATTTCTGTCAAATGCAAGACACGAGATTTGCTGTTAAAGAATTGAGTATGCAGAACGCAAATCAACACTTCCCTACAAGTGAATCGACTAACCATGCAACTCAGTTCTAAAAACTGAATAGAATGCAGCTTTCACGTTGATGAAAGGCATATGCTTTCCTTCTAGAGAAGTGTTTTCAAAGACATTCACAGAGTGATTCTACAAAGCGTTTTTACTGACATTGGCTTTTAAACGTGTTTTCAGTGGAATTTGTCAAACGCAAGACACGAGATTTGCTGTTAAAGAATTGAACGTACAGAATGCAAACAAACACTTCCCTACAAGTGAATCGCCTAACCGTGCAACTCAGTTCTAAAAACTGAATAGAATGCAGTTTTCACTCAGATGAAAGACGTATGCTTTCCTTCTTGAGAAGTGATTTCAAAGACGTTCACAGAGTGATTCTGCAAATCCTTTTTACTGACCTTGGTTTTAAACGTGTTTTCAGTGGAATTTCTGACAAACGCAAGACACGAGATTTGCTGTTAAAGAATTGAATATCCAGAATGCAAACAAGAACTTCCCTACAAGTGAATCGACTAACCATGCAACTCAGTTTTAAAAACTGAATAGAATGCAGTTTTCACTCAGATGAAAGAAGTATGCTTTCCTTCTAGAGAAGTGTTTTCAAAGACGTTCACAGAGTGATTCTGCAAAGCCTTTTTACTGACGTTGGTTTTAAACGTGTTTTCAGTGGAATTTCTGTCAAACGCAAGACACGAGATTTGCTGTTAAAGAATTGAATATTCAGAAGGCAAAAAAACAGTTCCCTACAAGTGAATCGCCTAACCATGCAACTCAGTTCTAAAAACTGAATAGAATGCAGTTTTCACTCACATGAAAGACGTATGCTGTCCTTCTAGAGAAGTGTTTTCAAAGACATTCACAGAGTGATTCTACAAAGCCTTTTTACTGACGTTGGCTTTTAAACGCGGTTTCAGTGGAATTTCTGTCAAACACAAGACACGAGATTTGCTGTTAAAGAATTGAATATCCAGAATGCAAACAAACAATTCCCTACAAGTGAATCGCCTAACCATGCAACTCAGTTTTAAAAACTGAATAGAATGCAGTTTTCACTCACATGAAAGACGTATGCTTTCCTTCTAGAGAAGTGTTTTCAAAGACATTCACAGAGTGATTCTACAAAGCCTTTTTACTGACCTTGGCTTTTAAACGCGGTTTCAGTGGAATTTCTGTCAAACGCAAGACATGAGATTTGCTTTTAAAGAATTGAATATCCAGAATGCAAACAAACACTTCCCTACAAGTTAATCACCTAACCATGCAACTCAGTTCTAAAAACTGAATAGAATGCAGTTTTCACGCAGATGAAAGACGTATGCTTTCCTTCTAGAGAAGTGTTTTCAAAGACATTTACAGAGTGATTCTACAAAGCCTTTTTACTGACGTTGGCTTTTAAACGTGTTTTCAGTGGAATTTCTGTCAAAAGCAAGACACGATATTTGCTGTTAAAGAATTGAGTATGCAGAACGCAAACCAACACTTCCCTACAAGTGAATCGCCTAACCGTGCAACTCAGTTCTAAAAACTGAATAGAATGCAGTTTTCACTCAGATGAAAGACGTATGCTTTCCTTCTACAGAAGTGTTTTCAAAGACGTTCACAGAGTGATTCTGCAAAGCCTTTTTACTGACGTTGGTTTTAAACGTGTTTTCAGTGGAATTTCTGTCAAACACAAGACACGAGATTTGCTGTTAAAGAATTGTATACACAGAATGCAAACAAGAACTTCCCTACAAGTGAATCGACTAACCATGCAACTCAGTTCTAAAAACTAAATAGAATGCAGTTTTCACGCAAATGAAAGACGTATGCTTTCCTTCTAGAGAAGTGTTTTCAAAGACATTTACAGAGTGATTCTACAAAGCCTTTTTACTGACGTTGGCTTTTAAACGTGTTTTCAGTGGAATTTCTGTCAAACGCAAGACACGATATTTGCTGTTAAAGAATTGAGTATGCAGAACACAAACCAACACTTCCCTACAAGTGAATCGCCTAACCGTGCAACTCAGTTTTAAAAACTGAATAGAATGCAGTTTTCACTCAGATGAAAGACGTATGCTTTCCTTCTACAGAAGTGTTTTCAAAGACGTTCACAGAGTGATTCTGCAAAGCCTTTTTACTGACGTTGGTTTTAAACGTGTTTTCAGTGGAATTTCTGTCAAACGCAAGACACGAGATTTGCTGTTAAAGAATTGAATATCCAGAATGCAAACAAGAACTTCCCTACAAGTGAATCGACTAACCATGCAACTCAGTTCTAAAAACTAAATAGAATGCAGTTTTCACGCTGATGAAAGGCGTATGCTTTCCTTCTAGAGAAGTGTTTTCAAAGACATTCACAGAGTGATTCTACAAAGCCTTTTTACTGACGTTGGCTTTTAAACGCGGTTTCAGTGGAATTTCTGTCAAACGCAAGACACGAGATTTGCTGTTAAAGAATTGAATATCCAGAATGCAAACAAACACTTCCCTACAAGTGAATCGCCTAACCATGCAACTCAGTTTTAAAAACTGAATAGAATGCAGTTTTCACTCACATGAAAGACGTATGCTTTCCTTCTAGAGAAGTGTTTTCAAAGACATTCACAGAGTGATTCTAAAAAGCCTTTTTACTGACGTTGGCTTTTAAACGCGGATTCAGTGGAATTTCTGTCAAACGCAAGACAGGAGATTTGCTGTTAAAGAATTGAATATCCAGAATGCAAACAAACACTTCCCTACAAGTTTATCACCTAACCATGCAACTCAGTTCTAAAAACTGAATAGAATGCAGTTTGCACTCTGATGAAAGACGTATGCTTTCCTTCTACAGAAGTGTTTTCAAAGACGTTCACAGAGTGATTCTGCAAAGCCCTTTTACTGAAGTTGGTTTTAAATGTGTTTTCAGTGGAATTTCTGTCAAACGCAAGACACGAGATTTGTTGTTAAAGAATTGAATATACAGAACGCAAACAAACACTTCCCTACAAGTGAATCACTTAACCATGCAACTCAGTTCTAAAAACTGAATAGAATGCAGTTTTCACTCACATGAAAGACGTATGCTTTCCTTCTAGAGAAGTGTTTTCAAAGACATTCACAGAGTGATTCTACAAAGCCTTTTTACTGACGTTGGCTTTTAAACGCGGTTTCAGTGGAATTTCTCTCAAACGCAAGACACGAGATTTGCTGTTAAAGAATTGAATATCCAGAATGCAAACAAACACTTCCCTACAAGTGAATCGCCTAACCATGCAACTCAGTTTTAAAAACTGAATAGAATGCAGTTTTCAATCACATGAAAGACATATGCTTTCCTTCTAGAGAAGTGTTTTCAAAGACATTCACAGAGTGATTCTAAAAAGCCTTTTTACTGACGTTGGCTTTTAAAAGCGGTTTCAGTGGAATTTCTGTCAAACGCAAGACACGAGATTTGCTGTTAAAGAATTGAATATCCAGAATGCAAACAAACACTTCCCTACAAGTTAATCACATAACCATGCAACTCAGTTCTAAAAACTGAATAGAATGCAGTTTTCACGCAGATGAAAGACGTATGCTTTCCTTCTAGAGAAGTGTTTTCAAAGACATTTACAGAGTGATTCTACAAAGCCTTTTTACTGACGTTGGCTTTTAAACGTGTTTTCAGTGGAATTTCTGTCAAACGCAAAACACGATATTTGCTGTTAAAGAATTGAGTATGCAGAACACAAACCAACACTTCCCTACAAGTGAATCGCCTAACCGTGCAACTCAGTTCTAAAAACTGAATAGAATGCAGTTTTCACTCAGATGAAAGACGTATGCTTTCCTTCTAGAGAAGTGTATTCAAAGATGTTCACAGAGTGATTCTGCAAAGCCTTTTTACTGACGTTGGTTTTAAACGTGTTTTCAGTGGAATTTCTGTCAAACGCAAGACACGAGATTTGCTGTTAAAGAATTGAATATCCAGAATGCAAACAAGAACTTCCCTACAAGTGAATCGACTAACCATGCAACTCAGTTCTAAAAACTAAATAGAATGCAGTTTTCACGCTGATGAAAGACGTATGCTTTCCTTCTAGAGAAGTGTTTTCAAAGACATTCACAGAGTGATTCTAAAAAGCCTTTTTACTGACGTTGGCTTTTAAACGCGGTTTCAGTGGAATTTCTGTCAAACGCAAGACACGAGATTTGCTGTTAAAGAATTGAATATCCAGAATGCAAACAAACACTTCCCTACAAGTTAATCACCTAACCATGCAACTCAGTTCTAAAAACTGAATAGAATGCAGTTTGCACTCTGATGAAAGACGTATGCTTTCCTTCTACAGAAGTGTTTTCAAAGACGTTCACAGAGTGATTCTGCAAAGCCCTTTTACTGAAGTTGGTTTTAAATGTGTTTTCAGTGGAATTTCTGTCAAACGCAAGACACGAGATTTGTTGTTAAAGAATTGAATATACAGAACGCAAACAAACACTTCCTTACAAGTGAATCACTTAACCATGCAACTCAGTTCTAAAAACTGAATAGAATGCAGTTTTCACTCACATGAAAGACGTATGCTTTCCTTCTAGAGAAGTGTTTTCAAAGACATTCACAGAGTGATTCTACAAAGCCTTTTTACTGACGTTGGCTTTTAAACGCGGTTTCAGTGGAATTTCTCTCAAACGCAAGACACGAGATTTGCTGTTAAAGAATTGAATATCCAGAATGCAAACAAACACTTCCCTACAAGTGAATCGCCTAACCATGCAACTCAGTTTTAAAAACTGAATAGAATGCAGTTTTCAATCACATGAAAGACATATGCTTTCCTTCTAGAGAAGTGTTTTCAAAGACATTCACAGAGTGATTCTAAAAAGCCTTTTTACTGACGTTGGCTTTTAAAAGCGGTTTCAGTGGAATTTCTGTCAAACGCAAGACACGAGATTTGCTGTTAAAGAATTGAATATCCAGAATGCAAACAAACACTTCCCTACAAGTTAATCACCTAACCATGCAACTCAGTTCTAAAAACTGAATAGAATGCAGTTTTCACGCAGATGAAAGACGTATGCTTTCCTTCTAGAGAAGTGTTTTCAAAGACATTTACAGAGTGATTCTACAAAGCCTTTTTACTGACGTTGGCTTTTAAACGTGTTTTCAGTGGAATTTCTGTCAAACGCAAAACACGATATTTGCTGTTAAAGAATTGAGTATGCAGAACACAAACCAACACTTCCCTACAAGTGAATCGCCTAACCGTGCAACTCAGTTCTAAAAACTGAATAGAATGCAGTTTTCACTCAGATGAAAGACGTATGCTTTCCTTCTAGAGAAGTGTATTCAAAGATGTTCACAGAGTGATTCTGCAAAGCCTTTTTACTGACGTTGGTTTTAAACGTGTTTTCAGTGGAATTTCTGTCAAACGCAAGACACGAGATTTGCTGTTAAAGAATTGAATATCCAGAATGCAAACAAGAACTTCCCTACAAGTGAATCGACTAACCATGCAACTCAGTTCTAAAAACTAAATAGAATGCAGTTTTCACGCTGATGAAAGACGTATGCTTTCCTTCTAGAGAAGTGTTTTCAAAGACATTCACAGAGTGATTCTAAAAAGCCTTTTTACTGACGTTGGCTTTTAAACGCGGTTTCAGTGGAATTTCTGTCAAACGCAAGACACGAGATTTGCTGTTAAAGAATTGAATATCCAGAATGCAAACAAACACTTCCCTACAAGTTAATCACCTAACCATGCAACTCAGTTCTAAAAACTGAATAGAATGCAGTTTTCACTCAGATGAAAGACGTATGCTTTCCTTCTAGAGAAGTGTTTTCAAAGACATTCACAGAGTGATTCTACAAAGCCTTTTTACTGACGTTGGCTTTTAAACGCGGTTTCAGTGGAATTTCTGTCAAACGCAAGACACGAGATTTGCTGTTAAAGAATTGAATATCCAGAATGCAAACAAACACTTCCCTACAGGTGAATTGCCTAACGATGCAACTCAGTTCTAAAAACTGAATAGAATGCAGTTTTCACTCCGATGAAAGACTTATGCTTTCCTTCTTGAGAAGTGTTTTCAAAGACATTCACAGAGTGATTCTGCAAAGCCCTTTTCCTGACGTTGGTTTTAAACGTGTTTTCAGTGGATTTTCTGTCAAACGCAAGACACGAGATTTGATGTTAAAGAATTGAATATACAGAACGCAAACAAACACTTCCCTACAAGTGAATCACCTAAACATGCAACTCAGTTCTAAAAACTGAATAGAACGCAGTTTTCACTCAGATGAAAGAGGTATGCTTTCGTTCTTGAGAAGTGTTTTCAAAGACGTTCACAGAGTGATTCTGCAAAGCCCTTTTCCTGATGTTGGTTTTAAACGTGTTTTCAGTAGACTTTCTGTCAAACGCAAGACACGAGATTTGATGTTAAAGAATTGAATATACAGAACGCAAACAAACACTTCCCTACAAGTGAATCACCTAAACATGCAACTCAGTTCTAAAAACTGAATAGAACGCAGTTTTCACTCAGATGAAAGAGGTAAGCTTTCGTTCTTGAGAAGTGTTTTCAAAGACGTTCACAGAGTGATTCTGCAAAGCCCTTTTACTGATGTTGGCTTTTAAATGCGGTTTCAGTGGAATTTCTGTCAAAGGAAGACACGAGATTTGCTGTTAAAGAATTGAATATCCAGAATGCAAACACACACTTCCCTACACGTGAATCGCCTAACTTTCAACTCAGTTCTAAAAACTGAATAGAATGCAGTCTTCATGCAGATGAAAGACGTATGCTTTCCTTCTTCAAAAGTGTTTTCAAAGACGTTCACAGAGTGATTCTGCAAAGCCTTTTTACTGACTTTGGTTTTAAACGTGTTTTCAGTGGAATTTCTGTCAAATGCAAGACACGAGATTTGCTGTTAAAGAATTGAGTATGCAGAACGCAAATCAACACTTCCCTACAAGTGAATCGACTAACCATGCAACTCAGTTCTAAAAACTGAATAGAATGCAGCTGTCACGTTGATGAAAGGCATATGCTTTCCTTCTAGAGAAGTGTTTTCAAAGACATTCACAGAGTGATTCTACAAAGCGTTTTTACTGACATTGGCTTTTAAACGTGTTTTCAGTGGAATTTGTCAAACGCAAGACACGAGATTTGCTGTTAAAGAATTGAACGTACAGAATGCAAACAAACACTTCCCTACAAGTGAATCGCCTAACCGTGCAACTCAGTTCTAAAAACTGAATAGAATGCAGTTTTCACTCAGATGAAAGACGTATGCTTTCCTTCTTGAGAAGTGATTTCCAAGTTGTTCACAGAGTGATTCTGCAAATCCTTTTTACTGACCTTTGTTTTAAACGTGTTTTCAGTGGAATTTCTGACAAACGCAAGACACGAGATTTGCTGTTAAAGAATTGAATATCCAGAATGCAAACAAGAACTTCCCTACAAGTGAATCGACTAACCATGCAACTCAGTTTTAAAAACTGAATAGAATGCAGTTTTCACTCAGATGAAAGAAGTATGCTTTCCTTCTAGAGAAGTGTTTTCAAAGACGTTCACAGAGTGATTCTGCAAAGCCTTTTTACTGACGTTGGTTTTAAACGTGTTTTCAGTGGAATTTCTGTCAAACGCAAGACACGAGATTTGCTGTTAAAGAATAGAATATCCAGAATGCAAACAAGAACTTCCCTACAAGTGAATCGACTAACCATGCAACTCAGTTCTAAAAACTAAATAGAATGCAGTTTTCACGCTGATGAAAGGCGTATGCTTTCCTTCTAGAGAAGTGTTTTCAAAGACATTCACAGAGTGATTCTACAAAGCCTTTTTACTGACCTTGGCTTTTAAACGCGGTTTCAGTGGAATTTCTGTCAAACGCAAGACATGAGATTTGCTTTTAAAGAATTGAATATCCAGAATGCAAACAACACTTCCCTACAAGTTAATCACCTAACCATGCAACTCAGTTCTAAAAACTGAATAGAATGCAGTTTTCACGCAGATGAAAGACGTCTGCTTTCCTTCTAGAGAAGTGTTTTCAAAGACATTTACAGAGTGATTCTACAAAGCCTTTTTACTGACGTTGGCTTTTAAACGTGTTTTCAGTGGAATTTCTGTCAAAAGCAAGACACGATATTTGCTGTTAAAGAATTGAGTATGCAGAACGCAAACCAACACTTCCCTACAAGTGAATCGCCTAACCGTGCAACTCAGTTCTAAAAACTGAATAGAATGCAGTTTTCACTCAGATGAAAGACGTATGCTTTCCTTCTACAGAAGTGTTTTCAAAGACGTTCACAGAGTGATTCTGCAAAGCCTTTTTACTGACGTTGGTTTTAAACGTGTTTTCAGTGGAATTTCTGTCAAACACAAGACACGAGATTTGCTGTTAAAGAATTGTATACACAGAATGCAAACAAGAACTTCCCTACAAGTGAATCGACTAACCATGCAACTCAGTTCTAAAAACTAAATAGAATGCAGTTTTCACGCAAATGAAAGACGTATGCTTTCCTTCTAGAGAAGTGTTTTCAAAGACATTTACAGAGTGATTCTACAAAGCCTTTTTACTGACGTTGGCTTTTAAACGTGTTTTCAGTGGAATTTCTGTCAAACGCAAGACACGATATTTGCTGTTAAAGAATTGAGTATGCAGAACACAAACCAACACTTCCCTACAAGTGAATCGCCTAACCGTGCAACTCAGTTTTAAAAACTGAATAGAATGCAGTTTTCACTCTGATGAAAGACGTATGCTTTCCTTCTACAGAAGTGTTTTCAAAGACATTCACAGAGTGATTCTACAAAGCCTTTTTACTGACGTTGGCTTTTAAACGCGGTTTCAGTGGAATTTCTGTCAAACGCAAGACACGAGATTTGCTGTTAAAGAATTGAATATCCAGAATGCAAACAAACACTTCCCTACAAGTGAATCGCCTAACCATGCAACTCAGTTTTAAAAACTGAATAGAATGCAGTTTTCACTCACATGAAAGACGTATGCTTTCCTTCTAGAGAAGTGTTTTCAAAGACATTCACAGAGTGATTCTAAAAAGCCTTTTTACTGACGTTGGCTTTTAAACGCGGATTCAGTGGAATTTCTGTCAAACGCAAGACAGGAGATTTGCTGTTAAAGAATTGAATATCCAGAATGCAAACAAACACTTCCCTACAAGTTAATCACCTAACCATGCAACTCAGTTCTAAAAACTGAATAGAATGCAGTTTGCACTCTGATGAAAGACGTATGCTTTCCTTCTACAGAAGTGTTTTCAAAGACGTTCACAGAGTGATTCTGCAAAGCCCTTTTACTGAAGTTGGTTTTAAATGTGTTTTCAGTGGAATTTCTGTCAAACGAAAGACACGAGATTTGTTGTTAAAGAATTGAATATACAGAACGCAAACAAACACTTCCCTACAAGTGAATCACTTAACCATGCAACTCAGTTCTAAAAACTGAATAGAATGCAGTTTTCACTCACATGAAAGACGTATGCTTTCCTTCTAGAGAAGTGTTTTCAAAGACATTCACAGAGTGATTCTACAAAGCCTTTTTACTGACGTTGGCTTTTAAACGCGGTTTCAGTGGAATTTCTCTCAAACGCAAGACACGAGATTTGCTGTTAAAGAATTGAATATCCAGAATGCAAACAAACACTTCCCTACAAGTGAATCGCCTAACCATGCAACTCAGTTCTAAAAACTGAATAGAATGCAGTTTTCAATCACATGAAAGACATATGCTTTCCTTCTAGAGAAGTGTTTTCAAAGACATTCACAGAGTGATTCTAAAAAGCCTTTTTACTGACGTTGGCTTTTAAAAGCGGTTTCAGTGGAATTTCTGTCAAACGCAAGACACGAGATTTGCTGTTAAAGAATTGAATATCCAGAATGCAAACAAACACTTCCCTACAAGTTAATCACCTAACCATGCAACTCAGTTCTAAAAACTGAATAGAATGCAGTTTTCACGCAGATGAAAGACGTATGCTTTCCTTCTAGAGAAGTGTATTCAAAGATGTTCACAGAGTGATTCTGCAAAGCCTTTTTACTGACGTTGGTTTTAAACGTGTTTTCAGTGGAATTTCTGTCAAACGCAAGACACGAGATTTGCTGTTAAAGAATTGAATATCCAGAATGCAAACAAGAACTTCCCTACAAGTGAATCGACTAACCATGCAACTCAGTTCTAAAAACTAAATAGAATGCAGTTTTCACGCTGATGAAAGGCGTATGCTTTCCTTCTAGAGAAGTGTTTTCAAAGACATTCACAGAGTGATTCTACAAACACTTTTTACTGACGTTGGCTTTTAAACGTGTTTTCAGTGGAATTTCAGTCAAACGCAAGACAGGAGATTTGCTGTTAAAGAATTGAATATCCAGAATGCAAACAAACACTTCCCTACAGGTGAATTGCCTAACCATGCCACTCAGTTCTAAAAACTGAATAGAATGCAGTTTTCACTCACATGAAAGGCGTATGCTTTCCTTCTAGAGAAGTGTTTTCAAAGACATTCACAGAGTGATTCTAAAAAGCCTTTTTACTGACCTTGGCTTTTAAACGCGGTTTCAGTGGAATTTCTGTCAAAAGCAAGACACGAGATTTGCTGTTAAAGAATTGAATATCCAGAATGCAAACAAACACTTCCCTACAAGTTAATCACCTAACCATGCAACTCAGTTCTAAAAACTGAATAGAATGCAGTTTTCACGCAGATGAAAGACGTATGCTTTCCTTCTAGAGAAGTGTTTTCAAAGACATTTACAGAGTGATTCTACAAAGCCTTTTTACTGACGTTGGCTTTTAAACGTGTTTTCAGTGGAATTTCTGTCAAAATCAAGACAAGATATTTGCTGTTAAAGAATTGAGTATGCAGAACGCAAACCAACACTTCCCTACAAGTGAATCGCCTAACCGTGCAACTCAGTTCTAAAAACTGAATAGAATGCAGTTTTCACTCAGATGAAAGACGTATGCTTTCCTTCTAGAGAAGTGTTTTCAAAGACGTTCACAGAGTGATTCTGCAAAGCCTTTTTACTGACGTTGGTTTTAAACGTGTTTTCAGTGGAATTTCTGTCAAATGCAAGACACGAGATTTGCTGTTAAAGAATTGAATATCCAGAATGCAAACAAGAACTTCCCTACAAGTGAATTGCCTAACCATGCAACTCAGTTCTAAAAACTGAATAGAATGCAGCTTTCACGCTGATGAAAGGCGTATGCTTTCCTTCTAGAGAAGTGTTTTCAAAGACATTTACAGAGTGATTCTACAAAGCCTTTTTACTGTCGTTGGCTTTTAAACGTGTTTTCAGTGGAATTTGTCAAACGCAAGACACGAGATTTGCTGTTAAAGAATTGAACATACAGAATGCAAACAAACACTTCCCTACAAGTGAATCGCCTAACCGTGCAACTCAGTTCTAAAAACTGAATAGAATGCAGTTTTCACTCAGATGAAAGACGTATGCTTTCCTTCTTGAGAAGTGTTTTCAAAGACGTTCACAGAGCGATTCTGCAAAGCCTTTTTACTTACGTTGGTTTTAAACGTGTTTTCAGTGGAATTTGTCAAACGCAAGACACGAGATTTGCTGTTAAAGAATTGAATATACAGAACGCAAACAAACACTTCCCTACAAGTGAATCGCCTAACCATGCAACTCAGTTCTAAAAACTGAATAGAATGCAGTTTTCACTCAGATGAAAGACGTATGCTTTCCTTCTTGAGAAGTGTTTTCAAAGACGTTCGCAGAGTGATTCTGCAAAGCCCTTTTACTGACGTTGGTTTTAAACGTGTTTTCAGTGGAATTTCTGACAAACGCAAGACACGAGATTTGTTGTTAAAGAATTGAATATACAGAACGCAAACAAACACTTCCCTACAAGTGAATCACCTAACCATGCAACTCAGTTCTAAAAACTGAATAGAATGCAGTTTTCACTCAGATGAAAGACGTATGCTTTCCTTCTAGAGAAGTGTTTTCAAAGACATTCACAGAGTGATTCTACAAAGCCTTTTTACTGACGTTGGCTTTTAAACGCGGTTTCAGTGGAATTTCTTTCAAACGCAAGACACGAGATTTGCTGTTAAAGAATTGAATATCCAGAATGCAAACAAACACTTCCCTACAAGTGAATCGCCTAAATATGCAACTCAGTTTTAAAAACTGAATAGAATGCAGTTTTCAATCACATGAAAGACGTATGCTTTCCTTCTAGAGAAGTGTTTTCAAAGACATTCACAGAGTGATTCTAAAAAGCCTTTTCACTGATGTTGGCTTTTAAACGCGGTTTCAGTGGAATTTCTGTCAAACGCAAGACACGAGATTTGCTGTTAAAGAATTGAATATCCAGAATGCAAACAAACACTTCCCTACAAGTTAATCACCTAACCATGCAACTCAGTTCTAAAAACTGAATAGAATACAGTTTTCACGCAGATGAAAGACGTATGCTTTCCTTCTAAAGAAGTGTTTTCAAAGACATTTACAGAGTGATTCTACAAAGCCTTTTTACTGACGTTGGCTTTTAAACGTGTTTTCAGTGGAATTTCTGTCAAAAGCAAGACACGATATTTGCTGGTCAAGAATTGAGTATGAAGAATGCAAACCAACACTTCCCTACAAGTGAATCGCCTAACCGTGCAACTCAGTTCTAAAAACTGAATAGAATGCAGTTTTCACTCAGATGAAGACGTATGCTTTCCTTCTACAGAAGTGTTTTCAAAGACGTTCACAGAGTGATTCTGCAAAGCCTTTTTACTGACGTTGGTTTTAAACGTGTTTTCAGTGGAATTTCTGTCAAACGCAAGACACGAGATTTGCTGTTAAAGAATTGAATATCCAGAATGCAAACAAACACTTCCCTACAGGTGAATTGCCTAACCATGCAACTCAGTTCTAAAAACTGAATAGAATGCAGTTTTCACTCAGATGAAAGACGTAAGCTTTCCTTCTTGAGAAGTGTTTTCAAAGACGTTCACAGAGTGATTCTGCAAAGCCTTTTTAATGACGTTGGCTTTTAAACGTGTTTTCAGTGGAATTTCTGTCAAATGCAAGACACGAGATTTGCTGTTAAAGAATTGAATGTACAGAACGCAAACAAACACTTCCCCACAAGTGAATCGCCTAACCGTGCAACTCAGTTCTAAAAACTGAATAGAATGCAGTTTTCCTTCCGATGAAAGACTTATGCTTTCCTTCTTGAGAAGTGTTTTCAAAGACGTTCACAGAGTGATTCTGCAAAGCCCTTTTCCTGAGGTTGGTTTTAAACGTGTTTTCAGTGGAATTTCTGTCAAACGCAAGACACGAGATTTGCTGTTAAAGAATTGAATATTCAGAATGCAAACAAACACTTCCCTACAAGTGAATCGCCTAACCATGCAACACAGTTTTAAAAACTGAATAGAATGCAGTTTTCACTCACATGAAAGACGTATGCTTTCCTTCTAGAGAAGTGTTTTCAAAGACATTCACAGAGTGATTCTAAAAAGCCTTTTTACTGACGTTGGCTTTTAAACGTGTTTTCAGTGGAATTTCTGTCAAACACAAGACACGAGATTTGCTGTTAAATAATTGTATATACAGAATGCAAACAAGAACTTCCCTACAAGTGAGTCGACTAACCATGCAACTCAGTTCTAAAAACTGAATAGAATGCAGCTTTCACGCTGATGAAATGCGTATGCTTTCCTTCTAGAGAAGTGTTTTCAAAGACATTTACACAGTGATTCTACAAAGCCTTTTTACTGACGTTGGCTTTTAAACGTGTTTTCAGTGGAATTTGTCAAACGCAAGACACGAGATTTGCTGTTAAAGAATTGAACATACAGAATGCAAACAAACACTTCCCTACAAGTGAATCGCCTAACCGTGCAACCCAGTTCTAAAAACTGAATAGAATGCAGTTTTCACTCAGATGAAAGACGTATGCTTTCCTTCTTGAGAAGTGTTTTCAAAGACATTCACAGAGTGATTCTAAAAAGCCTTTTTACTGACGTTGGCTTTTAAACGCGTTTTCAGTGGAATTTCTGTCAAACGCAAGACATGAGTTTTGCTGTTAAAGAATTGAATATCCAGATTGCAAACAAACACTTCCCTAGAAGTGAATCGCCTAACCGTGCAACTCAGTTCTAAAAACTGAATAGAATGCAGTTTTCACGCAGATGAAAGACGTATGCTTTCCTTTTAGAGAAGTGTTTTCAAAGACGTTCACACAGTGATTCTGCAAAGCCTTTTTACTGACTTTGGTTTTAAACGTGTTTTCAGTGGAATTTCTGTCAAACGCAAGACACAAGATTTGCTGTTAAAGAATTGAATATACAGAACGCAAACAAACACTTCCCTAGAAGTGAATCGCCTAACCGTGCAACTCAGTTCTAAAAACTGAATAGAATGCAGTTTTCACGCAGATGAAAGACGTATGCTTTGCTTCTTGAGAAGTGTTTTCAAAGACGTTCACAGAGTGATTCTACAAACCCTTTTTACTGACGTTGGCTTTTAAACGTGTTTTCAGTGGAATTTCTGTCAAACGCAAGACACGAGATTTGCTGTTAAAGAATTGAATATCCAGAATGCAAACAAACACTTCCCTACAGTTGAATTGCCTAACCATGCAACTCAGTTCTAAAAACTGAATAGAACGCAGTTTTCACTCAGATGAAAGACGTATGCTTTCCTTCTTGAGAAGTGCTTTCAAAGACGTTCACAGAGTGATTCTGCAAAGCCTTTTTAATGACGTTGGCTTTTAAACGTGTTTTCAGTGGAATTTCTGTCAAATGCAAGACACGAGATTTGCTGTTAAAGAATTGAATGTACAGAACGCAAACAAACACTTCCCTACAAGTGAATCGCTTAACCGTGCAACTCAGTTCTAAAAACTGAATAGAATGCAGTTTTCAATCCGATGAAAGACTTATGCTTTCCTTCTTGAGAAGTGTTTTCAAAGACGTTCACAGAGTGATTCTGCAAAGCCCTTTTCCTGAGGTTGGTTTTAAATGTGTTTTCAGTGGAATTTCTGTCAAACGCAAGACACGAGATTTGCTGTTAAAGAATTGAACATACAGAATGCAAACAAACACTTCCCTACAAGGGAATCGCCTAACCGTGCAACTCAGTTCTAAAAACTGAATAGAATGCAGTTTTCACTCAGATGAAAGACGTATGCTTTCCTTCTAGAGAAGTGTTTTCAAAGACGTTCGCAGAGTGATTCTGCAAAGCCCTTTTACTGACTTTGGTTTTAAACGTGTTTTCAGTGGAATTTCTGTCAAACGCAAGACATGAGATTTGCTGTTAAAGAATTGAATATACAGAAAGCAAACCAACACTTCCCTACAAGTGAATCACCTAACCATGCAACTTGGTTCTAAAAACTGAATAGAATGCAGTTTTCACTCCGATGAAAGACGTATGCTTTCCTTCTAGAGAAGTGTTTTCAAAGACGTTCGCAGAGTGATTCTGCAAAGCCCTTTTACTGATGTTGGTTTTAAACGTGTTTTCAGTGGAATTTCTGTCAAACGCAAGACACGAGATTTGCTGTTAAAGAATTGAATATACAGAACGCAAACAAACACTTCCCTACAAGTGAATCACCTAACCATGCAACTCAGTTCTAAAAACTGAATAGAATGCAGTTTTCACTCAGATGAAAGACGTATGCTTTCCTTCTAGAGAAGTGTTTTCAAAGACATTCACAGAGTGATTCTACAAAGCCTTTTTACTGACGTTGGCTTTTAAACACGGTTTCAGTGGAATTTCTGTCAAACGCAAGACACGAGATTTGCTGTTAAAGAATTGAATATCCCGAATGCAAACAAACACTTCCCTACAAGTGAATCGCCTAACCATGCAACTCAGTTTTAAAAACTGAATAGAATGCAGTTTTCACTCACATGAAAGACGTATGCTTTCCTTCTAGAGAAGTGTTTTCAAAGACATTCACAGAGTGATTCTACAAAGCCTTTTTACTGACGTTGGCTTTTAAACGCGGTTTCCGTGAAATTTCTGTCAAACGCAAGACACGAGATTTGCTGTTAAAGAATTGAATATCCAGAATGCAAACAAACACTTCCCTACAAGTGAATCGCCTAACCATGCAACTCAGTTTTAAAAACTGAATAGAATGCAGTTTTCACTCACATGAAAGACGTATGCTTTCCTTCTAGTGAAGTGTTTTCAAAGACATTCACAGAGTGATTCTAAAAAGCCTTTTTACTGATGTTGGCTTTTAAACGCGGTTTCAGTCGAATTTCTGTCAAACGCAAGACACGAGATTTGCTGTCAAAGAATTGAATATCCAGAATGCAAACAAACACTTCCCTACAAGTTAATCACCTAACCATGCAACTCAGTTCTAAAAACTGAATAGAATGCAGTTTTCACGCAGATGAAAGACATATGCTTTCCTTCTAGAGAAGTGTTTTAAAAGACATTCACAGAGTGATTCTACAAAGCCTTTTTACTGACGTTGGCTTTTAAACGTGTTTTCAGTGGAATTTCTGTCAAACACAAGACACGAGATTTGCGGTTAAAGAATTGTATATACAGAATGCAAACAAGAACTTCCCTACAAGTGAATCTACTAACCATGCAACTCAGTTCTAAAAACTGAATAGAATGCAGCTTTCACGCTGATGAAAGGCGTATGCTTTCCTTCTAGAGAAGTGTTTTCAAAGACATTTACAGAGTGATTCTACAAAGCCTTTTTACTGACGTTGGCTTTTAAACGTGTTTTCAGTGGAATTTGTCAAACGCAAGACACGAGATTTGCTGTTAAAGAATTGAACATACAGAATGCAAACAAACACTTCCCTACAAGTGAATCGCCTAACCGTGCAACTCAGTTCTAAAAACTGAATAGAATGCAGTTTTCACTCAGATGAAAGACGTATGCTTTCCTTCTAGAGAAGTGTTTTCAAAGACATTCACAGAGTGATTCTACAAAGCCTTTTTACTGACGTTGGCTTTTAAATGCGGTTTCAGTGGAATTTCTGTCAAACGCAAGACACGAGATTTGCTGTTAAAGAATTGAATATCCAGAATGCAAACAAACACTTCCCTAAAAGTGAATCGCCTAACCATGCAACTCAGTTTTAAAAACTGAATAGAATGCAGTTTTCACTCACATGAAAGACGTATGCTTTCCTTCTAGAGAAGTGTTTTCAAAGACATTCACAGAGTGATTCTAAAAAGCCTTTTTACTGACGTTGGCTTTTAAACGCGGTTTCAGTGGAATTTCTGTCAAACGCAAGACATGAGATTTGCTGTTAAAGAATTGAATATCCAGAATGCAAACAAACACTTCCCTACACGTGAATCACCTAACCATGCAACTCAGTTCTAAAAACTGAATAGAATGCAGCTTTCACGCTGATGAAAGGCGTATGCTTTCCTTCTGGAGAAGTGTTTTCAAAGACGTTCACCGAGTGATTCTGCAAAGCCTTTTTACTGACCTTGGTTTTAAACGTGTTTTCAGTGGAATTTCTGTCAAACGCAAACACGAGATTTGCTGTTAAAGAATTGAACATACAGAATGCAAGCAAACACTTCCCTACAAGTGAATCGCCTAACCGTGCAACTCAGTTCTAAAAACTGAATAGAATGCAGTTTTCACTCCGATGAAAGACGTATGCTTTCCTTCTAGAGAAGTGTTTTCAAAGACGTTCACAGAGTGATTCTGCAAAGCCTTTTTACTGACGTTGGCTTTTAAACGTGTTTTCAGTGGAATTTGTCAAACGCAAGACACGAGATTTGCTGTTAAAGAATTGAATATACAGAACGCAAACAAACACTTCCCTACAAGTGAATCGACTAACCATGCAACTCAGTTCTAAAAACTGAATAGAATGCAGTTTTCACGCGGATGAAAGGCATATGCTTTCCTTCTAGAGAAGTGTTTTCAAAGACATTCACAGAGTGATTCTACAAAGCCTTTTTACTGACATTGGCTTTTAAACGTGTTTTCAGTGGAATTTCTGTCAAACGCAAGACACAAGATTTGCTGTCAAAGAATTGAATATCCAGAATGCAAACAAACACTTCCCTACAAGTTAATCACCTAACCATGCAACTCAGTTCTAAAAACTGAATAGAATGCAGTTTTCACTCAGATGAAAGACGTATGCTTTCCTTCTACAGAAGCGTTTTCAAAGACGTTCACAGAGTGATTCTGCAAAGCCTTTTTACTGACGTTGGCTTTTAAACGTGTTTTCAGTGGAATTTGTCAAACGCAAGACACGAGATTTGCTGTTAAAGAATTGAATATCCAGAATGCAAACAAACACTTCCCTACAAGTGAATCGCCTAACCATGCAACTCAGTTCTAAAAACTGAATAGAACGCAGTTTTCACTCAGATGAGAGACGTATGCTTTCCTTCTTGAGAAGTGTTTTCAAAGACGTTCACCGAGTGATTCTGCAAAGCCTTTTTACTGACCTTGGTTTTAAACGTGTTTTCAGTGGAATTTCTGTCAAACGCAAGACATGAGATTTGATGTTAAAGAATTGAATATCCAGAATGCAAACAAACACTTCCCTACACGTGAATCACCTAACCATGCAACTCAGTTCTAAAAACTGAATAGAATGCAGTTTTCACGCAGATGAAAGATGTATGCTTTCCTTGTAGAGAAGTGTTTTCAAAGACGTTCACACAGTGATTCTGCAAAGCCTTTTTACTGACTTTGGTTTTAAACGTGTTTTCAGTGGAATTTCTGTCAAACGCAAGACACAAGATTTGCTGTTAAAGAATTGAATATACAGAACGCAAACAAACACTTCCCTAGAAGTGAATCGCCTAACCGTGCAACTCAGTTCTAAAAACTGAATAGAATGCAGTTTTCACTCACATGAAAGACGTATGCTGTCCTTCTAGTGAAGTGTTTTCAAAGACATTCACAGAGTGATTCTACAAAGCCTTTTTACTGACGTTGGCTTTTAAACGCGGTTTCAGTGGAATTTCTGTCAAACACAAGACACGAGATTTGCTGTTAAAGAATTGAATATCCAGAATGCAAACAAACAATTCCCTACAAGTGAATCGCCTAACCATGCAACTCAGTTTTAAAAACTGAATAGAATGCAGTTTTCACTCACATGAAAGACGTATGCTTTCCTTCTAGAGAAGTGTTTGCAAAGACATTCACAGAGTGATTCTACAAAGCCTTTTTACTGACGTTGGCTTTTAAACGCGGTTTCAGTGGAATTTCTGTCAAACACAAGACACGAGATTTGCTGTTAAAGAACTGAATATCCAGAATGCAAACAAACACTTCCCTACAAGTGAATCGCCTAACCATGCAACTCAGTTTTAAAAACTGAATAGAATGCAGTTTTCACTCACATGAAAGACGTATGCTTTTCTTCTAGAGAAGTGTTTTCAAAGACATTCACAGAGTGATTCTAAAAAGCCTTTTTACTGATGTTGGCTTTTAAACGCGGTTTCAGTCGAATTTCTGTCAAACGCAAGACACGAGATTTGCTGTCAAAGAATTGAGTATCCAGAATGCAAACAAATACTTCCCTACAAGTTAATCACCTAACAATGCAACTCAGTTCTAAAAACTGAATAGAATGCAGTTTTCACGCAGATGAAAGACGTATGCTTTCCTTCTAGAGAAGTGTTTTCAAAGACATTCACAGAATGATTCTACAAAGCCTTTGTACTGACGTTGGCTTTTAAACGCGGTTTCAGTGGAATTTCTGTCAAACGCAAGACACGAGATTTGCTGTTAAAGAATTGAATATCAAGAATGCAAACAAACACTTCCCTACAAGTGAATCGCCTAACCATGCAACTCAGTTTTAAAAACTGAATAGAATGCAGTTTTCATTCACATGAAAGACGTATGCTTTCCTTCTAGAGAAGTGTTTTCAAAGACGTTCACACAGTGATTCTGCAAAGCCTTTTTAACGACTTTGGTTTTAAACGTGTTTTCAGTGGAATTTCTGTCAAACGCAAGACACAAGATTTGCTGTTAAAGAATTGAATATACAGAACGCAAACAAACACTTCCCTAGAAGTGAATCGCCTAACCGTGCAACTCAGTTCTAAAAACTGAATAGAATGCAGTTTTCACTCACATGAAAGACGTATGCTTTCCTTCTAGAGAAGTGTTTTAAAAGACATTCACAGAGTGATTCTACAAAGCCTTTTTACTGACGTTGGCTTTTAAACGTGTTTTCAGTGGAATTTCTGTCAAACGCAAGACACGAGATTTGCTGTCAAAGAATTGAATATCCAGAATGCAAACAAACACTTCCCTACAAGTTAATCACCTAACCATGCAACTCAGTTCTAAAAACTGAATAGAATGCAGTTTTCACTCAGATGAAAGACGTATGCTTTCCTTCTACAGAAGCGTTTTCAAAGACGTTCACAGAGTGATTCTGCAAAGCCTTTTTACTGACGTTGGCTTTTAAACGTGTTTTCAGTGGAATTTGTCAAACGCAAGACACGAGATTTGCTGTTAAAGAATTGAATATCCAGAATGCAAACAAACACTTCCCTACAAGTGAATCGCCTAACCATGCAACTCAGTTCTAAAAACTGAATAGAACGCAGTTTTCACTCAGATGAGAGACGTATGCTTTCCTTCTTGAGAAGTGTTTTCAAAGACGTTCACCGAGTGATTCTGCAAAGCCTTTTTACTGACCTTGGTTTTAAACGTGTTTTCAGTGGAATTTCTGTCAAACGCAAGACATGAGATTTGATGTTAAAGAATTGAATATCCAGAATGCAAACAAACACTTCCCTACACGTGAATCACCTAACCATGCAACTCAGTTCTAAAAACTGAATAGAATGCAGTTTTCACGCAGATGAAAGACGTATGCTTTCCTTGTAGAGAAGTGTTTTCAAAGACGTTCACACAGTGATTCTGCAAAGCCTTTTTACTGACTTTGGTTTTAAACGTGTTTTCAGTGGAATTTCTGTCAAACGCAAGACACAAGATTTGCTGTTAAAGAATTGAATATACAGAACGCAAACAAACACTTCCCTAGAAGTGAATCGCCTAACCGTGCAACTCAGTTCTAAAAACTGAATAGAATGCAGTTTTCACTCACATGAAAGACGTATGCTTTCCTTCTAGAGAAGTGTTTTCAAAGACGTTCACAGAGTGATTCTGCAAAGCCCTTTTCCTGACGTTGGTTTTAAACGTGTTTTCAGTGGAATTTCTGTCAAACTCAAGACACGAGATTTGATGTTAAAGAATTGAATATACAGAACGCAAACAAACACTTCCCTACAAGTGAATCACCTAACCATGCAACTCAGTTCTAAAAACTGAATAGAATGCAGTTTTCACTCAGATGAAAGACATATGCTTTCCTTCTAGAGAAGTGTTTTCAAAGACATTCACAGAGTAATTCTACAAAGCCTTTTTACTGACGTTGGCTTTTAAACGCGGTTTCAGTGGAATTTCTGTCAAACGCAAGACACGAGATTTGCTGTCAAAGAATTGAATATCCAGAATGCAAACAAACACTTCCCTACAAGTTAATCACCTAACCATGCAACTCAGTTCTAAAAACTGAATAGAATGCAGTTTTCACGCAGATGAAAGACATATGCTTTCCTTCTAGAGAAGTGTTTTCAAAGACGTTCACAGAGTGATTCTGCAAAGCCTTTTTACTGACGTTGGTTTTAAACGTGTTTTCAGTGGAATTTCTGTCAAACGCAAGACACGAGATTTGCTGTTAAAGAATTGAATATCCAGAATGCAAACAAACACTTCCCTACAGGTGAATTGCCTAACCATGCAACTCAGTTCTAAAAACTGAATAGAATGCAGTTTTCACTCAGATGAAAGACGTAAGCTTTCCTTCTTGAGAAGTGTTTTCAAAGACGTTCACAGAGTGATTCTGCAAAGCCTTTTTAATGACGTTGGCTTTTAAACGTGTTTTCAGTGGAATTTCTGTCAAATGCAAGACACGAGATTTGCTGTTAAAGAATTGAATGTACAGAACGCAAACAAACACTTCCCCACAAGTGAATCGCCTAACCGTGCAACTCAGTTCTAAAAACTGAATAGAATGCAGTTTTCCTTCCGATGAAAGACTTATGCTTTCCTTCTTGAGAAGTGTTTTCAAAGACGTTCACAGAGTGATTCTGCAAAGCCCTTTTCCTGAGGTTGGTTTTAAACGTGTTTTCAGTGGAATTTCTGTCAAACGCAAGACACGAGATTTGCTGTTAAAGAATTGAATATTCAGAATGCAAACAAACACTTCCCTACAAGTGAATCGCCTAACCATGCAACACAGTTTTAAAAACTGAATAGAATGCAGTTTTCACTCACATGAAAGACGTATGCTTTCCTTCTAGAGAAGTGTTTTCAAAGACATTCACAGAGTGATTCTAAAAAGCCTTTTTACTGACGTTGGCTTTTAAACGTGTTTTCAGTGGAATTTCTGTCAAACACAAGACACGAGATTTGCTGTTAAATAATTGTATATACAGAATGCAAACAAGAACTTCCCTACAAGTGAGTCGACTAACCATGCAACTCAGTTCTAAAAACTGAATAGAATGCAGCTTTCACGCTGATGAAATGCGTATGCTTTCCTTCTAGAGAAGTGTTTTCAAAGACATTTACACAGTGATTCTACAAAGCCTTTTTACTGACGTTGGCTTTTAAACGTGTTTTCAGTGGAATTTGTCAAACGCAAGACACGAGATTTGCTGTTAAAGAATTGAACATACAGAATGCAAACAAACACTTCCCTACAAGTGAATCGCCTAACCGTGCAACCCAGTTCTAAAAACTGAATAGAATGCAGTTTTCACTCAGATGAAAGACGTATGCTTTCCTTCTTGAGAAGTGTTTTCAAAGACATTCACAGAGTGATTCTAAAAAGCCTTTTTACTGACGTTGGCTTTTAAACGCGTTTTCAGTGGAATTTCTGTCAAACGCAAGACATGAGTTTTGCTGTTAAAGAATTGAATATCCAGATTGCAAACAAACACTTCCCTAGAAGTGAATCGCCTAACCGTGCAACTCAGTTCTAAAAACTGAATAGAATGCAGTTTTCACGCAGATGAAAGACGTATGCTTTCCTTTTAGAGAAGTGTTTTCAAAGACGTTCACACAGTGATTCTGCAAAGCCTTTTTACTGACTTTGGTTTTAAACGTGTTTTCAGTGGAATTTCTGTCAAACGCAAGACACAAGATTTGCTGTTAAAGAATTGAATATACAGAACGCAAACAAACACTTCCCTAGAAGTGAATCGCCTAACCGTGCAACTCAGTTCTAAAAACTGAATAGAATGCAGTTTTCACGCAGATGAAAGACGTATGCTTTGCTTCTTGAGAAGTGTTTTCAAAGACGTTCACAGAGTGATTCTACAAACCCTTTTTACTGACGTTGGCTTTTAAACGTGTTTTCAGTGGAATTTCTGTCAAACGCAAGACACGAGATTTGCTGTTAAAGAATTGAATATCCAGAATGCAAACAAACACTTCCCTACAGTTGAATTGCCTAACCATGCAACTCAGTTCTAAAAACTGAATAGAACGCAGTTTTCACTCAGATGAAAGACGTATGCTTTCCTTCTTGAGAAGTGCTTTCAAAGACGTTCACAGAGTGATTCTGCAAAGCCTTTTTAATGACGTTGGCTTTTAAACGTGTTTTCAGTGGAATTTCTGTCAAATGCAAGACACGAGATTTGCTGTTAAAGAATTGAATGTACAGAACGCAAACAAACACTTCCCTACAAGTGAATCGCTTAACCGTGCAACTCAGTTCTAAAAACTGAATAGAATGCAGTTTTCAATCCGATGAAAGACTTATGCTTTCCTTCTTGAGAAGTGTTTTCAAAGACGTTCACAGAGTGATTCTGCAAAGCCCTTTTCCTGAGGTTGGTTTTAAATGTGTTTTCAGTGGAATTTCTGTCAAACGCAAGACACGAGATTTGCTGTTAAAGAATTGAACATACAGAATGCAAACAAACACTTCCCTACAAGGGAATCGCCTAACCGTGCAACTCAGTTCTAAAAACTGAATAGAATGCAGTTTTCACTCAGATGAAAGACGTATGCTTTCCTTCTAGAGAAGTGTTTTCAAAGACGTTCGCAGAGTGATTCTGCAAAGCCCTTTTACTGACTTTGGTTTTAAACGTGTTTTCAGTGGAATTTCTGTCAAACGCAAGACATGAGATTTGCTGTTAAAGAATTGAATATACAGAAAGCAAACCAACACTTCCCTACAAGTGAATCACCTAACCATGCAACTTGGTTCTAAAAACTGAATAGAATGCAGTTTTCACTCCGATGAAAGACGTATGCTTTCCTTCTAGAGAAGTGTTTTCAAAGACGTTCGCAGAGTGATTCTGCAAAGCCCTTTTACTGATGTTGGTTTTAAACGTGTTTTCAGTGGAATTTCTGTCAAACGCAAGACACGAGATTTGCTGTTAAAGAATTGAATATACAGAACGCAAACAAACACTTCCCTACAAGTGAATCACCTAACCATGCAACTCAGTTCTAAAAACTGAATAGAATGCAGTTTTCACTCAGATGAAAGACGTATGCTTTCCTTCTAGAGAAGTGTTTTCAAAGACATTCACAGAGTGATTCTACAAAGCCTTTTTACTGACGTTGGCTTTTAAACACGGTTTCAGTGGAATTTCTGTCAAACGCAAGACACGAGATTTGCTGTTAAAGAATTGAATATCCCGAATGCAAACAAACACTTCCCTACAAGTGAATCGCCTAACCATGCAACTCAGTTTTAAAAACTGAATAGAATGCAGTTTTCACTCACATGAAAGACGTATGCTTTCCTTCTAGAGAAGTGTTTTCAAAGACATTCACAGAGTGATTCTACAAAGCCTTTTTACTGACGTTGGCTTTTAAACGCGGTTTCCGTGAAATTTCTGTCAAACGCAAGACACGAGATTTGCTGTTAAAGAATTGAATATCCAGAATGCAAACAAACACTTCCCTACAAGTGAATCGCCTAACCATGCAACTCAGTTTTAAAAACTGAATAGAATGCAGTTTTCACTCACATGAAAGACGTATGCTTTCCTTCTAGTGAAGTGTTTTCAAAGACATTCACAGAGTGATTCTAAAAAGCCTTTTTACTGATGTTGGCTTTTAAACGCGGTTTCAGTCGAATTTCTGTCAAACGCAAGACACGAGATTTGCTGTCAAAGAATTGAATATCCAGAATGCAAACAAACACTTCCCTACAAGTTAATCACCTAACCATGCAACTCAGTTCTAAAAACTGAATAGAATGCAGTTTTCACGCAGATGAAAGACATATGCTTTCCTTCTAGAGAAGTGTTTTAAAAGACATTCACAGAGTGATTCTACAAAGCCTTTTTACTGACGTTGGCTTTTAAACGTGTTTTCAGTGGAATTTCTGTCAAACACAAGACACGAGATTTGCGGTTAAAGAATTGTATATACAGAATGCAAACAAGAACTTCCCTACAAGTGAATCTACTAACCATGCAACTCAGTTCTAAAAACTGAATAGAATGCAGCTTTCACGCTGATGAAAGGCGTATGCTTTCCTTCTAGAGAAGTGTTTTCAAAGACATTTACAGAGTGATTCTACAAAGCCTTTTTACTGACGTTGGCTTTTAAACGTGTTTTCAGTGGAATTTGTCAAACGCAAGACACGAGATTTGCTGTTAAAGAATTGAACATACAGAATGCAAACAAACACTTCCCTACAAGTGAATCGCCTAACCGTGCAACTCAGTTCTAAAAACTGAATAGAATGCAGTTTTCACTCAGATGAAAGACGTATGCTTTCCTTCTAGAGAAGTGTTTTCAAAGACATTCACAGAGTGATTCTACAAAGCCTTTTTACTGACGTTGGCTTTTAAATGCGGTTTCAGTGGAATTTCTGTCAAACGCAAGACACGAGATTTGCTGTTAAAGAATTGAATATCCAGAATGCAAACAAACACTTCCCTAAAAGTGAATCGCCTAACCATGCAACTCAGTTTTAAAAACTGAATAGAATGCAGTTTTCACTCACATGAAAGACGTATGCTTTCCTTCTAGAGAAGTGTTTTCAAAGACATTCACAGAGTGATTCTAAAAAGCCTTTTTACTGACGTTGGCTTTTAAACGCGGTTTCAGTGGAATTTCTGTCAAACGCAAGACATGAGATTTGCTGTTAAAGAATTGAATATCCAGAATGCAAACAAACACTTCCCTACACGTGAATCACCTAACCATGCAACTCAGTTCTAAAAACTGAATAGAATGCAGCTTTCACGCTGATGAAAGGCGTATGCTTTCCTTCTGGAGAAGTGTTTTCAAAGACGTTCACCGAGTGATTCTGCAAAGCCTTTTTACTGACCTTGGTTTTAAACGTGTTTTCAGTGGAATTTCTGTCAAACGCAAACACGAGATTTGCTGTTAAAGAATTGAACATACAGAATGCAAGCAAACACTTCCCTACAAGTGAATCGCCTAACCGTGCAACTCAGTTCTAAAAACTGAATAGAATGCAGTTTTCACTCCGATGAAAGACGTATGCTTTCCTTCTAGAGAAGTGTTTTCAAAGACGTTCACAGAGTGATTCTGCAAAGCCTTTTTACTGACGTTGGCTTTTAAACGTGTTTTCAGTGGAATTTGTCAAACGCAAGACACGAGATTTGCTGTTAAAGAATTGAATATACAGAACGCAAACAAACACTTCCCTACAAGTGAATCGACTAACCATGCAACTCAGTTCTAAAAACTGAATAGAATGCAGTTTTCACGCGGATGAAAGGCATATGCTTTCCTTCTAGAGAAGTGTTTTCAAAGACATTCACAGAGTGATTCTACAAAGCCTTTTTACTGACATTGGCTTTTAAACGTGTTTTCAGTGGAATTTCTGTCAAACGCAAGACACAAGATTTGCTGTCAAAGAATTGAATATCCAGAATGCAAACAAACACTTCCCTACAAGTTAATCACCTAACCATGCAACTCAGTTCTAAAAACTGAATAGAATGCAGTTTTCACTCAGATGAAAGACGTATGCTTTCCTTCTACAGAAGCGTTTTCAAAGACGTTCACAGAGTGATTCTGCAAAGCCTTTTTACTGACGTTGGCTTTTAAACGTGTTTTCAGTGGAATTTGTCAAACGCAAGACACGAGATTTGCTGTTAAAGAATTGAATATCCAGAATGCAAACAAACACTTCCCTACAAGTGAATCGCCTAACCATGCAACTCAGTTCTAAAAACTGAATAGAACGCAGTTTTCACTCAGATGAGAGACGTATGCTTTCCTTCTTGAGAAGTGTTTTCAAAGACGTTCACCGAGTGATTCTGCAAAGCCTTTTTACTGACCTTGGTTTTAAACGTGTTTTCAGTGGAATTTCTGTCAAACGCAAGACATGAGATTTGATGTTAAAGAATTGAATATCCAGAATGCAAACAAACACTTCCCTACACGTGAATCACCTAACCATGCAACTCAGTTCTAAAAACTGAATAGAATGCAGTTTTCACGCAGATGAAAGATGTATGCTTTCCTTGTAGAGAAGTGTTTTCAAAGACGTTCACACAGTGATTCTGCAAAGCCTTTTTACTGACTTTGGTTTTAAACGTGTTTTCAGTGGAATTTCTGTCAAACGCAAGACACAAGATTTGCTGTTAAAGAATTGAATATACAGAACGCAAACAAACACTTCCCTAGAAGTGAATCGCCTAACCGTGCAACTCAGTTCTAAAAACTGAATAGAATGCAGTTTTCACTCACATGAAAGACGTATGCTGTCCTTCTAGTGAAGTGTTTTCAAAGACATTCACAGAGTGATTCTACAAAGCCTTTTTACTGACGTTGGCTTTTAAACGCGGTTTCAGTGGAATTTCTGTCAAACACAAGACACGAGATTTGCTGTTAAAGAATTGAATATCCAGAATGCAAACAAACAATTCCCTACAAGTGAATCGCCTAACCATGCAACTCAGTTTTAAAAACTGAATAGAATGCAGTTTTCACTCACATGAAAGACGTATGCTTTCCTTCTAGAGAAGTGTTTGCAAAGACATTCACAGAGTGATTCTACAAAGCCTTTTTACTGACGTTGGCTTTTAAACGCGGTTTCAGTGGAATTTCTGTCAAACACAAGACACGAGATTTGCTGTTAAAGAACTGAATATCCAGAATGCAAACAAACACTTCCCTACAAGTGAATCGCCTAACCATGCAACTCAGTTTTAAAAACTGAATAGAATGCAGTTTTCACTCACATGAAAGACGTATGCTTTTCTTCTAGAGAAGTGTTTTCAAAGACATTCACAGAGTGATTCTAAAAAGCCTTTTTACTGATGTTGGCTTTTAAACGCGGTTTCAGTCGAATTTCTGTCAAACGCAAGACACGAGATTTGCTGTCAAAGAATTGAGTATCCAGAATGCAAACAAATACTTCCCTACAAGTTAATCACCTAACAATGCAACTCAGTTCTAAAAACTGAATAGAATGCAGTTTTCACGCAGATGAAAGACGTATGCTTTCCTTCTAGAGAAGTGTTTTCAAAGACATTCACAGAATGATTCTACAAAGCCTTTGTACTGACGTTGGCTTTTAAACGCGGTTTCAGTGGAATTTCTGTCAAACGCAAGACACGAGATTTGCTGTTAAAGAATTGAATATCAAGAATGCAAACAAACACTTCCCTACAAGTGAATCGCCTAACCATGCAACTCAGTTTTAAAAACTGAATAGAATGCAGTTTTCATTCACATGAAAGACGTATGCTTTCCTTCTAGAGAAGTGTTTTCAAAGACGTTCACACAGTGATTCTGCAAAGCCTTTTTAACGACTTTGGTTTTAAACGTGTTTTCAGTGGAATTTCTGTCAAACGCAAGACACAAGATTTGCTGTTAAAGAATTGAATATACAGAACGCAAACAAACACTTCCCTAGAAGTGAATCGCCTAACCGTGCAACTCAGTTCTAAAAACTGAATAGAATGCAGTTTTCACTCACATGAAAGACGTATGCTTTCCTTCTAGAGAAGTGTTTTAAAAGACATTCACAGAGTGATTCTACAAAGCCTTTTTACTGACGTTGGCTTTTAAACGTGTTTTCAGTGGAATTTCTGTCAAACGCAAGACACGAGATTTGCTGTCAAAGAATTGAATATCCAGAATGCAAACAAACACTTCCCTACAAGTTAATCACCTAACCATGCAACTCAGTTCTAAAAACTGAATAGAATGCAGTTTTCACTCAGATGAAAGACGTATGCTTTCCTTCTACAGAAGCGTTTTCAAAGACGTTCACAGAGTGATTCTGCAAAGCCTTTTTACTGACGTTGGCTTTTAAACGTGTTTTCAGTGGAATTTGTCAAACGCAAGACACGAGATTTGCTGTTAAAGAATTGAATATCCAGAATGCAAACAAACACTTCCCTACAAGTGAATCGCCTAACCATGCAACTCAGTTCTAAAAACTGAATAGAACGCAGTTTTCACTCAGATGAGAGACGTATGCTTTCCTTCTTGAGAAGTGTTTTCAAAGACGTTCACCGAGTGATTCTGCAAAGCCTTTTTACTGACCTTGGTTTTAAACGTGTTTTCAGTGGAATTTCTGTCAAACGCAAGACATGAGATTTGATGTTAAAGAATTGAATATCCAGAATGCAAACAAACACTTCCCTACACGTGAATCACCTAACCATGCAACTCAGTTCTAAAAACTGAATAGAATGCAGTTTTCACGCAGATGAAAGACGTATGCTTTCCTTGTAGAGAAGTGTTTTCAAAGACGTTCACACAGTGATTCTGCAAAGCCTTTTTACTGACTTTGGTTTTAAACGTGTTTTCAGTGGAATTTCTGTCAAACGCAAGACACAAGATTTGCTGTTAAAGAATTGAATATACAGAACGCAAACAAACACTTCCCTAGAAGTGAATCGCCTAACCGTGCAACTCAGTTCTAAAAACTGAATAGAATGCAGTTTTCACTCACATGAAAGACGTATGCTTTCCTTCTAGAGAAGTGTTTTCAAAGACGTTCACAGAGTGATTCTGCAAAGCCCTTTTCCTGACGTTGGTTTTAAACGTGTTTTCAGTGGAATTTCTGTCAAACTCAAGACACGAGATTTGATGTTAAAGAATTGAATATACAGAACGCAAACAAACACTTCCCTACAAGTGAATCACCTAACCATGCAACTCAGTTCTAAAAACTGAATAGAATGCAGTTTTCACTCAGATGAAAGACATATGCTTTCCTTCTAGAGAAGTGTTTTCAAAGACATTCACAGAGTAATTCTACAAAGCCTTTTTACTGACGTTGGCTTTTAAACGCGGTTTCAGTGGAATTTCTGTCAAACGCAAGACACGAGATTTGCTGTCAAAGAATTGAATATCCAGAATGCAAACAAACACTTCCCTACAAGTTAATCACCTAACCATGCAACTCAGTTCTAAAAACTGAATAGAATGCAGTTTTCACGCAGATGAAAGACATATGCTTTCCTTCTAGAGAAGTGTTTTCAAAGACGTTCACCGAGTGATTCTGCAAAGCCTTTTTACTGACCTTGGTTTTAAACGTGTTTTCAGTGGAATTTCTGTCAAATGCAAGACACGAGATTTGCTGTTAAAGAATTGAATATCCAGAATGCAAACAAACACTTCCCTACAAGTGAATCGCCTAACCATGCAACTCAGTTTTAAAAACTGAATAGAATGCAGTTTTCACGCAGATGAAAGACGTATGCTTTCCTTCTAGAGAAGTGTTTTAAAAGACATTCACAGAGTGATTCTACAAAGCCCTTTTCCTGACGTTGGTTTTAAACGTGTTTTCAGTGGAATTTCTGTCAAACTCAAGACACGAGATTTGATGTTAAAGAATTGAATATACAGAACGCAAACAAACACTTCCCTACAAGTGAATCACCTAACCATGCAACTCAGTTATAAAAACTGAATAGAATGCAGTTTTCACTCAGATGAAAGATGTATGCTTTCCTTCTAGAGAAGTGTTTTCAAAGACGTTCACAGAGTGATTCTACAAAGCCTTTTTACTGACGTTGGCTTTTAAACGCGGTTTCAGTGGAATTTCTGTCAAACGCAAGACATGAGATTTGATGTTAAAGAATTGAATATCCAGAATGCAAAAAACAGTTCCCTACAAGTGAATCGCCTAACCATGCAACTCAGTTCTAAAAACTGAATAGAATGCAGTTTTCACTCACATGAAAGACGTATGCTGTCCTTCTAGAGAAGTGTTTTCAAAGACATTCACAGAGTGATTCTACAAAGCCTTTTTACTGACGTTGGCTTTTAAACGCGGTTTCAGTGGAATTTCTGTCAAACACAAGACACGAGATTTGCTGTTAAAGAATTGAATATCCAGAATGCAAACAAACAATTCCCTACAAGTGAATCGCCTAACCATGCAACTCAGTTTTAAAAACTGAATAGAATGCAGTTTTCACTCACATGAAAGACGTATGCTTTCCTTCTAGAGAAGTGTTTTCAAAGACATTCACAGAGTGATTCTACAAAGCCTTTTTACTGACGTTGGCTTTTAAACACGGTTTCAGTGGAATTTCTGTCAAACGCAAGACACGAGATTTGCTGTTAAAGAACTGAATATCCAGAATGCAAACAAACACTTCCCTACAAGTGAATCGCCTAACCATGCAACTCAGTTTTAAAAACTGAATAGAATGCAGTTTTCACTCACATGAAAGACGTATGCTTTTCTTCTAGAGAAGTGTTTTCAAAGACATTCACAGAGTGATTCTAAAAAGCCTTTTTACTGATGTTGGCTTTTAAACGCGGTTTCAGTCGAATTTCTGTCAAACGCAAGACACGAGATTAGCTGTCAAAGACTTGAGTATCCAGAATGCAAACAAATACTTCCCTACAAGTTAATCACCTAACAATGCAACTCAGTTCTAAAAACTGAATAGAATGCAGTTTTCACGCAGATGAAAGACGTATGCTTTCCTTCTAGAGAAGTGTTTTCAAAGACATTCACAGAATGATTCTACAAAGCCTTTGTACTGACGTTGGCTTTTAAACGCGGTTTAAGTGGAATTTCTGTCAAACGCAAGACACGAGATTTGCTGTTAAAGAATTGAATATCAAGAATGCAAACAAACACTTCCCTACAAGTGAATCGCCTAACCATGCAACTCAGTTTTAAAAACTGAATAGAATGCAGTTTTCATTCACATGAAAGACGTATGCTTTCCTTCTAGAGAAGTGTTTTCAAAGACGTTCACACAGTGATTCTGCAAAGCCTTTTTAACGACTTTGGTTTTAAACGTGTTTTCAGTGGAATTTCTGTCAAACGCAAGACACAAGATTTGCTGTTAAAGAATTGAATATACAGAACGCAAACAAACACTTCCCTAGAAGTGAATCGCCTAACCGTGCAACTCAGTTCTAAAAACTGAATAGAATGCAGTTTTCACTCACATGAAAGACGTATGCTTTCCTTCTAGAGAAGTGTTTTAAAAGACATTCACAGAGTGATTCTACAAAGCCTTTTTACTGACGTTGGCTTTTAAACGTGTTTTCAGTGGAATTTCTGTCAAACGCAAGACACGAGATTTGCTGTCAAAGAATTGAATATCCAGAATGCAAACAAACACTTCCCTACAAGTTAATCACCTAACCATGCAACTCAGTTCTAAAAACTGAATAGAATGCAGTTTTCACTCAGATGAAAGACGTATGCTTTCCTTCTACAGAAGTGTTTTCAAAGACGTTCACAGAGTGATTCTGCAAAGCCTTTTTACTGACGTTGGCTTTTAAACGTGTTTTCAGTGGAATTTGTCAAACGCAAGACACGAGATTTGCTGTTAAAGAATTGAATATCCAGAATGCAAACAAACACTTCCCTACAAGTGAATCGCCTAACCATGCAACTCAGTTCTAAAAACTGAATAGAACGCAGTTTTCACTCAGATGAGAGACGTATGCTTTCCTTCTTGAGAAGTGTTTTCAAAGACGTTCACCGAGTGATTCTGCAAAGCCTTTTTACTGACCTTGGTTTTAAACGTGTTTTCAGTGGAATTTCTGTCAAACGCAAGACATGAGATTTGATGTTAAAGAATTGAATATCCAGAATGCAAACAAACACTTCCCTACACGTGAATCACCTAACCATGCAACTCAGTTCTAAAAACTGAATAGAATGCAGTTTTCACGCAGATGAAAGACGTATGCTTTCCTTGTAGAGAAGTGTTTTCAAAGACGTTCACACAGTGATTCTGCAAAGCCTTTTTACTGACTTTGGTTTTAAACGTGTTTTCAGTGGAATTTCTGTCAAACGCAAGACACAAGATTTGCTGTTAAAGAATTGAATATACAGAACGCAAACAAACACTTCCCTAGAAGTGAATCGCCTAACCGTGCAATTCAGTTCTAAAAACTGAATAGAATGCAGTTTTCACTCACATGAAAGACGTATGCTTTCCTTCTAGAGAAGTGTTTTCAAAGACGTTCACAGAGTGATTCTGCAAAGCCCTTTTCCTGACGTTGGTTTTAAACGTGTTTTCAGTGGAATTTCTGTCAAACTCAAGACACGAGATTTGATGTTAAAGAATTGAATATACAGAACGCAAACAAACACTTCCCTACAAGTGAATCGCCTAACCGTGCAACTCAGTTCTAAAAACTGAATAGAATGCAGTTTTCACTCACATGAAAGACGTATGCTTTCCTTCTAGAGAAGTGTTTTAAAAGACATTCACAGAGTGATTCTACAAAGCCTTTTTCCTGACCTTGGCTTTTAAACGTGTTTTCAGTGGAATTTCTGTCAAACGCAAGACACGATATTTGCTGTTAAAGAATTGAGTATGCAGAACGCAAAGCAACACTTCCCTACAAGTGAATCGCCTAACCGTGCAACTCAGTTCTAAAAACTGAATAGAATGCAGTTTTCACTCAGATGAAAGACGTATGCTTTCCTTCTAGAGAAGTGTTTTCAAAGACTTTCACAGAGTGATTCTACAAAGCCTTTTTACTGACGTTGGCTTTTAAACGCGGTTTCATTGGAATTTCTGTCAAACGCAAGACACGAGATTTGCTGTTAAAGAATTGAATATCCAGAATGCAAACAAGAACTTCCCTACAAGTGAATCGACTAACCATGCAACTCAGTTCTAAAAACTAAATAGAATGAAGTTTTCACGCTGATGAAAGGCGTATGCTTTCCTTCTAGAGAAGTGTTTTCAAAGACATTCACAGAATGATTCTGCAAAGCCTTTTTAATGACGTTTGCTTTTAAAAGCGGTTTCAGTGGAATTTCTGTCAAACGCAAGACACGAGATTTGCTGTTAAAGAATTGAATGTACAGAAAGCAAACAAACACTTCCCTACAAGTGAATCGCCTAATTGTGCAACTCAGTTCTAAAAACTGAATAGAATGCAGTTTTCACTCAGATGAAAGACTTATGCTTTCCTTCTTGAGAAGTGTTTTCAAAGACGTTCACAGAGTGATTCTGCAAAGCCCTTTTCCTGACGTTGGTTTTAAACGTGTTTTCAGTGGAATTTCTGTCAAACGCAAGACACGAGATTTGATGTTAAAGAATTGAATATACAGAACGCAAACAAACACTTCCCTACAAGTGAATCACCTAACCATGCAACTCAGTTCTAAAAACTGAATAGAATGCAGTTTTCACTCAGATGAAAGACGTATGCTTTCCTTCTAGAGAAGTGTTTTCAAAGACATTCACAGAGTAATTCTACAAAGCCTTTTTACTGACGTTGGCTTTTAAACGCGGTTTCAGTGGAATTTCTGTCAAACGCAAGACACGAGATTTGCTGTCAAAGAATTGAATATCCAGAATGCAAACAAACACTTCCCTACAAGTTAATCACCTAACCATGCAACTCAGTTCTAAAAACTGAATAGAATGCAGTTTTCACGCAGATGAAAGACATATGCTTTCCTTCTAGAGAAGTGTTTTCAAAGACGTTCACCGAGTGATTCTGCAAAGCCTTTTTACTGACCTTGGTTTTAAACGTGTTTTCAGTGGAATTTCTGTCAAATGCAAGACACGAGATTTGCTGTTAAAGAATTGAATATCCAGAATGCAAACAAACACTTCCCTACAAGTGAATCGCCTAACCATGCAACTCAGTTTTAAAAACTGAATAGAATGCAGTTTTCACGCAGATGAAAGACGTATGCTTTCCTTCTAGAGAAGTGTTTTAAAAGACATTCACAGAGTGATTCTACAAAGCCCTTTTCCTGACGTTGGTTTTAAACGTGTTTTCAGTGGAATTTCTGTCAAACGCAAGACACGATATTTGCTGTTAAAGAATTGAGTATGCAGAACGCAAAGCAACACTTCCCTACAAGTGAATCGCCTAACCGTGCAACTCAGTTCTAAAAACTGAATAGAATGCAGTTTTCACTCAGATGAAAGACGTATGCTTTCCTTCTAGAGAAGTGTTTTCAAAGACTTTCACAGAGTGATTCTACAAAGCCTTTTTACTGACGTTGGCTTTTAAACGCGGTTTCATTGGAATTTCTGTCAAACGCAAGACACGAGATTTGCTGTTAAAGAATTGAATATCCAGAATGCAAACAAGAACTTCCCTACAAGTGAATCGACTAACCATGCAACTCAGTTCTAAAAACTAAATAGAATGAAGTTTTCACGCTGATGAAAGGCGTATGCTTTCCTTCTAGAGAAGTGTTTTCAAAGACATTCACAAAATGATTCTGCAAAGCCTTTTTAATGACGTTTGCTTTTAAAAGCGGTTTCAGTGGAATTTCTGTCAAACGCAAGACACGAGATTTGCTGTTAAAGAATTGAATGTACAGAAAGCAAACAAACACTTCCCTACAAGTGAATCGCCTAATTGTGCAACTCAGTTCTAAAAACTGAATAGAATGCAGTTTTCACTCAGATGAAAGACTTATGCTTTCCTTCTTGAGAAGTGTTTTCAAAGACGTTCACAGAGTGATTCTGCAAAGCCCTTTTCCTGACGTTGGTTTTAAACGTGTTTTCAGTGGAATTTCTGTCAAACGCAAGACACGAGATTTGATGTTAAAGAATTGAATATACAGAACGCAAACAAACACTTCCCTACAAGTGAATCACCTAACCATGCAACTCAGTTCTAAAAACTGAATAGAATGCAGTTTTCACTCAGATGAAAGACGTATGCTTTCCTTCTAGAGAAGTGTTTTCAAAGACATTCACAGAGTAATTCTACAAAGCCTTTTTACTGACGTTGGCTTTTAAACGCGGTTTCAGTGGAATTTCTGTCAAACGCAAGACACGAGATTTGCTGTCAAAGAATTGAATATCCAGAATGCAAACAAACACTTCCCTACAAGTTAATCACCTAACCATGCAACTCAGTTCTAAAAACTGAATAGAATGCAGTTTTCACGCAGATGAAAGACATATGCTTTCCTTCTAGAGAAGTGTTTTCAAAGACGTTCACCGAGTGATTCTGCAAAGCCTTTTTACTGACCTTGGTTTTAAACGTGTTTTCAGTGGAATTTCTGTCAAATGCAAGACACGAGATTTGCTGTTAAAGAATTGAATATCCAGAATGCAAACAAACACTTCCCTACAAGTGAATCGCCTAACCATGCAACTCAGTTTTAAAAACTGAATAGAATGCAGTTTTCACGCAGATGAAAGACGTATGCTTTCCTTCTAGAGAAGTGTTTTAAAAGACATTCACAGAGTGATTCTACAAAGCCCTTTTCCTGACGTTGGTTTTAAACGTGTTTTCAGTGGAATTTCTGTCAAACTCAAGACACGAGATTTGATGTTAAAGAATTGAATATACAGAACGCAAACAAACACTTCCCTACAAGTGAATCACCTAACCATGCAACTCAGTTCTAAAAACTGAATAGAATGCAGTTTTCACTCAGATGAAAGACGTAATCTTTCCTTCTAGAGAAGTGTTTTCAAAGACGTTCACAGAGTGATTCTACAAAGCCTTTTTACTGACGTTGGCTTTTAAACGCGGTTTCAGTGGAATTTCTGTCAAACGCAAGACATGAGATTTGATGTTAAAGAATTGAATATCCAGAATGCAAACAAACACTTCCCTACACGTGAATCACCTAACCATGCAACTCAGTTCTAAAAACTGAATAGAATGCAGTTTTCACGCAGATGAAAGACGTATGCTTTCCTTCTAGAGAAGTGTTTTCAAAGACGTTCACACAGTGATTCTGCAAAGCCTTTTTACTGACTTTGGTTTTAAACGTGTTTTCAGTGGAATTTCTGTCAAACGCAAGACACAAGATTTGCTGTTAAAGAATTGAATATACAGAACGCAAACAAACACTTCCCTAGAAGTGAATCGCCTAACCGTGCAACTCAGTTCTAAAAACTGAATAGAATGCAGTTTTCACTCACATGAAAGACGTATGCTTTCCTTCTAGAGAAGTGTTTTAAAAGACATTCACAGAGTGATTCTACAAAGCCTTTTTCCTGACCTTGGCTTTTAAACGTGTTTTCAGTGGAATTTTTGTCAAACGCAAGACACGATATTTGCTGTTAAAGAATTGAGTATGCAGAACGCAAAGCAACACTTCCCTACAAGTGAATCGCCTAACCGTGCAACTCAGTTCTAAAAACTGAATAGAATGCAGTTTTCACTCAGATGAAAGACGTATGCTTTCCTTCTAGAGAAGTGTTTTCAAAGACTTTCACAGAGTGATTCTACAAAGCCTTTTTACTGACGTTGGCTTTTAAACGCGGTTTCAGTGGAATTTCTGTCAAACGCAAGACACGAGATTTGCTGTTAAAGAATTGAATATCCAGAATGCAAACAAGAACTTCCCTACAAGTGAATCGACTAACCATGCAACTCAGTTCTAAAAACTAAATAGAATGAAGTTTTCACGCTGATGAAAGGCGTATGCTTTCCTTCTAGAGAAGTGTTTTCAAAGACATTCACAGAGTGATTCTGCAAAGCCTTTTTAATGACATTTGCTTTTAAAAGCGGTTTCAGTGGAATTTCTGTCAAACGCAAGACACGAGATTTGCTGTTAAAGAATTGAATGTACAGAAAGCAAACAAACACTTCCCTACAAGTGAATCGCCTAATTGTGCAACTCAGTTCTAAAAACTGAATAGAATGCAGTTTTCACTCAGATGAAAGACTTATACTTTCCTTCTTGAGAAGTGTTTTCAAAGACGTTCACAGAGTGATTCTGCAAAGCCCTTTTCCTGACGTTGGTTTTAAACGTGTTTTCAGTGGAATTTCTGTCAAACGCAAGACAAGAGATTTGATGTTAAAGAATTGAATATACAGAACGCAAACAAACACTTCCCTACAAGTGAATCACCTAACCATGCAACTCAGTTCTAAAAACTGAATAGAATGCAGTTTTCACTCAGATGAAAGACATATGCTTTCCTTCTAGAGAAGTGTTTTCAAAGACGTTCACAGAGTAATTCTACAAAGCCTTTTTACTGATGTTGGCTTTTAAACGCGGTTTCAGTGGAATTTCTGTCAAACGCAAGACACGAGATTTGCTGTCAAAGAATTGAATATCCAGAATGCAAACAAACACTTCCCTACACGTGAATCACCTAACCATGCAACTCAGTTCTAAAAACTGAATAGAATGCAGTTTTCACGCAGATGAAAGACGTATGCTTTCCTTCTAGAGAAGTGTTTTCAAAGACGTTCACACAGTGATTCTGCAAAGCCTTTTTACTGACTTTGGTTTTAAACGTTTTTTCAGTGGAATTTCTGTCAAACGCAAGACACAAGATTTGCTGTTAAAGAATTGAATATACAGAACACAAACAAACACTTCCCTAGAAGTGAATCGCCTAACCGTGCAACTCAGTTCTAAAAACTGAATAGAATGCAGTTTTCACTCACATGAAAGACGTATGCTTTCCTTCTAGAGAAGTGTTTTAAAAGACATTCACAGAGTGATTCTACAAAGCCTTTTTCCTGACCTTGGCTTTTAAACGTGTTTTCAGTGGAATTTCTGTCAAACGCAAGACACGATATTTGCTGTTAAAGAATTGAGTATGCAGAACGCAAAGCAACACTTCCCTACAAGTGAATCGCCTAACCGTGCAACTCAGTTCTAAAAACTGAATAGAATGCAGTTTTCACTCAGATGAAAGACGTATGCTTTCCTTCTAGAGAAGTGTTTTCAAAGACTTTCACAGAGTGATTCTACAAAGCCTTTTTACTGACGTTGGCTTTTAAACGCGGTTTCAGTGGAATTTCTGTCAAACGCAAGACACGAGATTTGCTGTTAAAGAATTGAATATCCAGAATGCAAACAAGAACTTCCCTACAAGTGAATCGACTAACCATGCAACTCAGTTCTAAAAACTAAATAGAATGAAGTTTTCACGCTGATGAAAGGCGTATGCTTTCCTTCTAGAGAAGTGTTTTCAAAGACATTCACAGAGTGATTCTGCAAAGCCTTTTTAATGACGTTTGCTTTTAAAAGCGGTTTCAGTGGAATTTCTGTCAAACGCAAGACACGAGATTTGCTGTTAAAGAATTGAATGTACAGAAAGCAAACAAACACTTCCCTACAAGTGAATCGCCTAATTGTGCAACTCAGTTCTAAAAACTGAATAGAATGCAGTTTTCACTCAGATGAAAGACTTATACTTTCCTTCTTGAGAAGTGTTTTCAAAGACGTTCACAGAGTGATTCTGCAAAGCCCTTTTCCTGACGTTGGTTTTAAACGTGTTTTCAGTGGAATTTCTGTCAAACGCAAGACACGAGATTTGATGTTAAAGAATTGAATATACAGAACGCAAACAAACACTTCCCTACAAGTGAATCACCTAACCATGCAACTCAGTTCTAAAAACTGAATAGAATGCAGTTTTCACTCAGATGAAAGACATATGCTTTCCTTCTAGAGAAGTGTTTTCAAAGACGTTCACAGAGTAATTCTACAAAGCCTTTTTACTGATGTTGGCTTTTAAACGCGGTTTCAGTGGAATTTCTGTCAAACGCAAGACACGAGATTTGCTGTCAAAGAATTGAATATCCAGAATGCAAACAAACACTTCCCTACAAGTTAATCACCTAACCATGCAACTCAGTTCTAAAAACTGAATAGAATGCAGTTTTCACGCAGATGAAAGACATATGCTTTCCTTCTAGAGAAGTGTTTTCAAAGACGTTCACCGAGTGATTCTGCAAAGCCTTTTTACTGACCTTGGTTTTAAACGTGTTTTCAGTGGAATTTCTGTCAAACGCAAGACACGAGATTTGCTGTTAAAGAATTGAATATCCAGAATGCAAACAAACACTTCCCTACAAGTGAATCGCCTAACCATGCAACTCAGTTCTAAAAACTGAATAGAATGCAGTTTTCACGCAGATGAAAGACGTACGCTTTCCTTCTAGAGAAGTGTTTTCAAAGACGTTCACACAGTGATTCTGCAAAGCCTTCTTACTGACTTTGGTTTTAAACGTGTTTTCAGTGGAATTTCTGTCAAACGCAAGACACAAGATTTGCTGTTAAAGAATTGAATATACAGAACGCAAACAAACACTTCCCTAGAAGTGAATCGCCTAACCGTGCAACTCAGTTCTAAAAACTGAATAGAATGCAGTTTTCACTCAGATGAAAGACGTATGCTTTCGTTCTTTTGAAGTGTTTTCAAAGATGTTCGCAGAGTAATTCTGCAAAGCCCTTTTACTGATGTTGGTTTTAAACGTGTTTTCAGTGGAATTTCTGACAAACGCAAGACACGAGATTTGTTGTTAAAGAATTGAATATACAGAACGCAAACAAACACTTCCCTACAAGTGAATCACCTAACCATGCAACTCAGTTCTAAAAACTGAATAGAATGCAGTTTTCACTCAGATGAAAGGCGTATGCTTTCCTTCTTGAGAAGTGTTTTCAAAGACATTCACAGAGTGATTATACAAAGCCTTTTTACTGACGTTGGCTTTTAAACGCGGTTTCAGTGGAATTTCTGTCAAACGCAAGACACGAGATTTGCTGTTAAAGAATTGAATATCCAGAATGCAAACAAACACTTCCCTACAAGTGAATCGCCTAACCATGCAACTCAGTTTTAAAAACTGAATAGAATGCAGTTTTCACTCACATGAAAGACGTATGCTTTCCTTCTAGAGAAGTGTTTTCAAAGACATTCACAGAGTGATTCTAAAAAGCCTTTTTACTGACGTTGGCTTTTAAACGCGGTTTCAGTGGAATTTCTGTCAAACGCAAGACACGAGATTTGATGTTAAAGAATTGAATATCCAGAATGGAAACAAACACTTCCCTACAAGTTAATCACCTAACCATGCAACTCAGTTCTAAAAACTGAATAGAATGCAGTTTTCACGCAGATGAAAGACGTATGCTTTCCTTCTAGAGAAGTGTTTTAAAAGACATTCACAGAGTGATTCTACAAAGCCTTTTTACTGACGTTGGCTTTTAAACGTGTTTTCAGTGGAATTTCTGTCAAACGCAAGACACGATATTTGCTGTTAAAGAATTGAGTATGCATAACGCAAAGCTACACTTCTCTACAAGTGAATCGCCTAACCGTGCAACTCAGTTCTAAAAACTGAATAGAATGCAGTTTTCACTCAGATGAAAGACGTATGCTTTCCTTCTAGAGAAGTGTTTTCAAAGACATTCACAGAGTTTTTCTGCAAAGCCTTTTACTGACGTTGGTTTTAAACGTGTTTTCAATGGAATTTCTGTCAAACGCAAGACACGAGATTTGCTGTTAAGGAATTGAATATCCAGAATGCAAACAAGAACTTCCCTACAAGTGAATCACCTAACCATGCAACTCAGTTCTAAAAACTGAATAGAATGCAGTTTTCACTCAGATGAAAGGCGTATGCTTTCCTTCTTGAGAAGTGTTTTCAAAGACATTCACAGAGTGATTATACAAAGCCTTTTTACTGACGTTGGCTTTTAAACGCGGTTTCAGTGGAATTTCTGTCAAACGCAAGACACGAGATTTGCTGTTAAAGAATTGAATATCCAGAATGCAAACAAACACTTCCCTACAAGTGAATCGCCTAACCATGCAACTCAGTTTTAAAAACTGAATAGAATGCAGTTTTCACTCACATGAAAGACGTATGCTTTCCTTCTAGAGAAGTGTTTTCAAAGACATTCACAGAGTGATTCTAAAAAGCCTTTTTACTGACGTTGGCTTTTAAACGCTGTTTCAGTGGAATTTCTGTCAAATGCAAGACACGAGATTTGATGTTAAAGAATTGAATATCCAGAATGGAAACAAACACTTCCCTACAAGTTAATCACCTAACCATGCAACTCAGTTCTAAAAACTGAATAGAATGCAGTTTTCACGCAGATGAAAGGCGTATGCTTTCCTTCTAGAGAAGTGTTTTCAAAGACATTCACAGAGTGATTCTGCAAAGCCTTTTTAATGACGTTTGCTTTTAAAAGCGGTTTCAGTGGAATTTCTGTCAAACGCAAGACACGAGATTTGCTGTTAAAGAATTGAATGTACAGAAAGCAAACAAACACTTCCCTACAAGTGAATCGCCTAATTGTGCAACTCAGTTCTAAAAACTGAATAGAATGCAGTTTTCACTCAGATGAAAGACTTATACTTTCCTTCTTGAGAAGTGTTTTCAAAGACGTTCACAGAGTGATTCTGCAAAGCCCTTTTCCTGACATTGGTTTTAAACGTGTTTTCAGTGGAATTTCTGTCAAACGCAAGACACGAGATTTGATGTTAAAGAATTGAATATACAGAACGCAAACAAACACTTCCCTACAAGTGAATCACCTAACCATGCAACTCAGTTCTAAAAACTGAATAGAATGCAGTTTTCACTCAGATGAAAGACATATGCTTTCCTTCTAGAGAAGTGTTTTCAAAGACGTTCACAGAGTAATTCTACAAAGCCTTTTTACTGATGTTGGCTTTTAAACGCGGTTTCAGTGGAATTTCTGTCAAACGCAAGACACGAGATTTGCTGTCAAAGAATTGAATATCCAGAATGCAAACAAACACTTCCCTACAAGTTAATCACCTAACCATGCAACTCAGTTCTAAAAACTGAATAGAATGCAGTTTTCACGCAGATGAAAGACATATGCTTTCCTTCTAGAGAAGTGTTTTCAAAGACGTTCACCGAGTGATTCTGCAAAGCCTTTTTACTGACCTTGGTTTTAAACGTGTTTTCAGTGGAATTTCTGTCAAACGCAAGACACGAGATTTGCTGTTAAAGAATTGAATATCCAGAATGCAAACAAACACTTCCCTACAAGTGAATCGCCTAACCATGCAACTCAGTTCTAAAAACTGAATAGAATGCAGTTTTCACTCACATGAAAGACGTATGCTTTCCTTCTAGAGAAGTGTTTTCAAAGACATTCACAGAGTGATTCTACAAAGCCTTTTTACTGACGTTGGCTTTTAAACGCGGTTTCAGTGGAATTTCTGTCAAACGCAAGACTCGAGATTTGCTGTTAAAGAATTGAATATCCAGAATGCAAACAAACACTTCCCTACACGTAAATCACCTAACCATGCAACTCAGTTCTAAAAACTGAATAGAATGCAGTTTTCACGCAGATGAAAGACGTACGCTTTCCTTCTAGAGAAGTGTTTTCAAAGACGTTCACACAGTGATTCTGCAAAGCCTTCTTACTGACTTTGGTTTTAAACGTGTTTTCAGTGGAATTTCTGTCAAACGCAAGACACAAGATTTGCTGTTAAAGAATTGAATATACAGAACGCAAACAAACACTTCCCTAGAAGTGAATCGCCTAACCGTGCAACTCAGTTCTAAAAACTGAATAGAATGCAGTTTTCACTCAGATGAAAGGCTTATGCTTTCCTTCTAGAGAAGTGTTTTCAAAGACATTCACAGAGTGATTCTGCAAAGCCTTTATAATGACGTTTGCTTTTAAACGTGTTTTCAGTGGAATTTCTGTCAAACGCAAGACACAAGATTTGCTGTTAAAGAATTGAATGTACAGAACGCAAACAAACACTTCCCTACAAGTGAATCGCCTAATTGTGCAACTCAGTTCTAAAAACTGAATAGAATGCAGTTTTCACTCAGATGAAAGACTTATGCTTTAATTCTTGAGAAGTGTTTTCAAAGACGTTGACAGAGTGATTCTGCAAAGCCCTTTTCCTGACGTTGGTTTTAAAGGTGTTTTCAGTGGAATTTCTGTCAAACGCAAGACACGAGATTTGATGTTAAAGAATTTAATATACAGAACGCAAACAAACACTTCCTTATAATTGAATCGACTAACCATGCAACTCAGTTCTAAAAACTGAAAAGAACGCAGTTTTCACTCAGATGAAAGATGTATGCTTTCCTTCTAGAGAAGTGTTTTCAAAGACGTTCACAGAGTGATTCTGCAAAGCCTTTTTAATGATGTTGGCTTTTAAACGTGTTTTCAGTGGAATTTCTGTCAAACGCAAGACACGATATTTGCTGTTAAAGAATTGAGTATGCAGAACGCAAACCAACACTTCTGTAAAAGTGAATCGCCTAACCGTGCAACTCAGTTCTAAAAACTGAATAGAATGCAGATTTCACTCAGATGAAAGACGTATGCTTTCCTTCTACAGAAGTGTTTTCAAAGACGTTCACAGAGTGATTCTACACAGCCTTTTTACTGACGTTGGTTTTCAACGTGTTTTCAGTGAAATTTGTCAAACGCAAGACACGAGATTTGCTGTTAAAGAATTGAACATACAGAATGCAAACAAACACTTCCCTACAAGTGAATCGCCTAACCGTGCAACTCAGTTCTAAAAACTGAATAGAATGCAGTTTTCACTCAGATGAAAGACGTATGCTTTCCTTCTTGAGAAGTGTTTTCAAAGACGTTCACAGAGTGATTCTGCAAAGCCTTTTTACTGACGTTGGCTTTTAAATGTGTTTTCCGTGGAATTTCTGTCAAAGGCAAGACAGGAGATTTGTTGTTAAAGAATTGAATATACAGAATGCAAACAAACACTTTCCTACAAGTGAATCGCGTAATCATGCAACTCAGTTCTAAAAAGTGAATAGAATGCAGTTTTCACTCAGATGAAAGACCTATGCTTTCCTTCTTGAGAATTGTTTTCAAAGACGTTCACAGAGTGATTCTGCAAAACCTTTTTACTGACCGTGGTTTTAAACGTGTTTTCAGTGGAATTTCCGTCAAACACAAGACACGAGATTAGCTGTTAAAGAATTGAATAACCAGAATGCAAACAAGAACTTCCCTACAAGTGAATCGACTAACCATGCAACTCAGTTCTAAAAACTGAATAGAATGCAGTTTTCACGCGGATGAAAGGCGTATGCTTTCCTTCTAGAGAAGTGTTTTCAAAGACATTCACAGAGTGATTCTACAAAGCCTTTTCACTGACGTTGACTTTTAAACGCAGTTTCAGTGAAATTTCTGTCAAACGCAAGACAGGAGATTTGCTGTTAAAGAATTGAATATCCAGAATGCAAACAAACACTTCCCTACAAGTGAATCGCCTAACCATGCAACTCAGTTCTAAAAACTGAATAGAATGCAGTTTTCACGCAGATGAAAGACATATGCTTTCCTTCTTGAGAAGTGTTTTCAAAGACGTTCACAGATTGATTCTGCAAAGCCTTTTTACTGACTTTGGTTTTAAACGTGTTTTCAGTGGAATTTCTGTCAAATGCAAGACACGAGATTTGCTGTTAAAGAATTGAGTATACAGAACGCAAACCAACACTTCCCTACAAGTGAATCACGTAACCGTGCAACTCAGTTCTAAAAACTAATAGAATACAGTTTTCACTCACATGAAAGACTTGTGCTTTCCTTCTTGAGAAGTGTTTTCAAAGACGTTCACAGAGTGATTCTGCATAGCCTTTTTACTGACGTTGGCTTTTAAACGTGTTTTCCATCTAATTTCTGTCAAACGCAAGACACGATATTTGCTGTTAAAGAATTGAATATACAGAATGCAAACAAACACTTCCCTACAAGTGAATCGCCTAACCATGAAACTCAGTTCTAAAAACTGAATAGAATGCAGTTTTCACTCAGATGAAAGACGTATGCTTTCCTTCTAGAGAAGTGTTTTCAAAGACATTCACAGAGTGATTCTAAGAAGCCTTTTTACTGACGTTGGCTTTTAAACGTGTTTTCAGTGGAATTTCTGTCAAACACAAGACACGAGATTTGCTGTTAAAGAATTGTATATACAGAATGCAAACAAGAACTTCCCTACAAGTGAATCGACTAACCATGCAACTCAGTTCTAAAAACTGAATAGAATGCAGCTTTCACGCTGATGAAAGGCGTATGCTTTCCTTCTAGAGAAGTGTTTTCAAAGACATTTACAGAGTGATTCTACAAAGCCTTTTTACTGACGTTGGTTTTAAACGTGTTTTCAGTGGAATTTGTCAAACGCAAGACACGAGATTTGCTGTTAAAGAATTGAATATACAGAACGCAAACAAACACTTCCCTACAAGTGAATCGCCTAACCATGCAACTCACTTCTAAAAACTGAATAGAACGCAGTTTTAACTCAGATGAAAGACGTATGCTTTCATTCTTGAGAAGTGTTTTCAAAGACGTTCACCGAGTGATTCTGCAAAGCTTTTTTACTGACCTTGGTTTTAAACGTGTTTTCAGTGGAATTTCTGTCAAACGCAAGACACAAGATTTGCTGTTAAAGAATTGAATATCCAGAATGCAAACAAGAACTTCCCTACAAGTGAATCGACTAACTATGCAACTCAGTTCTAAAAACTGAATAGAATGCAGTTTTCACTCACATGAAAGACGTATGCTTTCCTTCTAGAGAAGTGTTTTCAAAGACATTCACAGAGTGATTCTAAAAAGCCTTTTTACTGACGTTGGCTTTTAAACGCGGTTTCAGTGGAATTTCTGTCAAACGCAAGACATGAGATTTGCTGTTAAAGAATTGAATATCCAGAATGCAAACAAACACTTCCCTACACGTAAATCACCTAACTATGCAACTCAGTTCTAAAAACTGAATAGAATGCAGTTTTCACGCAGATGAAAGACGTATGCTTTCCTTCTAGAGAAGTGTTTTCAAAGACGTTCACACAGTGATTCTGCAAAGCCTTTTTACTGACTTTGGTTTTAAACGTGTTTTCAGTGGAATTTCTGTCAAACGTAAGACACAAGATTTGCTGTTAAAGAATTGAATATACAGAACGCAAACAAAAACTTCCCTAGTAGTGAATCGCCTAACCGTGCAACTCAGTTCTAAAAACTGAATAGAATGCAGTTTTCACTCACATGAAAGACGTATGCTTTCCTTCTTGAGAAGTGTTTTCAAAGACGTTCGCAGAGTGATTCTGCAAAGCCCTTTTACTGACGTTGGTTTTAAACGTGTTTTCAGTGGAATTTCTGACAAACGCAAGACACGAGATTTGTTGTTAAAGAATTGAATATCCAGAATGCAAACAAACACTTCCCTACAAGTTAATCACCTAACCATGCAACTCAGTTCTAAAAACTGAATAGAATGCAGTTTTCACTCAGATGAAAGACGTATGCTTTCCTTCTACAGAAGCGTTTTCAAAGACGTTCACAGAGTGATTCTGCAAAGCCTTTTTACTGACGTTGGCTTTTAAACGTGTTTTCAGTGGAATTTGTCAAACGCAAGACACGAGATTTGCTGTTAAAGAATTGAATATCCAGAATGCAAACAAACACTTCCCTACAAGTGAATCGCCTAACCATGCAACTCAGTTCTAAAAACTGAATAGAACGCAGTTTTCACTCAGATGAGAGACGTATGCTTTCCTTCTTGAGAAGTGTTTTCAAAGACGTTCACCGAGTGATTCTGCAAAGCCTTTTTACTGACCTTGGTTTTAAACGTGTTTTCAGTGGAATTTCTGTCAAACGCAAGACATGAGATTTGATGTTAAAGAATTGAATATCCAGAATGCAAACAAACACTTCCCTACACGTGAATCACCTAACCATGCAACTCAGTTCTAAAAACTGAATAGAATGCAGTTTTCACGCAGATGAAAGACGTATGCTTTCCTTGTAGAGAAGTGTTTTCAAAGACGTTCACACAGTGATTCTGCAAAGCCTTTTTACTGACTTTGGTTTTAAACGTGTTTTCAGTGGAATTTCTGTCAAACGCAAGACACAAGATTTGCTGTTAAAGAATTGAATATACAGAACGCAAACAAACACTTCCCTAGAAGTGAATCGCCTAACCGTGCAACTCAGTTCTAAAAACTGAATAGAATGCAGTTTTCACTCACATGAAAGACGTATGCTTTCCTTCTAGAGAAGTGTTTTCAAAGACGTTCACAGAGTGATTCTGCAAAGCCCTTTTCCTGACGTTGGTTTTAAACGTGTTTTCAGTGGAATTTCTGTCAAACTCAAGACACGAGATTTGATGTTAAAGAATTGAATATACAGAACGCAAACAAACACTTCCCTACAAGTGAATCACCTAACCATGCAACTCAGTTCTAAAAACTGAATAGAATGCAGTTTTCACTCAGATGAAAGACATATGCTTTCCTTCTAGAGAAGTGTTTTCAAAGACATTCACAGAGTAATTCTACAAAGCCTTTTTACTGACGTTGGCTTTTAAACGCGGTTTCAGTGGAATTTCTGTCAAACGCAAGACACGAGATTTGCTGTCAAAGAATTGAATATCCAGAATGCAAACAAACACTTCCCTACAAGTTAATCACCTAACCATGCAACTCAGTTCTAAAAACTGAATAGAATGCAGTTTTCACGCAGATGAAAGACATATGCTTTCCTTCTAGAGAAGTGTTTTCAAAGACGTTCACCGAGTGATTCTGCAAAGCCTTTTTACTGACCTTGGTTTTAAACGTGTTTTCAGTGGAATTTCTGTCAAATGCAAGACACGAGATTTGCTGTTAAAGAATTGAATATCCAGAATGCAAACAAACACTTCCCTACAAGTGAATCGCCTAACCATGCAACTCAGTTTTAAAAACTGAATAGAATGCAGTTTTCACGCAGATGAAAGACGTATGCTTTCCTTCTAGAGAAGTGTTTTAAAAGACATTCACAGAGTGATTCTACAAAGCCCTTTTCCTGACGTTGGTTTTAAACGTGTTTTCAGTGGAATTTCTGTCAAACTCAAGACACGAGATTTGATGTTAAAGAATTGAATATACAGAACGCAAACAAACACTTCCCTACAAGTGAATCACCTAACCATGCAACTCAGTTATAAAAACTGAATAGAATGCAGTTTTCACTCAGATGAAAGATGTATGCTTTCCTTCTAGAGAAGTGTTTTCAAAGACGTTCACAGAGTGATTCTACAAAGCCTTTTTACTGACGTTGGCTTTTAAACGCGGTTTCAGTGGAATTTCTGTCAAACGCAAGACATGAGATTTGATGTTAAAGAATTGAATATCCAGAATGCAAAAAACAGTTCCCTACAAGTGAATCGCCTAACCATGCAACTCAGTTCTAAAAACTGAATAGAATGCAGTTTTCACTCACATGAAAGACGTATGCTGTCCTTCTAGAGAAGTGTTTTCAAAGACATTCACAGAGTGATTCTACAAAGCCTTTTTACTGACGTTGGCTTTTAAACGCGGTTTCAGTGGAATTTCTGTCAAACACAAGACACGAGATTTGCTGTTAAAGAATTGAATATCCAGAATGCAAACAAACAATTCCCTACAAGTGAATCGCCTAACCATGCAACTCAGTTTTAAAAACTGAATAGAATGCAGTTTTCACTCACATGAAAGACGTATGCTTTCCTTCTAGAGAAGTGTTTTCAAAGACATTCACAGAGTGATTCTACAAAGCCTTTTTACTGACGTTGGCTTTTAAACACGGTTTCAGTGGAATTTCTGTCAAACGCAAGACACGAGATTTGCTGTTAAAGAACTGAATATCCAGAATGCAAACAAACACTTCCCTACAAGTGAATCGCCTAACCATGCAACTCAGTTTTAAAAACTGAATAGAATGCAGTTTTCACTCACATGAAAGACGTATGCTTTTCTTCTAGAGAAGTGTTTTCAAAGACATTCACAGAGTGATTCTAAAAAGCCTTTTTACTGATGTTGGCTTTTAAACGCGGTTTCAGTCGAATTTCTGTCAAACGCAAGACACGAGATTAGCTGTCAAAGACTTGAGTATCCAGAATGCAAACAAATACTTCCCTACAAGTTAATCACCTAACAATGCAACTCAGTTCTAAAAACTGAATAGAATGCAGTTTTCACGCAGATGAAAGACGTATGCTTTCCTTCTAGAGAAGTGTTTTCAAAGACATTCACAGAATGATTCTACAAAGCCTTTGTACTGACGTTGGCTTTTAAACGCGGTTTAAGTGGAATTTCTGTCAAACGCAAGACACGAGATTTGCTGTTAAAGAATTGAATATCAAGAATGCAAACAAACACTTCCCTACAAGTGAATCGCCTAACCATGCAACTCAGTTTTAAAAACTGAATAGAATGCAGTTTTCATTCACATGAAAGACGTATGCTTTCCTTCTAGAGAAGTGTTTTCAAAGACGTTCACACAGTGATTCTGCAAAGCCTTTTTAACGACTTTGGTTTTAAACGTGTTTTCAGTGGAATTTCTGTCAAACGCAAGACACAAGATTTGCTGTTAAAGAATTGAATATACAGAACGCAAACAAACACTTCCCTAGAAGTGAATCGCCTAACCGTGCAACTCAGTTCTAAAAACTGAATAGAATGCAGTTTTCACTCACATGAAAGACGTATGCTTTCCTTCTAGAGAAGTGTTTTAAAAGACATTCACAGAGTGATTCTACAAAGCCTTTTTACTGACGTTGGCTTTTAAACGTGTTTTCAGTGGAATTTCTGTCAAACGCAAGACACGAGATTTGCTGTCAAAGAATTGAATATCCAGAATGCAAACAAACACTTCCCTACAAGTTAATCACCTAACCATGCAACTCAGTTCTAAAAACTGAATAGAATGCAGTTTTCACTCAGATGAAAGACGTATGCTTTCCTTCTACAGAAGTGTTTTCAAAGACGTTCACAGAGTGATTCTGCAAAGCCTTTTTACTGACGTTGGCTTTTAAACGTGTTTTCAGTGGAATTTGTCAAACGCAAGACACGAGATTTGCTGTTAAAGAATTGAATATCCAGAATGCAAACAAACACTTCCCTACAAGTGAATCGCCTAACCATGCAACTCAGTTCTAAAAACTGAATAGAACGCAGTTTTCACTCAGATGAGAGACGTATGCTTTCCTTCTTGAGAAGTGTTTTCAAAGACGTTCACCGAGTGATTCTGCAAAGCCTTTTTACTGACCTTGGTTTTAAACGTGTTTTCAGTGGAATTTCTGTCAAACGCAAGACATGAGATTTGATGTTAAAGAATTGAATATCCAGAATGCAAACAAACACTTCCCTACACGTGAATCACCTAACCATGCAACTCAGTTCTAAAAACTGAATAGAATGCAGTTTTCACGCAGATGAAAGACGTATGCTTTCCTTGTAGAGAAGTGTTTTCAAAGACGTTCACACAGTGATTCTGCAAAGCCTTTTTACTGACTTTGGTTTTAAACGTGTTTTCAGTGGAATTTCTGTCAAACGCAAGACACAAGATTTGCTGTTAAAGAATTGAATATACAGAACGCAAACAAACACTTCCCTAGAAGTGAATCGCCTAACCGTGCAATTCAGTTCTAAAAACTGAATAGAATGCAGTTTTCACTCACATGAAAGACGTATGCTTTCCTTCTAGAGAAGTGTTTTCAAAGACGTTCACAGAGTGATTCTGCAAAGCCCTTTTCCTGACGTTGGTTTTAAACGTGTTTTCAGTGGAATTTCTGTCAAACTCAAGACACGAGATTTGATGTTAAAGAATTGAATATACAGAACGCAAACAAACACTTCCCTACAAGTGAATCGCCTAACCGTGCAACTCAGTTCTAAAAACTGAATAGAATGCAGTTTTCACTCACATGAAAGACGTATGCTTTCCTTCTAGAGAAGTGTTTTAAAAGACATTCACAGAGTGATTCTACAAAGCCTTTTTCCTGACCTTGGCTTTTAAACGTGTTTTCAGTGGAATTTCTGTCAAACGCAAGACACGATATTTGCTGTTAAAGAATTGAGTATGCAGAACGCAAAGCAACACTTCCCTACAAGTGAATCGCCTAACCGTGCAACTCAGTTCTAAAAACTGAATAGAATGCAGTTTTCACTCAGATGAAAGACGTATGCTTTCCTTCTAGAGAAGTGTTTTCAAAGACTTTCACAGAGTGATTCTACAAAGCCTTTTTACTGACGTTGGCTTTTAAACGCGGTTTCATTGGAATTTCTGTCAAACGCAAGACACGAGATTTGCTGTTAAAGAATTGAATATCCAGAATGCAAACAAGAACTTCCCTACAAGTGAATCGACTAACCATGCAACTCAGTTCTAAAAACTAAATAGAATGAAGTTTTCACGCTGATGAAAGGCGTATGCTTTCCTTCTAGAGAAGTGTTTTCAAAGACATTCACAGAATGATTCTGCAAAGCCTTTTTAATGACGTTTGCTTTTAAAAGCGGTTTCAGTGGAATTTCTGTCAAACGCAAGACACGAGATTTGCTGTTAAAGAATTGAATGTACAGAAAGCAAACAAACACTTCCCTACAAGTGAATCGCCTAATTGTGCAACTCAGTTCTAAAAACTGAATAGAATGCAGTTTTCACTCAGATGAAAGACTTATGCTTTCCTTCTTGAGAAGTGTTTTCAAAGACGTTCACAGAGTGATTCTGCAAAGCCCTTTTCCTGACGTTGGTTTTAAACGTGTTTTCAGTGGAATTTCTGTCAAACGCAAGACACGAGATTTGATGTTAAAGAATTGAATATACAGAACGCAAACAAACACTTCCCTACAAGTGAATCACCTAACCATGCAACTCAGTTCTAAAAACTGAATAGAATGCAGTTTTCACTCAGATGAAAGACGTATGCTTTCCTTCTAGAGAAGTGTTTTCAAAGACATTCACAGAGTAATTCTACAAAGCCTTTTTACTGACGTTGGCTTTTAAACGCGGTTTCAGTGGAATTTCTGTCAAACGCAAGACACGAGATTTGCTGTCAAAGAATTGAATATCCAGAATGCAAACAAACACTTCCCTACAAGTTAATCACCTAACCATGCAACTCAGTTCTAAAAACTGAATAGAATGCAGTTTTCACGCAGATGAAAGACATATGCTTTCCTTCTAGAGAAGTGTTTTCAAAGACGTTCACCGAGTGATTCTGCAAAGCCTTTTTACTGACCTTGGTTTTAAACGTGTTTTCAGTGGAATTTCTGTCAAATGCAAGACACGAGATTTGCTGTTAAAGAATTGAATATCCAGAATGCAAACAAACACTTCCCTACAAGTGAATCGCCTAACCATGCAACTCAGTTTTAAAAACTGAATAGAATGCAGTTTTCACGCAGATGAAAGACGTATGCTTTCCTTCTAGAGAAGTGTTTTAAAAGACATTCACAGAGTGATTCTACAAAGCCCTTTTCCTGACGTTGGTTTTAAACGTGTTTTCAGTGGAATTTCTGTCAAACGCAAGACACGATATTTGCTGTTAAAGAATTGAGTATGCAGAACGCAAAGCAACACTTCCCTACAAGTGAATCGCCTAACCGTGCAACTCAGTTCTAAAAACTGAATAGAATGCAGTTTTCACTCAGATGAAAGACGTATGCTTTCCTTCTAGAGAAGTGTTTTCAAAGACTTTCACAGAGTGATTCTACAAAGCCTTTTTACTGACGTTGGCTTTTAAACGCGGTTTCATTGGAATTTCTGTCAAACGCAAGACACGAGATTTGCTGTTAAAGAATTGAATATCCAGAATGCAAACAAGAACTTCCCTACAAGTGAATCGACTAACCATGCAACTCAGTTCTAAAAACTAAATAGAATGAAGTTTTCACGCTGATGAAAGGCGTATGCTTTCCTTCTAGAGAAGTGTTTTCAAAGACATTCACAAAATGATTCTGCAAAGCCTTTTTAATGACGTTTGCTTTTAAAAGCGGTTTCAGTGGAATTTCTGTCAAACGCAAGACACGAGATTTGCTGTTAAAGAATTGAATGTACAGAAAGCAAACAAACACTTCCCTACAAGTGAATCGCCTAATTGTGCAACTCAGTTCTAAAAACTGAATAGAATGCAGTTTTCACTCAGATGAAAGACTTATGCTTTCCTTCTTGAGAAGTGTTTTCAAAGACGTTCACAGAGTGATTCTGCAAAGCCCTTTTCCTGACGTTGGTTTTAAACGTGTTTTCAGTGGAATTTCTGTCAAACGCAAGACACGAGATTTGATGTTAAAGAATTGAATATACAGAACGCAAACAAACACTTCCCTACAAGTGAATCACCTAACCATGCAACTCAGTTCTAAAAACTGAATAGAATGCAGTTTTCACTCAGATGAAAGACGTATGCTTTCCTTCTAGAGAAGTGTTTTCAAAGACATTCACAGAGTAATTCTACAAAGCCTTTTTACTGACGTTGGCTTTTAAACGCGGTTTCATTGGAATTTCTGTCAAACGCAAGACACGAGATTTGCTGTTAAAGAATTGAATATCCAGAATGCAAACAAGAACTTCCCTACAAGTGAATCGACTAACCATGCAACTCAGTTCTAAAAACTGAATAGAATGCAGTTTTCACGCAGATGAAAGACATATGCTTTCCTTCTAGAGAAGTGTTTTCAAAGACGTTCACCGAGTGATTCTGCAAAGCCTTTTTACTGACCTTGGTTTTAAACGTGTTTTCAGTGGAATTTCTGTCAAATGCAAGACACGAGATTTGCTGTCAAAGAATTGAATATCCAGAATGCAAACAAACACTTCCCTACAAGTTAATCACCTAACCATGCAACTCAGTTCTAAAAACTGAATAGAATGCAGTTTTCACGCAGATGAAAGACATATGCTTTCCTTCTAGAGAAGTGTTTTCAAAGACGTTCACCGAGTGATTCTGCAAAGCCTTTTTACTGACCTTGGTTTTAAACGTGTTTTCAGTGGAATTTCTGTCAAATGCAAGACACGAGATTTGCTGTTAAAGAATTGAATATCCAGAATGCAAACAAACACTTCCCTACAAGTGAATCGCCTAACCATGCAACTCAGTTTTAAAAACTGAATAGAATGCAGTTTTCACGCAGATGAAAGACGTATGCTTTCCTTCTAGAGAAGTGTTTTAAAAGACATTCACAGAGTGATTCTACAAAGCCCTTTTCCTGACGTTGGTTTTAAACGTGTTTTCAGTGGAATTTCTGTCAAACTCAAGACACGAGATTTGATGTTAAAGAATTGAATATACAGAACGCAAACAAACACTTCCCTACAAGTGAATCACCTAACCATGCAACTCAGTTCTAAAAACTGAATAGAATGCAGTTTTCACTCAGATGAAAGACGTAATCTTTCCTTCTAGAGAAGTGTTTTCAAAGACGTTCACAGAGTGATTCTACAAAGCCTTTTTACTGACGTTGGCTTTTAAACGCGGTTTCAGTGGAATTTCTGTCAAACGCAAGACATGAGATTTGATGTTAAAGAATTGAATATCCAGAATGCAAACAAACACTTCCCTACACGTGAATCACCTAACCATGCAACTCAGTTCTAAAAACTGAATAGAATGCAGTTTTCACGCAGATGAAAGACGTATGCTTTCCTTCTAGAGAAGTGTTTTCAAAGACGTTCACACAGTGATTCTGCAAAGCCTTTTTACTGACTTTGGTTTTAAACGTGTTTTCAGTGGAATTTCTGTCAAACGCAAGACACAAGATTTGCTGTTAAAGAATTGAATATACAGAACGCAAACAAACACTTCCCTAGAAGTGAATCGCCTAACCGTGCAACTCAGTTCTAAAAACTGAATAGAATGCAGTTTTCACTCACATGAAAGACGTATGCTTTCCTTCTAGAGAAGTGTTTTAAAAGACATTCACAGAGTGATTCTACAAAGCCTTTTTCCTGACCTTGGCTTTTAAACGTGTTTTCAGTGGAATTTTTGTCAAACGCAAGACACGATATTTGCTGTTAAAGAATTGAGTATGCAGAACGCAAAGCAACACTTCCCTACAAGTGAATCGCCTAACCGTGCAACTCAGTTCTAAAAACTGAATAGAATGCAGTTTTCACTCAGATGAAAGACGTATGCTTTCCTTCTAGAGAAGTGTTTTCAAAGACTTTCACAGAGTGATTCTACAAAGCCTTTTTACTGACGTTGGCTTTTAAACGCGGTTTCAGTGGAATTTCTGTCAAACGCAAGACACGAGATTTGCTGTTAAAGAATTGAATATCCAGAATGCAAACAAGAACTTCCCTACAAGTGAATCGACTAACCATGCAACTCAGTTCTAAAAACTAAATAGAATGAAGTTTTCACGCTGATGAAAGGCGTATGCTTTCCTTCTAGAGAAGTGTTTTCAAAGACATTCACAGAGTGATTCTGCAAAGCCTTTTTAATGACATTTGCTTTTAAAAGCGGTTTCAGTGGAATTTCTGTCAAACGCAAGACACGAGATTTGCTGTTAAAGAATTGAATGTACAGAAAGCAAACAAACACTTCCCTACAAGTGAATCGCCTAATTGTGCAACTCAGTTCTAAAAACTGAATAGAATGCAGTTTTCACTCAGATGAAAGACTTATACTTTCCTTCTTGAGAAGTGTTTTCAAAGACGTTCACAGAGTGATTCTGCAAAGCCCTTTTCCTGACGTTGGTTTTAAACGTGTTTTCAGTGGAATTTCTGTCAAACGCAAGACAAGAGATTTGATGTTAAAGAATTGAATATACAGAACGCAAACAAACACTTCCCTACAAGTGAATCACCTAACCATGCAACTCAGTTCTAAAAACTGAATAGAATGCAGTTTTCACTCAGATGAAAGACATATGCTTTCCTTCTAGAGAAGTGTTTTCAAAGACGTTCACAGAGTAATTCTACAAAGCCTTTTTACTGATGTTGGCTTTTAAACGCGGTTTCAGTGGAATTTCTGTCAAACGCAAGACACGAGATTTGCTGTCAAAGAATTGAATATCCAGAATGCAAACAAACACTTCCCTACACGTGAATCACCTAACCATGCAACTCAGTTCTAAAAACTGAATAGAATGCAGTTTTCACGCAGATGAAAGACGTATGCTTTCCTTCTAGAGAAGTGTTTTCAAAGACGTTCACACAGTGATTCTGCAAAGCCTTTTTACTGACTTTGGTTTTAAACGTTTTTTCAGTGGAATTTCTGTCAAACGCAAGACACAAGATTTGCTGTTAAAGAATTGAATATACAGAACACAAACAAACACTTCCCTAGAAGTGAATCGCCTAACCGTGCAACTCAGTTCTAAAAACTGAATAGAATGCAGTTTTCACTCACATGAAAGACGTATGCTTTCCTTCTAGAGAAGTGTTTTAAAAGACATTCACAGAGTGATTCTACAAAGCCTTTTTCCTGACCTTGGCTTTTAAACGTGTTTTCAGTGGAATTTCTGTCAAACGCAAGACACGATATTTGCTGTTAAAGAATTGAGTATGCAGAACGCAAAGCAACACTTCCCTACAAGTGAATCGCCTAACCGTGCAACTCAGTTCTAAAAACTGAATAGAATGCAGTTTTCACTCAGATGAAAGACGTATGCTTTCCTTCTAGAGAAGTGTTTTCAAAGACTTTCACAGAGTGATTCTACAAAGCCTTTTTACTGACGTTGGCTTTTAAACGCGGTTTCAGTGGAATTTCTGTCAAACGCAAGACACGAGATTTGCTGTTAAAGAATTGAATATCCAGAATGCAAACAAGAACTTCCCTACAAGTGAATCGACTAACCATGCAACTCAGTTCTAAAAACTAAATAGAATGAAGTTTTCACGCTGATGAAAGGCGTATGCTTTCCTTCTAGAGAAGTGTTTTCAAAGACATTCACAGAGTGATTCTGCAAAGCCTTTTTAATGACGTTTGCTTTTAAAAGCGGTTTCAGTGGAATTTCTGTCAAACGCAAGACACGAGATTTGCTGTTAAAGAATTGAATGTACAGAAAGCAAACAAACACTTCCCTACAAGTGAATCGCCTAATTGTGCAACTCAGTTCTAAAAACTGAATAGAATGCAGTTTTCACTCAGATGAAAGACTTATACTTTCCTTCTTGAGAAGTGTTTTCAAAGACGTTCACAGAGTGATTCTGCAAAGCCCTTTTCCTGACGTTGGTTTTAAACGTGTTTTCAGTGGAATTTCTGTCAAACGCAAGACACGAGATTTGATGTTAAAGAATTGAATATACAGAACGCAAACAAACACTTCCCTACAAGTGAATCACCTAACCATGCAACTCAGTTCTAAAAACTGAATAGAATGCAGTTTTCACTCAGATGAAAGACATATGCTTTCCTTCTAGAGAAGTGTTTTCAAAGACGTTCACCGAGTAATTCTACAAAGCCTTTTTACTGACCTTGGTTTTAAACGTGTTTTCAGTGGAATTTCTGTCAAACGCAAGACACGAGATTTGCTGTTAAAGAATTGAATATCCAGAATGCAAACAAACACTTCCCTACAAGTGAATCGCCTAACCATGCAACTCAGTTCTAAAAACTGAATAGAATGCAGTTTTCACGCAGATGAAAGACGTACGCTTTCCTTCTAGAGAAGTGTTTTCAAAGACGTTCACACAGTGATTCTGCAAAGCCTTCTTACTGACTTTGGTTTTAAACGTGTTTTCAGTGGAATTTCTGTCAAACGCAAGACACAAGATTTGCTGTTAAAGAATTGAATATACAGAACGCAAACAAACACTTCCCTAGAAGTGAATCGCCTAACCGTGCAACTCAGTTCTAAAAACTGAATAGAATGCAGTTTTCACTCAGATGAAAGACGTATGCTTTCGTTCTTTTGAAGTGTTTTCAAAGATGTTCGCAGAGTAATTCTGCAAAGCCCTTTTACTGATGTTGGTTTTAAACGTGTTTTCAGTGGAATTTCTGACAAACGCAAGACACGAGATTTGTTGTTAAAGAATTGAATATACAGAACGCAAACAAACACTTCCCTACAAGTGAATCACCTAACCATGCAACTCAGTTCTAAAAACTGAATAGAATGCAGTTTTCACTCAGATGAAAGGCGTATGCTTTCCTTCTTGAGAAGTGTTTTCAAAGACATTCACAGAGTGATTATACAAAGCCTTTTTACTGACGTTGGCTTTTAAACGCGGTTTCAGTGGAATTTCTGTCAAACGCAAGACACGAGATTTGCTGTTAAAGAATTGAATATCCAGAATGCAAACAAACACTTCCCTACAAGTGAATCGCCTAACCATGCAACTCAGTTTTAAAAACTGAATAGAATGCAGTTTTCACTCACATGAAAGACGTATGCTTTCCTTCTAGAGAAGTGTTTTCAAAGACATTCACAGAGTGATTCTAAAAAGCCTTTTTACTGACGTTGGCTTTTAAACGCGGTTTCAGTGGAATTTCTGTCAAACGCAAGACACGAGATTTGATGTTAAAGAATTGAATATCCAGAATGGAAACAAACACTTCCCTACAAGTTAATCACCTAACCATGCAACTCAGTTCTAAAAACTGAATAGAATGCAGTTTTCACGCAGATGAAAGACGTATGCTTTCCTTCTAGAGAAGTGTTTTAAAAGACATTCACAGAGTGATTCTACAAAGCCTTTTTACTGACGTTGGCTTTTAAACGTGTTTTCAGTGGAATTTCTGTCAAACGCAAGACACGATATTTGCTGTTAAAGAATTGAGTATGCATAACGCAAAGCTACACTTCTCTACAAGTGAATCGCCTAACCGTGCAACTCAGTTCTAAAAACTGAATAGAATGCAGTTTTCACTCAGATGAAAGACGTATGCTTTCCTTCTAGAGAAGTGTTTTCAAAGACATTCACAGAGTTTTTCTGCAAAGCCTTTTACTGACGTTGGTTTTAAACGTGTTTTCAATGGAATTTCTGTCAAACGCAAGACACGAGATTTGCTGTTAAGGAATTGAATATCCAGAATGCAAACAAGAACTTCCCTACAAGTGAATCACCTAACCATGCAACTCAGTTCTAAAAACTGAATAGAATGCAGTTTTCACTCAGATGAAAGGCGTATGCTTTCCTTCTTGAGAAGTGTTTTCAAAGACATTCACAGAGTGATTATACAAAGCCTTTTTACTGACGTTGGCTTTTAAACGCGGTTTCAGTGGAATTTCTGTCAAACGCAAGACACGAGATTTGCTGTTAAAGAATTGAATATCCAGAATGCAAACAAACACTTCCCTACAAGTGAATCGCCTAACCATGCAACTCAGTTTTAAAAACTGAATAGAATGCAGTTTTCACTCACATGAAAGACGTATGCTTTCCTTCTAGAGAAGTGTTTTCAAAGACATTCACAGAGTGATTCTAAAAAGCCTTTTTACTGACGTTGGCTTTTAAACGCTGTTTCAGTGGAATTTCTGTCAAATGCAAGACACGAGATTTGATGTTAAAGAATTGAATATCCAGAATGGAAACAAACACTTCCCTACAAGTTAATCACCTAACCATGCAACTCAGTTCTAAAAACTGAATAGAATGCAGTTTTCACGCAGATGAAAGGCGTATGCTTTCCTTCTAGAGAAGTGTTTTCAAAGACATTCACAGAGTGATTCTGCAAAGCCTTTTTAATGACGTTTGCTTTTAAAAGCGGTTTCAGTGGAATTTCTGTCAAACGCAAGACACGAGATTTGCTGTTAAAGAATTGAATGTACAGAAAGCAAACAAACACTTCCCTACAAGTGAATCGCCTAATTGTGCAACTCAGTTCTAAAAACTGAATAGAATGCAGTTTTCACTCAGATGAAAGACTTATACTTTCCTTCTTGAGAAGTGTTTTCAAAGACGTTCACAGAGTGATTCTGCAAAGCCCTTTTCCTGACATTGGTTTTAAACGTGTTTTCAGTGGAATTTCTGTCAAACGCAAGACACGAGATTTGATGTTAAAGAATTGAATATACAGAACGCAAACAAACACTTCCCTACAAGTGAATCACCTAACCATGCAACTCAGTTCTAAAAACTGAATAGAATGCAGTTTTCACTCAGATGAAAGACATATGCTTTCCTTCTAGAGAAGTGTTTTCAAAGACGTTCACAGAGTAATTCTACAAAGCCTTTTTACTGATGTTGGCTTTTAAACGCGGTTTCAGTGGAATTTCTGTCAAACGCAAGACACGAGATTTGCTGTCAAAGAATTGAATATCCAGAATGCAAACAAACACTTCCCTACAAGTTAATCACCTAACCATGCAACTCAGTTCTAAAAACTGAATAGAATGCAGTTTTCACGCAGATGAAAGACATATGCTTTCCTTCTAGAGAAGTGTTTTCAAAGACGTTCACCGAGTGATTCTGCAAAGCCTTTTTACTGACCTTGGTTTTAAACGTGTTTTCAGTGGAATTTCTGTCAAACGCAAGACACGAGATTTGCTGTTAAAGAATTGAATATCCAGAATGCAAACAAACACTTCCCTACAAGTGAATCGCCTAACCATGCAACTCAGTTCTAAAAACTGAATAGAATGCAGTTTTCACTCACATGAAAGACGTATGCTTTCCTTCTAGAGAAGTGTTTTCAAAGACATTCACAGAGTGATTCTACAAAGCCTTTTTACTGACGTTGGCTTTTAAACGCGGTTTCAGTGGAATTTCTGTCAAACGCAAGACTCGAGATTTGCTGTTAAAGAATTGAATATCCAGAATGCAAACAAACACTTCCCTACACGTAAATCACCTAACCATGCAACTCAGTTCTAAAAACTGAATAGAATGCAGTTTTCACGCAGATGAAAGACGTACGCTTTCCTTCTAGAGAAGTGTTTTCAAAGACGTTCACACAGTGATTCTGCAAAGCCTTCTTACTGACTTTGGTTTTAAACGTGTTTTCAGTGGAATTTCTGTCAAACGCAAGACACAAGATTTGCTGTTAAAGAATTGAATATACAGAACGCAAACAAACACTTCCCTAGAAGTGAATCGCCTAACCGTGCAACTCAGTTCTAAAAACTGAATAGAATGCAGTTTTCACTCAGATGAAAGGCTTATGCTTTCCTTCTAGAGAAGTGTTTTCAAAGACATTCACAGAGTGATTCTGCAAAGCCTTTATAATGACGTTTGCTTTTAAACGTGTTTTCAGTGGAATTTCTGTCAAACGCAAGACACAAGATTTGCTGTTAAAGAATTGAATGTACAGAACGCAAACAAACACTTCCCTACAAGTGAATCGCCTAATTGTGCAACTCAGTTCTAAAAACTGAATAGAATGCAGTTTTCACTCAGATGAAAGACTTATGCTTTAATTCTTGAGAAGTGTTTTCAAAGACGTTGACAGAGTGATTCTGCAAAGCCCTTTTCCTGACGTTGGTTTTAAAGGTGTTTTCAGTGGAATTTCTGTCAAACGCAAGACACGAGATTTGATGTTAAAGAATTTAATATACAGAACGCAAACAAACACTTCCTTATAATTGAATCGACTAACCATGCAACTCAGTTCTAAAAACTGAAAAGAACGCAGTTTTCACTCAGATGAAAGATGTATGCTTTCCTTCTAGAGAAGTGTTTTCAAAGACGTTCACAGAGTGATTCTGCAAAGCCTTTTTAATGATGTTGGCTTTTAAACGTGTTTTCAGTGGAATTTCTGTCAAACGCAAGACACGATATTTGCTGTTAAAGAATTGAGTATGCAGAACGCAAACCAACACTTCTGTAAAAGTGAATCGCCTAACCGTGCAACTCAGTTCTAAAAACTGAATAGAATGCAGATTTCACTCAGATGAAAGACGTATGCTTTCCTTCTACAGAAGTGTTTTCAAAGACGTTCACAGAGTGATTCTACACAGCCTTTTTACTGACGTTGGTTTTCAACGTGTTTTCAGTGAAATTTGTCAAACGCAAGACACGAGATTTGCTGTTAAAGAATTGAACATACAGAATGCAAACAAACACTTCCCTACAAGTGAATCGCCTAACCGTGCAACTCAGTTCTAAAAACTGAATAGAATGCAGTTTTCACTCAGATGAAAGACGTATGCTTTCCTTCTTGAGAAGTGTTTTCAAAGACGTTCACAGAGTGATTCTGCAAAGCCTTTTTACTGACGTTGGCTTTTAAATGTGTTTTCCGTGGAATTTCTGTCAAAGGCAAGACAGGAGATTTGTTGTTAAAGAATTGAATATACAGAATGCAAACAAACACTTTCCTACAAGTGAATCGCGTAATCATGCAACTCAGTTCTAAAAAGTGAATAGAATGCAGTTTTCACTCAGATGAAAGACCTATGCTTTCCTTCTTGAGAATTGTTTTCAAAGACGTTCACAGAGTGATTCTGCAAAACCTTTTTACTGACCGTGGTTTTAAACGTGTTTTCAGTGGAATTTCCGTCAAACACAAGACACGAGATTAGCTGTTAAAGAATTGAATAACCAGAATGCAAACAAGAACTTCCCTACAAGTGAATCGACTAACCATGCAACTCAGTTCTAAAAACTGAATAGAATGCAGTTTTCACGCGGATGAAAGGCGTATGCTTTCCTTCTAGAGAAGTGTTTTCAAAGACATTCACAGAGTGATTCTACAAAGCCTTTTCACTGACGTTGACTTTTAAACGCAGTTTCAGTGAAATTTCTGTCAAACGCAAGACAGGAGATTTGCTGTTAAAGAATTGAATATCCAGAATGCAAACAAACACTTCCCTACAAGTGAATCGCCTAACCATGCAACTCAGTTCTAAAAACTGAATAGAATGCAGTTTTCACGCAGATGAAAGACATATGCTTTCCTTCTTGAGAAGTGTTTTCAAAGACGTTCACAGATTGATTCTGCAAAGCCTTTTTACTGACTTTGGTTTTAAACGTGTTTTCAGTGGAATTTCTGTCAAATGCAAGACACGAGATTTGCTGTTAAAGAATTGAGTATACAGAACGCAAACCAACACTTCCCTACAAGTGAATCACGTAACCGTGCAACTCAGTTCTAAAAACTAATAGAATACAGTTTTCACTCACATGAAAGACTTGTGCTTTCCTTCTTGAGAAGTGTTTTCAAAGACGTTCACAGAGTGATTCTGCATAGCCTTTTTACTGACGTTGGCTTTTAAACGTGTTTTCCATCTAATTTCTGTCAAACGCAAGACACGATATTTGCTGTTAAAGAATTGAATATACAGAATGCAAACAAACACTTCCCTACAAGTGAATCGCCTAACCATGAAACTCAGTTCTAAAAACTGAATAGAATGCAGTTTTCACTCAGATGAAAGACGTATGCTTTCCTTCTAGAGAAGTGTTTTCAAAGACATTCACAGAGTGATTCTAAGAAGCCTTTTTACTGACGTTGGCTTTTAAACGTGTTTTCAGTGGAATTTCTGTCAAACACAAGACACGAGATTTGCTGTTAAAGAATTGTATATACAGAATGCAAACAAGAACTTCCCTACAAGTGAATCGACTAACCATGCAACTCAGTTCTAAAAACTGAATAGAATGCAGCTTTCACGCTGATGAAAGGCGTATGCTTTCCTTCTAGAGAAGTGTTTTCAAAGACATTTACAGAGTGATTCTACAAAGCCTTTTTACTGACGTTGGTTTTAAACGTGTTTTCAGTGGAATTTGTCAAACGCAAGACACGAGATTTGCTGTTAAAGAATTGAATATACAGAACGCAAACAAACACTTCCCTACAAGTGAATCGCCTAACCATGCAACTCACTTCTAAAAACTGAATAGAACGCAGTTTTAACTCAGATGAAAGACGTATGCTTTCATTCTTGAGAAGTGTTTTCAAAGACGTTCACCGAGTGATTCTGCAAAGCTTTTTTACTGACCTTGGTTTTAAACGTGTTTTCAGTGGAATTTCTGTCAAACGCAAGACACAAGATTTGCTGTTAAAGAATTGAATATCCAGAATGCAAACAAGAACTTCCCTACAAGTGAATCGACTAACTATGCAACTCAGTTCTAAAAACTGAATAGAATGCAGTTTTCACTCACATGAAAGACGTATGCTTTCCTTCTAGAGAAGTGTTTTCAAAGACATTCACAGAGTGATTCTAAAAAGCCTTTTTACTGACGTTGGCTTTTAAACGCGGTTTCAGTGGAATTTCTGTCAAACGCAAGACATGAGATTTGCTGTTAAAGAATTGAATATCCAGAATGCAAACAAACACTTCCCTACACGTAAATCACCTAACTATGCAACTCAGTTCTAAAAACTGAATAGAATGCAGTTTTCACGCAGATGAAAGACGTATGCTTTCCTTCTAGAGAAGTGTTTTCAAAGACGTTCACACAGTGATTCTGCAAAGCCTTTTTACTGACTTTGGTTTTAAACGTGTTTTCAGTGGAATTTCTGTCAAACGTAAGACACAAGATTTGCTGTTAAAGAATTGAATATACAGAACGCAAACAAAAACTTCCCTAGTAGTGAATCGCCTAACCGTGCAACTCAGTTCTAAAAACTGAATAGAATGCAGTTTTCACTCACATGAAAGACGTATGCTTTCCTTCTTGAGAAGTGTTTTCAAAGACGTTCGCAGAGTGATTCTGCAAAGCCCTTTTACTGACGTTGGTTTTAAACGTGTTTTCAGTGGAATTTCTGACAAACGCAAGACACGAGATTTGTTGTTAAAGAATTGAATATACAGAACGCAAACAAACACTTCCCTACAAGTGAATCACCTAACCATGCAACTCAGTTCTAAAACCTGACTAGAACGCAGTTTTCACTCAGATGAAAGACGTATGCTTTCCTTCTAGAGAAGTGTTTTCAAAGACATTCACAGAGTGATTCTAAAAAGCCTTTTTACTGACGTTGGCTTTTAAACGTGTTTTCAGTGGAATTTCTGTCAAACACAAGACACGAGATTTGCTGTTAAAGAATTGTATATACAGAATGCAAACAAGAACTTCCCTACAAGTGAATCGACTAACCATGCAACTCAGTTCTAAAAACTGAATAGAATGCAGCTTTCAGGCTGATGAAAGGCGTATGCTTTCCTTCTAGAGAAGTGTTTTCAAAGACGTTCACAGAGTGATTCTGCAAAGCCTTTTTACTGACGTTGGCTTTTAAACGTTTTTTCAGTGGAATTTGTCAAACGCAAGACACGAGATTTACTGTTAAAGAATTGAATATACAGAACGCAAACAAACACTTCCCTACAAGTGAATCGCCTAACCATGCAACTCAGTTCTAAAAACTGAATAGAACGCAGTTTTCACTCAGATGAAAGACGTATGCTTTCCTTCTAGAGAAGTGTTTTCAAAGACATTCACAGAGTGATTCTACAAAGCCTTTTCACTGACGTTGACTTTTAAACGCGGATTGAGTGAAATTTCTGTCAAACGCAAGACACGAGATTTGCTGTTAAAGAATTGAATATCCAGAATGCAAACAAACACTTCCCTACAAGTGAATCGCCTAACCATGCAAGTCAGTTCTAAAAACTGAATAGAATGCAGTTTTCACGCAGATGAAAGACATATGCTTTCCTTCTTGAGAAGTGTTTTCAAAGACGTTCACAGAGTGATTCTGCAAAGCCTTTTTACTGACGTTGGCTTTTAAATGTGTTTTCCGTGGAATTTCTGTCAAACGCAAGACAGGAGATTTGTTGTTAAAGAATTGAATATACAGAACGCAAACAAACACTTCCCTACAAGTGAATCGCGTAATCATGCAACTCAGTTCTAAAAAGTGAATAGAATGCAGTTTTCACTCAGATGAAAGACCTATGCTTTCCTTCTTGAGAATTGTTTTCAAAGACATTCACAGAGTGATTCTGCAAAGCCTTTTTACTGACCGTGGTTTTAAACGTGTTTTCAGTGGAATTTCCGTCAAACGCAAGACACGAGATTAGCTGTTAAAGAATTGAATAACCAGAATGCAAACAAGAACTTCCCTACAAGTGAATCGACTAACCATGCAACTCAGTTCTAAAAACTGAATAGAATGCAGTTTTCACGCGGATGAAAGGCGTATGCTTTCCTTCTAGAGAAGTGTTTTCAAAGACATTCACAGAGTGATTCTTCAAATCCTTTTTACTGACATTGGCTTTTAAACGTCTTTTCAGTGGAATTTCTGTCAAACGTAAGACATGAGATTTGCTGTTAAAGAATTGAACATACAGAATGCAAACAAACACTTCCCTACAAGTGAATCGCCTAACTGTGCAACTCAGTTCTAAAACCTGAATAGAATGCAGTTTTCACTCAGATGAAAGACGTATGCATTCCTTTTAGAGAAGTGTTTTCAAAGACATTCACAGAGTGATTCTACAAAGCCTTTTCACTGACGTTGACTTTTAAACGCGGTTTCAGTGAAATTTCTGTCAAACGCAAGACACGAGATTTGCTGTTAAGGAATTGAATATCCAGAATGCAAACAAACACTTCCCTACAAGTGAACCGCCTAACCATGCAACTCAGTTCTAAAAACTGAATAGAATGCAGTTTTCACGCAGATGAAAGACATATGCTTTCCTTCTTGAGAAGTGTTTTCAAAGACGTTCACAGATTGATTCTGCAAAGCCTTTTTACTGACTTTGGTTTTAAACGTGTTTTCAGTGGAATTTCTGTCAAATGCAAGACACGAGATTTGCTGTTAAAGAATTGAGTATACAGAATGCAAACCAACACTTCCCTACAAGTGAATCACGTAACCGTGCAACTCAGTTCTAAAAATTAATAGAATGCAGTTTTCACTCACATGAAAGACTTGTGCTTTCCTTCTTGAGAAGTGTTTTCAAAGACGTTCACAGAGTGATTCTGCATAGCCTTTTTACTGACGTTGGCTTTTAAACGTGTTTTCCGTCTAATTTCTGTCAAACGCAAGACACGATATTTGCTGTTAAAGAATTGAATATACAGAACGCAAACCAACACTTCCCTACAAGTGAATCACGTAACCGTGCAACTCAGTTCTAAAAACTAATAGAATGCAGTTTTCACTCACATGAAAGACTTGTGCTTTCCTTCTTGAGAAGTGTTTTCAAAGACGTTCACAGAGTGATTCTACAAAGCCTTTTTACTGACGTTGGCTTTTAAACGCGTTTTCAGTGGAATTTGTCAAATGCAAGACACGAGATTTGCTGTTAAAGAATTGAACATACAGAATGCAAACAAACACTTCCCTACAAGTGAATCGCCTAACCGTGCAACTCAGTTCAAAAAACTTAATAGAATGCAGTTTTCACTCAGATGAAAGACGTATGCATTCCTTCTTGAGAAGTGTTTTCAAAGACGTTCACAGAGTGATTCTGCAAAGCCTTTTTACTGACGTTGGCTTTTAAACGTGTTTTCAGTGGAATTTGTCAAACGCAAGACACGAGATTTGCTGTTAAAGAATTGAATATACAGAACGCAAACAAACACTTCCCTACAAGTGAATCGCCTAACCATGCAACTCAGTTCTAAAAACTGAATAGAACGCAGTTTTAACTCAGATGAAAGACGTATGCTTTCATTCTTGAGAAGTGTTTTCAAAGACGTTCACCGAGTGATTCTGCAAAGCCTTTTTACTGACCTTGGTTTTAAACGTGTTTTCAGTGGAATTTCTGTCAAACGCAAGACACAAGATTTGCTGTTAAAGAATTGAATATCCAGAATGCAAACAAGAACTTCCCTACAAGTGAATCGACTAACCATGCAACTCAGTTCTAAAAACTGAATAGAATGCAGTTTTCACGCAGATGAAAGACTTATGCTTTCCTTCTAGAGAAGTGTTTTCAAAGACGTTCACACAGTGATTCTGCAAAGCCTTTTTACTGACTTTGGTTTTAAACGTATTTTCAGTTGAATTTCTGTCAAACGTAAGACACAAGATTTGCTGTTAAAGAATTGAATATACAGAACGCAAACAAACACTTCCCTAGAAGTGAATCGCCTACCCGTGCAACTCATTTCTAAAAACTGAATAGAATGCAGTTTTCACTCACATGAAAGACGTATGCTTTCCTTCTTGAGAAGTGTTTTCAAAGACGTTCGCAGAGTGATTCTGCAAAGCCCTTTAACTGACGTTGGTTTTAAACGTGTTTTCAGTGGAATTTCTGACAAACGCAAGACACGAGATTTGTTGTTAAAGAATTGAATATACAGAACGCAAACAAACACTTCCCTACAAGTGAATCGCCTAACCGTGCAACTCAGTTCTAAAAACTGAATAGAATGCAGTTTTCACTCAGATGAAAGACGTATGCATTCCTTTTAGAGAAGTGTTTTCAAAGACATTCACAGAGTGATTCTACAAAGCCTTTTCACTGACGTTGACTTTTAAACGCGGTTTCAGTGAAATTTCTGTCAAACGCAAGACACGAGATTTGCTGTTAAGGAATTGAATATCCAGAATGCAAACAAACACTTCCCTACAAGTGAATCGCCTAACCATGCAACTCAGTTCTAAAAACTGAATAGAATGCAGTTTTCACGCAGATGAAAGACATATGCTTTCCTTCTTGAGAAGTGTTTTCAAAGACGTTCACAGATTGATTCTGCAAAGCCTTTTTACTGACTTTGGTTTTAAACGTGTTTTCAGTGGAATTTCTGTCAAATGCAAGACACGAGATTTGCTGTTAAAGAATTGAGTATACAGAACGCAAACCAACACTTCCCTACAAGTGAATCACGTAACCGTGCAACTCAGTTCTAAAAACTAATAGAATGCAGTTTTCACTCACATGAAAGACTTGTGCTTTCCTTCTTGAGAAGTGTTTTCAAAGACGTTCACAGAGTGATTCTGCATAGCCTTTTTACTGACGTTGGCTTTTAAACGTGTTTTCCGTCTAATTTCTGTCAAACGCAAGACACGATATTTGCTGTTAAAGAATTGAATATACAGAATGCAAACAAACACTTCCCTACAAGTGAATCGCCTAACCATGAAACTCAGTTCTAAAAACTGAATAGAATGCAGTTTTCACTCAGATGAAAGACGTATGCTTTCCTTCTAGAGAAGTGTTTTCAAAGACATTCACAGAGTGATTCTAAAAAGCCTTTTTACTGACGTTGGCTTTTAAATGTGTTTTCAGTGGAATTTCTGTCAAACACAAGACACGAGATTTGCTGTTAAAGAATTGTATATACAGAATGCAAACAAGAACTTCCCTACAAGTGAATCGACTAACCATGCAACTCAGTTCTAAAAACTGAATAGAATGCAGCTTTCACGCTGATGAAAGGCGTATGCTTTCCTTCTAGAGAAGTGTTTTCAAAGACATTTACAGAGTGATTCTACAAAGCCTTTTTACTGACGTTGGTTTTAAACGTGTTTTCAGTGGAATTTGTCAAACGCAAGACACGAGATTTGCTGTTAAAGAATTGAATATACAGAACGCAAACAAACACTTCCCTACAAGTCAATCGCCTAACCATGCAACTCAGTTCTAAAAACTGAATAGAACGCAGTTTTAACTCAGATGAAAGACGTATGCTTTCATTCTTGAGAAGTGATTTCAAAGACGTTCACCGAGTGATTCTGCAAAGCCTTTTTACTGACCTTGGTTTTAAACGTGTTTTCAGTGGAATTTCTGTCAAACGCAAGACACAAGATTTGCTGTTAAAGAATTGAATATCCAGAATGCAAACAAGAACTTCCCTACAAGTGAATCGACTAACTATGCAACTCAGTTCTAAAAACTGAATAGAATGCAGTTTTCACTCACATGAAAGACGTATGCTTTCCTTCTAGAGAAGTGTTTTCAAAGACATTCACAGAGTGATTCTAAAAAGCCTTTTTACTGACGTTGGCTTTTAAACGCGGTTTCAGTGGAATTTCTGTCAAACGCAAGACATGAGATTTGCTGTTAAAGAATTGAATATCCAGAATGCAAACAAACACTTCCCTACACGTAAATCACCTAACCATGCAACTCAGTTCTAAAAACTGAATAGAATGCAGTTTTCACGCAGATGAAAGACGTATGCTTTCCTTCTAGAGAAGTGTTTTCAAAGACGTTCACACAGTGATTCTGCAAAGCCTTTTTACTGACTTTGGTTTTAAACGTGTTTTCAGTGGAATTTCTGTCAAACGTAAGACACAAGATTTGCTGTTAAAGAATTGAATATACAGAACGCAAACAAAAACTTCCCTAGTAGTGAATCGCCTAACCGTGCAACTCAGTTCTAAAAACTGTATAGAATGCAGTTTTCACTCACATGAAAGATGTATGCTTTCCTTCTTGAGAAGTGTTTTCAAAGACGTTCGCAGAGTGATTCTGCAAAGCCCTTTTACTGACGTTGGTTTTAAACGTGTTTTCAGTGGAATTTCTGACAAACGCAAGACACGAGATTTGTTGTTAAAGAATTGAATATACAGAACGCAAACAAACACTTCCCTACAAGTGAATCACCTAACCATGCAACTCAGTTCTAAAAACTGACTAGAACGCAGTTTTCACTCAGATGAAAGACGTATGCTTTCCTTCTAGAGAAGTGTTTTCAAAGACATTCACAGAGTGATTCTAAAAAGCCTTTTTACTGACGTTGGCTTTTAAACGTGTTTTCAGTGAAATTTCTGTCAAACACAAGACACGAGATTTGCTGTTAAAGAATTGTATATACAGAATGCAAACAAGAACTTCCCTACAAGTGAATCGACTAACCATGCAACTCAGTTCTAAAAACTGAATAGAATGCAGCTTTCAGGCTGATGAAAGGCGTATGCTTTCCTTCTAGAGAAGTGTTTTCAAAGACGTTCACAGAGTGATTCTGCAAAGCCTTTTTACTGACGTTGGCTTTTAAACGTTTTTTCAGTGGAATTTGTCAAACGCAAGACACGAGATTTACTGTTAAAGAATTGAATATACAGAACGCAAACAAACACTTCCCTACAAGTGAATCGCCTAACCATGCAACTCAGTTCTAAAAACTGAATAGAACGCAGTTTTCACTCAGATGAAAGACGTATGCTTTCCTTCTAGAGAAGTGTTTTCAAAGACATTCACAGAGTGATTCTACAAAGCCTTTTCACTGACGTTGACTTTTAAACGCGGATTCAGTGAAATTTCTGTCAAACGCAAGACACGAGATTTGCTGTTAAAGAATTGAATATCCAGAATGCAAACAAACACTTCCCTACAAGTGAATCGCCTAACCATGCAAGTCAGTTCTAAAAACTGAATAGAATGCAGTTTTCACGCAGATGAAAGACATATGCTTTCCTTCTTGAGAAGTGTTTTCAAAGACGTTCACAGAGTGATTCTGCAAAGCCTTTTTACTGACGTTGGCTTTTAAATGTGTTTTCCGTGGAATTTCTGTCAAACGCAAGACAGGAGATTTGTTGTTAAAGAATTGAATATACAGAACGCAAACAAACACTTCCCTACAAGTGAATCGCGTAATCATGCAACTCAGTTCTAAAAAGTGAATAGAATGCAGTTTTCACTCAGATGAAAGACCTATGCTTTCCTTCTTGAGAATTGTTTTCAAAGACATTCACAGAGTGATTCTGCAAAGCCTTTTTACTGACCGTGGTTTTAAACGTGTTTTCAGTGGAATTTCCGTCAAACGCAAGACACGAGATTAGCTGTTAAAGAATTGAATAACCAGAATGCAAACAAGAACTTCCCTACAAGTGAATCGACTAACCATGCAACTCAGTTCTAAAAACTGAATAGAATGCAGTTTTCACGCGGATGAAAGGCGTATGCTTTCCTTCTAGAGAAGTGTTTTCAAAGACATTCACAGAGTGATTCTACAAATCCTTTTTACTGACATTGGCTTTTAAACGTCTTTTCAGTGGAATTTCTGTCAAACGCAAGACATGAGATTTGCTGTTAAAGAATTGAACATACAGAATGCAAACAAACACTTCCCTACAAGTGAATCGCCTAACCGTGCAACTCAGTTCTAAAAACTGAATAGAATGCAGTTTTCACTCAGATGAAAGACGTATGCATTCCTTTTAGAGAAGTGTTTTCAAAGACATTCACAGAGTGATTCTACAAAGCCTTTTCACTGACGTTGACTTTTAAACGTGTTTTCAGTGGAATTTGTCAAACGCAAGACACGAGATTTGCTGTTAAAGAATTGAATATGCAGAACGCAAACAAACACTTCCCTACAAGTGAATCGCCTAACCATGCAACTCAGTTCTAAAAACTGAATAGAACGCAGTTTTAACTCAGATGAAAGACGTATGCTTTCATTCTTGAGAAGTGTTTTCAAAGACGTTCACCGAGTGATTCTGCAAAGCCTTTTTACTGACCTTGGTTTTAAACGTGTTTTCAGTGGAATTTCTGTCAAACGCAAGACACAAGATTTGCTGTTAAAGAATTGAATATCCAGAATGCAAACAAGAACTTCCCTACAAGTGAATCGACTAACCATGCAACTCAGTTCTAAAAACTGAATAGAATGCAGTTTTCACGCAGATGAAAGACTTATGCTTTCCTTCTAGAGAAGTGTTTTCAAAGACGTTCACACAGTGATTCTGCAAAGCCTTTTTACTGACTTTGGTTTTAAACGTGTTTTCAGTGGAATTTCTGTCAAATGCAAGACACGAGATTTGCTGTTAAAGAATTGAGTATACAGAACGCAAACCAACACTTCCCTACAAGTGAATCACGTAACCGTGCAACTCAGTTCTAAAAACTAATAGAATGCAGTTTTCACTCACATGAAAGACTTGTGCTTTCCTTCTTGAGAAGTGTTTTCAAAGACGTTCACAGAGTGATTCTGCATAGCCTTTTTACTGACGTTGGCTTTTAAACGTGTTTTCCGTCTAATTTCTGTCAAACGCAAGACACGATATTTGCTGTTAAAGAATTGAATATACAGAATGCAAACAAACACTTCCCTACAAGTGAATCGCCTAACCATGAAACTCAGTTCTAAAAACTGAATAGAATGCAGTTTTCACTCAGATGAAAGACGTATGCTTTCCTTCTAGAGAAGTGTTTTCAAAGACATTCACAGAGTGATTCTAAAAAGCCTTTTTACTGACGTTGGCTTTTAAACGTGTTTTCAGTGGAATTTCTGTCAAACACAAGACACGAGATTTGCTGTTAAAGAATTGTATATACAGAATGCAAACAAGAACTTCCCTACAAGTGAATCGACTAACCATGCAACTCAGTTCTAAAAACTGAATAGAATGCAGCTTTCACGCTGATGAAAGGCGTATGCTTTCCTTCTAGAGAAGTGTTTTCAAAGACATTTACAGAGTGATTCTACAAAGCCTTTTTACTGACGTTGGTTTTAAACGTGTTTTCAGTGGAATTTGTCAAACGCAAGACACGAGATTTGCTGTTAAAGAATTGAAGATACAGAACGCAAACAAACACTTCCCTACAAGTGAATCGCCTAACCATGCAACTCAGTTCTAAAAACTGAATAGAACGCAGTTTTAACTCAGATGAAAGACGTATGCTTTCATTCTTGAGAAGTGTTTTCAAAGACGTTCACCGAGTGATTCTGCAAAGCCTTTTTACTGACCTTGGTTTTAAACGTGTTTTCAGTGGAATTTCTGTCAAACGCAAGACACAAGATTTGCTGTTAAAGAATTGAATATCCAGAATGCAAACAAGAACTTCCCTACAAGTGAATCGACTAACTATGCAACTCAGTTCTAAAAACTGAATAGAATGCAGTTTTCACTCACATGAAAGACGTATGCTTTCCTTCTAGAGAAGTGTTTTCAAAGACATTCACAGAGTGATTCTAAAAAGCCTTTTTACTGACGTTGGCTTTTAAACGCGGTTTCAGTGGAATTTCTGTCAAACGCAAGACATGAGATTTGCTGTTAAAGAATTGAATATCCAGAATGCAAAGAAACACTTCCCTACACGTAAATCACCTAACCATGCAACTCAGTTCTAAAATTGAATAGAATGCAGTTTTCACGCAGATGAAAGACGTATGCTTTCCTTCTAGAGAAGTGTTTTCAAAGACGTTCACACAGTGATTCTGCAAAGCCTTTTTACTGACTTTGGTTTTAAACGTGTTTTCAGTGGAATTTCTGTCAAACGTAAGACACAAGATTTGCTGTTAAAGAATTGAATATACAGAACGCAAACAAAAACTTCCCTAGTAGTGAATCGCCTAACCGTGCAACTCAGTTCTAAAAACTGAATAGAATGCAGTTTTCACTCACATGAAAGACGTATGCTTTCCTTCTTGAGAAGTGTTTTCAAAGACGTTCGCAGAGTGATTCTGCAAAGCCCTTTTACTGACGTTGGTTTTAAACGTGTTTTCAGTGGAATTTCTGACAAACGCAAGACACGAGATTTGTTGTTAAAGAATTGAATATACAGAACGCAAACAAACACTTCCCTACAAGTGAATCACCTAACCATGCAACTCAGTTCTAAAAACTGACTAGAACGCAGTTTTCACTCAGATGAAAGACGTATGCTTTCTTTCTAGAGAAGTGTTTTCAAAGACATTCACAGAGTGATTCTAAAAAGCCTTTTTACTGACGTTGGCTTTTAAACGTGTTTTCAGTGAAATTTCTGTCAAACACAAGACACGAGATTTGCTGTTAAAGAATTGTATATACAGAATGCAAACAAGAACTTCCCTACAAGTGAATCGACTAACCATGCAACTCAGTTCTAAAAACTGAATAGAATGCAGCTTTCAGGCTGATGAAAGGCGTATGCTTTCCTTCTAGAGAAGTGTTTTCAAAGACGTTCAAAGAGTGATTCTGCAAAGCCTTTTTACTGACGTTGGCTTTTAAACGTTTTTTCAGTGGAATTTGTCAAACGCAAGACACGAGATTTACTGTTAAAGAATTGAATATACAGAACGCAAACAAACACTTCCCTACAAGTGAATCGCCTAACCATGCAACTCATTTCTAAAAACTGAATAGAACGCAGTTTTCACTCAGATGAAAGACGTATGCTTTCCTTCTAGAGAAGTGTTTTCAAAGACATTCACAGAGTGATTCTACAAAGCCTTTTCACTGACGTTGACTTTTAAACGCGGATTCAGTGAAATTTCTGTCAAACGCAAGACACGAGATTTGCTGTTAAAGAATTGAATATCCAGAATGCAAACAAACACTTCCCTACAAGTGAATCGCCTAACCATGCAAGTCAGTTCTAAAAACTGAATAGAATGCAGTTTTCACGCAGATGAAAGACATATGCTTTCCTTCTTGAGAAGTGTTTTCAAAGACGTTCACAGAGTGATTCTGCAAAGCCTTTTTACTGATGTTGGCTTTTAAATGTGTTTTCCGTGGAATTTCTGTCAAACGCAAGACAGGAGATTTGTTGTTAAAGAATTGAATATACAGAACGCAAACAAACACTTCCCTACAAGTGAATCGCGTAATCATGCAACTCAGTTCTAAAAAGTGAATAGAATGCAGTTTTCACTCAGATGAAAGACCTATGCTTTCCTTCTTGAGAATTGTTTTCAAAGACATTCACAAAGTGATTCTGCAAAGCCTTTTTACTGACCGTCGTTTTAAACGTGTTTTCAGTGGAATTTCCGTCAAACGCAAGACACGAGATTAGCTGTTAAAGAATTGAATAACCAGAATGCAAACAAGAACTTCCCTACAAGTGAATCGACTAACCATGCAACTCAGTTCTAAAAACTGAATAGAATGCAGTTTTCACGCGGATGAAAGGCGTATGCTTTCCTTCTAGAGAAGTGTTTTCAAAGACATTCACAGAGTGATTCTACAAATCCTTTTTACTGACATTGGCTTTTAAACGTCTTTTCAGTGGAATTTCTGTCAAACGCAAGACATGAGATTTGCTGTTAAAGAATTGAACATACAGAATGCAAACAAACACTTCCCTACAAGTGAATCGCCTAACCGTGCAACTCAGTTCTAAAAACTGAATAGAATGCAGTTTTCACTCAGATGAAAGACGTATGCATTCCTTTTAGAGAAGTGTTTTCAAAGACATTCAAAGAGTGATTCTACAAAGCCTTTTCACTGACGTTGACTTTTAAACGTGTTTTCAGTGGAATTTGTCAAACGCAAGACACGAGATTTGCTGTTAAAGAATTGAATATACAGAACGCAAACAAACACTTCCCTACAAGTGAATCGCCTAACCATGCAACTCAGTTCTAAAAACTGAATAGAACGCAGTTTTAACTCAGATGAAAGATGTATGCTTTCATTCTTGAGAAGTGTTTTCAAAGACGTTCACCGAGTGATTCTGCAAAGCCTTTTTACTGACCTTGGTTTTAAACGTGTTTTCAGTGGAATTTCTGTCAAACGCAAGACACAAGATTTGCTGTTAAAGAATTGAATATCCAGAATGCAAACAAGAACTTCCCTACAAGTGAATCGACTAACCATGCAACTCAGTTCTAAAAACTGAATAGAATGCAGTTTTCACGCAGATGAAAGACTTATGCTTTCCTTCTAGAGAAGTGTTTTCAAAGACGTTCACACAGTGATTCTGCAAAGCCTTTTTACTGACTTTGGTTTTAAACGTGTTTTCAGTGGAATTTCTGTCAAATGCAAGACACGAGATTTGCTGTTAAAGAATTGAGTATACAGAACGCAAACCAACACTTCCCTACAAGTGAATCACGTAACCGTGCAACTCAGTTCTAAAAACTAATAGAATGCAGTTTTCACTCACATGAAAGACTTGTGCTTTCCTTCTTGAGAAGTGTTTTCAAAGACGTTCACAGAGTGATTCTGCATAGCCTTTTTACTGACGTTGGCTTTTAAACATGTTTTCCGTCTAATTTCTGTCAAACGCAAGACACGATATTTGCTGTTAAAGAATTGAATATACAGAATGCAAACAAACACTTCCCTACAAGTGAATCGCCTAACCATGAAACTCAGTTCTAAAAACTGAATAGAATGCAGTTTTCACTCAGATGAAAGACGTATGCTTTCCTTCTAGAGAAGTGTTTTCAAAGACATTCACAGAGTGATTCTAAAAAGCCTTTTTACTGACGTTGGCTTTTAAACGTGTTTTCAGTGGAATTTCTGTCAAACGTAAGACACAAGATTTGCTGTTAAAGAATTGAATATACAGAACGCAAACAAACACTTTCCTACAAGTGAATCACCTAACCATGCAACTCAGTTCTAAAAACTGAATAGAACACAGTTTTCACTCAGATGAAAGACGTATGCTTTCCTTCTAGAGAAGTGTTTTCAAAGACATTCACAGAGTGATTCTAAAAAGCCTTTTTACTGACGTTGGCTTTTAAACGTGTTTTCAGTGGAATTTCTGTCAAACAAAAGACACGAGATTTGCTGTTAAAGAATTGAATATACAGAACGCAAACAAAAACTTCCCTAGTAGTGAATCGCCTAACCGTGCAACTCAGTTCTAAAAACTGAATAGAATGCAGTTTTCACTCACATGAAAGACGTATGCTTTCCTTCTTGAGAAGTGTTTTCAAAGACGTTCGCAGAGTGATTCTGCAAAGCCCTTTTACTGACGTTGGTTTTAAACGTGTTTTCAGTGGAATTTCTGACAAACGCAAGACACGAGATTTGTTGTTAAAGAATTGAATATACAGAACGCAAACAAACACTTCCCTACAAGTGAATCACCTAACCATGCAACTCAGTTCTAAAAACTGACTAGAATGCAGTTTTCACTCAGATGAAAGACGTATGCTTTCCTTCTAGAGAAGTGTTTTCAAAGACATTCACAGAGTGATTCTAAAAAGCCTTTTTACTGACGTTGGCTTTTAAACGTGTTTTCAGTGAAATTTCTGTCAAACACAAGACACGAGATTTGCTGTTAAAGAATTGTATATACAGAATGCAAACAAGAACTTCCCTACAAGTGAATCGACTAACCATGCAACTCAGTTCTAAAAACTGAATAGAATGCAGCTTTCAGGCTGATGAAAGGCGTATGCTTTCCTTCTAGAGAAGTGTTTTCAAAGACGTTCACAGAGTGATTCTGCAAAGCCTTTTTACTGACGTTGGCTTTTAAACGTTTTTTCAGTGGAATTTGTCAAACGCAAGACACGAGATTTACTGTTAAAGAATTGAATATACAGAACGCAAACAAACACTTCCCTACAAGTGAATCGCCTAACCATGCAACTCAGTTCTAAAAACTGAATAGAACGCAGTTTTCACTCAGATGAAAGACGTATGCTTTCCTTCTAGAGAAGTGTTTTCAAAGACATTCACAGAGTGATTCTACAAAGCCTTTTCACTGACATTGACTTTTAAACGCGGATTCAGTGAAATTTCTGTCAAACGCAAGACACGAGATTTGCTGTTAAAGAATTGAATATCCAGAATGCAAACAAACACTTCCCTACAAGTGAATCGCCTAACCATGCAAGTCAGTTCTAAAAACTGAATAGAATGCAGTTTTCACGCAGATGAAAGACATATGCTTTCCTTCTTGAGAAGTGTTTTCAAAGACGTTCACAGAGTGATTCTGCAAAGCCTTTTTACTGACGTTGGCTTTTAAATGTGTTTTCCGTGGAATTTCTGTCAAACGCAAGACAGGAGATTTGTTGTTAAAGAATTGAATATACAGAACGCAAACAAACACTTCCCTACAAGTGAATCGCGTAATCATGCAACTCAGTTCTAAAAAGTGAATAGAATGCAGTTTTCACTCAGATGAAAGACCTATGCTTTCCTTCTTGAGAATTGTTTTCAAAGACATTCACAGAGTGATTCTGCAAAGCCTTTTTACTGACCGTGGTTTTAAACGTGTTTTCAGTGGAATTTCCGTCAAACGCAAGACACGAGATTAGCTGTTAAAGAATTGAATAACCAGAATGCAAACAAGAACTTCCCTACAAGTGAATCGACTAACCATGCAACTCAGTTCTAAAAACTGAATAGAATGCAGTTTTCACGCGGATGAAAGGCGTATGCTTTCCTTCTAGAGAAGTGTTTTCAAAGACATTCACAGAGTGATTCTACAAATCCTTTTTACTGACATTGGCTTTTAAACGTCTTTTCAGTGGAATTTCTGTCAAACGCAAGACATGAGATTTGCTGTTAAAGAATTGAACATACAGAATGCAAACAAACACTTCCCTACAAGTGAATCGCCTAACCGTGCAACTCAGTTCTAAAAACTGAATAGAATGCAGTTTTCACTCAGATGAAAGACGTATGCATTCCTTTTAGAGAAGTGTTTTCAAAGACATTCACAGAGTGATTCTACAAAGCCTTTTCACTGACGTTGACTTTTAAACGTGTTTTCAGTGGAATTTGTCAAACGCAAGACACGAGATTTGCTGTTAAAGAATTGAATATACAGAACGCAAACAAACACTTCCCTACAAGTGAATCGCCTAACCATGCAACTCAGTTCTAAAAACTGAATAGAACGCAGTTTTAACTCAGATGAAAGACGTATGCTTTCATTCTTGAGAAGTGTTTTCAAAGACGTTCACCGAGTGATTCTGCAAAGCCTTTTTACTGACCTTGGTTTTAAACGTGTTTTCAGTGGAATTTCTGTCAAACGCAAGACACAAGATTTGCTGTTAAAGAATTGAATATCCAGATTGCAAACAAGAACTTCCCTACAAGTGAATCGACTAACCATGCAACTCAGTTCTAAAAACTGAATAGAATGCAGTTTTCACGCAGATGAAAGACTTATGCTTTCCTTCTAGAGAAGTGTTTTCAAAGACGTTCACACAGTGATTCTGCAAAGCCTTTTTACTGACTTTGGTTTTAAACGTGTTTTCAGTGGAATTTCTGTCAAATGCAAGACACGAGATTTGCTGTTAAAGAATTGAGTATACAGAACGCAAACCAACACTTCCCTACAAGTGAATCACGTAACCGTGCAACTCAGTTCTAAAAACTAATAGAATGCAGTTTTCACTCACATGAAAGACTTGTGCTTTCCTTCTTGAGAAGTGTTTTCAAAGACGTTCACAGAGTGATTCTGCATAGCCTTTTTACTGACGTTGGCTTTTAAACGTGTTTTCCGTCTAATTTCTGTCAAACGCAAGACACGATATTTGCTGTTAAAGAATTGAATATACAGAATGCAAACAAACACTTCCCTACAAGTGAATCGCCTAACCATGAAACTCAGTTCTAAAAACTGAATAGAATGCAGTTTTCACTCAGATGAAAGACGTATGCTTTCCTTCTAGAGAAGTGTTTTCAAAGACATTCACAGAGTGATTCTAAAAAACCTTTTTACTGACGTTGGCTTTTAAACGCGGTTTCAGTGGAATTTCTGTCAAACGCAAGACATGAGATTTGCTGTTAAAGAATTGAATATCCAGAATGCAAACAAACACTTCCCTACACGTAAATCACCTAACCATGCAACTCAGTTCTAAAAACTGAATAGAATGCAGTTTTCACGCAGATGAAAGACGTATGCTTTCCTTCTAGAGAAGTGTTTTCAAAGACGTTCACACAGTGATTCTGCAAAGCCTTTTTACTGACTTTGGTTTTAAACGTGTTTTCAGTGGAATTTCTGTCAAACGTAAGACACAAGATTTGCTGTTAAAGAATTGAATATACAGAACGCAAACAAAAACTTCCCTAGTAGTGAATCGCCTAACCATGCAACTCAGTTCTAAAAACTGAATAGAATGCAGTTTTCACTCACATGAAAGACGTATGCTTTCCTTCTTGAGAAGTGTTTTCAAAGACGTTCGCAGAGTGATTCTGCAAAGCCCTTTTACTGACGTTGGTTTTAAACGTGTTTTCAGTGGAATTTCTGACAAACGCAAGACACGAGATTTGTTGTTAAAGAATTGAATATACAGAACGCAAACAAACACTTCCCTACAAGTGAATCACCTAACCATGCAACTCAGTTCTAAAAACTGACTAGAACGCAGTTTTCACTCAGGTGAAAGACGTATGCTTTCCTTCTAGAGAAGTGTTTTCAAAGACATTCACAGAGTGATTCTAAAAAGCCTTTTTACTGACGTTGGCTTTTAAACGTGTTTTCAGTGAAATTTCTGTCAAACACAAGACACGAGATTTGCTGTTAAAGAATTGTATATACAGAATGCAAACAAGAACTTCCCTACAAGTGAATCGACTAACCATGCAACTCAGTTATAAAAACTGAATAGAACGCAGTTTTCACTCAGATGAAAGACGTATGCTTTCCTTCTAGAGAAGTGTTTTCAAAGACATTCACAGAGTGATTCTACAAAGCCTTTTCACTGACGTTGACTTTTAAACGCGGATTCAGTGAAATTTCTGTCAAACGCAAGACACGAGATTTGCTGTTAAAGAATTGAATATCCAGAATGCAAACAAACACTTCCCTACAAGTGAATCGCCTAACCATGCAACTCAGTTCTAAAAACTGAATAGAATGCAGTTTTCACGCAGATGAAAGACATATGCTTTCCTTCTTGAGAAGTGTTTTCAAAGACGTTCACAGATTGATTCTGCAAAGCCTTTTTACTGACTTTGGTTTTAAACGTGTTTTCAGTGGAATTTCTGTCAAATGCAAGACACGAGATTTGCTGTTAAAGAATTGAGTATACAGAACGCAAACCAACACTTCCCTACAAGTGAATCACGTAACCGTGCAACTCAGTTCTAAAAACTAATAGAATGCAGTTTTCACTCACATGAAAGACTTGTGCTTTCCTTCTTGAGAAGTGTTTTCAAAGACGTTCACAGAGTGATTCTGCATAGCCTTTTTACTGACGTTGGCTTTTAAACGTGTTTTCCGTCTAATTTCTGTCAAACGCAAGACACGACATTTGCTGTTAAAGAATTGAATATACAGAACGCAAACAAACACTTCCCTACAAGTGAATCGCCTAACCATGCAACTCAGTTATAAAAACTGAATAGAACGCAGTTTTCACTCAGATGAAAGATGTATGCTTTCCTTCTAGAGAAGTGTTTTCAAAGACATTCACAGAGTGATTCTAAAAAGCCTTTTTACTGACGTTGGCTTTTAAACGTGTTTTCAGTGGAATTTCTGTCAAACACAAGACACGAGATTTGCTGTTAAAGAATTGTATCTACAGAATGCAAACAAGAACTTCCCTACAAGTGAATCGACTAACCATGCAACTCAGTTCTAAAAACTGAATAGAATGCAGCTTTCACACTGATGAAAGGCGTATGCTTTCCTTCTAGAGAAGTGTTTTCAAAGACATTTACAGAGTGATTCTACAAAGCCTTTTTACTGACGTTGGCTTTTAAACGTGTTTTCAGTGGAATTTGTCAAATGCAAGACACGAGATTTGCTGTTAAAGAATTGAACATACAGAATGCAAACAAACACTTCCCTACAAGTGAATTGCCTAACCGTGCAACTCAGTTCAAAAAACTGAATAGAATGCAGTTTTCACTCAGATGAAAGACGTATGCTTTCCTTCTTGAGAAGTGTTTTCAAAGACGTTCACAGAGTGATTCTGCAAAGCCTTTTTACTGACGTTGGCTTTTAAACGTGTTTTCAGTGGAATTTGTCAAACGCAAGACACGAGATTTGCTGTTAAAGAATTGAATATCCAGAATGCAAACAAGAACTTCCCTACAAGTGAATCGCCTAACCGTGCAACTCAGTTCAAAAAACTGAATAGAATGCAGTTTTCACTCACATGAAAGACGTATGCTTTCCTTCTAGAGAAGTGTTTTCAAAGACATTCACAGAGTGATTCTAAAAAGCCTTTTTACTGACGTTGGCTTTTAAACGCGGTTTCAGTGGAATTTCTGTCAAACGCAAGACATGAGATTTGCTGTTAAAGAATTGAATATCCAGAATGCAAACAAACACTTCCCTACACGTAAATCACCTAACCATGCAACTCAGTTCTAAAAACTGAATAGAATGCAGTTTTCACGCAGATGAAAGACGTATGCTTTCCTTCTAGAGAAGTGTTTTCAAAGACGTTCGCAGAGTGATTCTGCAAAGCCCTTTTACTGACATTGGTTTTAAACGTGTTTTCAGTGGAATTTCTGACAAACACAAGACACGAGATTTGTTGTTAAAGAATTGAATATACAGAACGCAAACAAACACTTCCCTACAAGTGAATCACCTAACCATGCAACTCAGTTCTAAAAACTGAATAGAATGCAGTTTTCACTAAGATGAAAGACTTATGCTTTCCTTCTAGAGAAGTGTTTTCAAAGACATTCACAGAGTGATTCTACAAAGCCTTTTTACTGACGTTGGCTTTTAAATGTGGGTTCAGTGGAATTTCTGTCAAACGCAAGACACGAGATTTGCTGTTAAAGAATTGAATATCCAGAATGCAAACAAACACTTCCCTACAAGTGAATCGCCTAACCATGCAACTCAGTTCTAAAAACTGAATAGAATGCAGTTTTCACTCACATGAAAGACTTGTGCTTTCCTTCTTGAGAAGTGTTTTCAAAGACGTTCACAGAGTGATTCTGCATAGCCTTTTTACTGACGTTGGCTTTTAAACGTGTTTTCCGTCTAATTTCTGTCAAACGCAAGACACGACATTTGCTGTTAAAGAATTGAATATACAGAACGCAAACAAACACTTCCCTACAAGTGAATCGCCTAACCATGCAACTCAGTTATAAAAACTGAATAGAACGCAGTTTTCACTCAGATGAAAGATGTATGCTTTCCTTCTAGAGAAGTGTTTTCAAAGACATTTACAGAGTGATTCTACAAAGCCTTTTTACTGACGTTGGCTTTTAAACGTGTTTTCAGTGGAATTTGTCAAATGCAAGACACGAGATTTGCTGTTAAAGAATTGAACATACAGAATGCAAACAAACACTTCCCTACAAGTGAATTGCCTAACCGTGCAACTCAGTTCAAAAAACTGAATAGAATGCAGTTTTCACTCAGATGAAAGACGTATGCTTTCCTTCTTGAGAAGTGTTTTCAAAGACGTTCACAGAGTGATTCTGCAAAGCCTTTTTACTGACGTTGGCTTTTAAACGTGTTTTCAGTGGAATTTGTCAAACGCAAGACACGAGATTTGCTGTTAAAGAATTGAATATCCAGAATGCAAACAAACACTTCCCTACACGTAAATCACCTAACCATGCAACTCAGTTCTAAAAACTGAATAGAATGCAGTTTTCACGCAGATGAAAGACGTATGCTTTCCTTCTAGAGAAGTGTTTTCAAAGACGTTCACACAGTGATTCTGCAAACCCTTTTACTGACTTTGGTTTTAAACGTGTTTTCAGTGGAATTTCTGTCAAACACAAGACACGAGATTTGCTGTTAAAGAATTGTATATACAGAATGCAAACAAGAACTTCCCTACAAGTGAATCGACTAACCATGCAACTCAGTTCTAAAAACTGAATAGAATGCAGCTTTCACGCTGATGAAAGGCGTATGCTTTCCTTCTAGAGAAGTGTTTTCAAAGACGTTCGCAGAGTGATTCTGCAAAGCCCTTTTACTGACGTTGGTTTTAAACGTGTTTTCAGTGGAATTTCTGACAAACACAAGACACGAGATTTGTTGTTAAAGAATTGAATATACAAAACGCAAACAAACACTTCCCTACAAGTGAATCACCTAACCATGCAACTCAGTTCTAAAAACTGAATAGAATGCAGTTTTCACTAAGATGAAAGACTTATGCTTTCCTTCTAGAGAAGTGTTTTCAAAGACATTCACAGAGTGATTCTACAAAGCCTTTTTACTGACGTTGGCTTTTAAATGTGGGTTCAGTGGAATTTCTGTCAAACGCAAGACACGAGATTTGCTGTTAAAGAATTGAATATCCAGAATGCAAACAAACACTTCCCTACAAGTGAATCGCCTAACCATGCAACTCAGTTTTAAAAACTGAACAGAATGCAGTTTTCACTCACATGAAAGACGTATGCTTTCCTTCTAGAGAAGTGTTTTCAAAGACATTCACAGAGTGATTCTAAAAAGCCTTTTTACTGAAGTTGGCTTTTAAACACGGTTTCAGTCGAATTTCTGTCAAACACAAGACACGAGATTTGCTGTCAAAGGATTGAATATCCAGAATGCAAACAAACTCTTCCCTACAAGTTAATCACCTAACCATGCAACTCAGTTCTAAAAACTGAATAGAATGCAGTTTTCACTCACATGAAAGACTTATGCTTTCCTTCTAGAGAAGTGTTTTAAAAGACATTCACAGAGTGATTCTACAAAGCCTTTTTACTGACGTTGGCTTTTAAACGTGTTTTCAGTGGAATTTCTGTCAAACACAAGACACGAGATTTGCTGTTAAAGAATTGTATATACAGAATGCAAACAAGAACTTCCCTACAAGTGAATCGACTAACCATGCAACTCAGTTCTAAAAACTGAATAGAATGCAGCTTTCACGCTGATGAAAGGCGTATGCTTTCCTTCTAGAGAAGTGTTTTCAAAGACATTTACAGAGTGATTCTACAAAGCCTTTTTACTGACGTTGGCTTTTAAACGATTTTTCAGTGGAATTTGTCAAACGCAAGACACGAGATTTGCTGTTAAAGAATTGAACATACAGAATGCAAACAAACACTTCCCTACAAGTGAATCGCCTAACCGTGCAACTCAGTTCTAAAAACTGAATAGAATGCAGTTTTCACTCAGATGAAAGACGTATGCTTTCCTTCTTGAGAAGTGTTTTCAAAGACGTTCACCGAGTGATTCTGCAAAGCCTTTTACTGACCTTGGTTTTAAACGTGTTTTCAGTTGAATTTCTGTCAAACGCAAGACACGAGATTTGCTGCTAAAGAATTGAATATCCAGAATGCAAACAAGAACTTCCCTACAAGTGAATCGACTAACTATGCAACTCAGTTCTAAAAACTGAATAGAATGCAGTTTTCACGCGGATGAAAGGCATATGCTTTCCTTCCAGAGAAGTGTTTTCAAAGACATTCACAGAGTGATTCTACAAAGCCTTTTTACTGACATTGGCTTTTAAACGTGTTTTCAGTGGAATTTCTGTTAAACGCAAGACACGAGATTTGCTGTTAAAGAATTGAACATACAGAATGCAAACAAACACTTCCCTACAAGTGAATCGCCTAAACGTGCAACTCAGTTCTAAAAACTGAATAGAATGCAGTTTTCACTCCGATGAAAGACGTATGCTTTCCTTCTAGAGAAGTGTTTTCAAAGACATTCACAGAGTGATTCTACAAAGCCTTTTTACTGACGTTGGCTTTAAAACGCGGTTTCAGTTGAATTTCTGTCAAACGCAAGACACGAGATTTGCTGTTAAAGAATTGAATATCCAGAATGCAAACAAACACTTCCCTACAAGTGAATCGCCTAACCATGCAACTCAGTTTTAAAAACTGAATAGAATGCAGATTTCACTCACATGAAAGACGTATGCTTTCCTTCTAGAGAAGTGTTTTCAAAGACATTCACAGAGTGATTCTAAAAAGCCTTTTTACTGACGTTGACTTTTAAACGCGGTTTCAGTGGAATTTCTGTCAATCGCAAGACATGAGATTTGCTGTTAAAGAATTGAATATCCAGAATGGAAACAAACACTTCCCTACAAGTTAATCACCTAACCATGCAACTCAGTTCTAAAAACTGAATAGAATGCAGTTTTCACGCAGATGAAAGACGTATGCTTTCCTTCTAGAGAAGTATTTTAAAAGACATTCACAGAGTGATTCTACAAAGCCTTTTTACTGACGTTGGCTTTTAAACGTGTTTTCAGTGGAATTTCTGTCAAACACAAGACACGAGATTTGCTGTTAAAGAATTGTATATACAGAATGCAAACAAGAACTTCCCTACAAGTGAATCGACTAACCATGCAACTCAGTTCTAAAAACTGAATAGAATGCAGCTTTCACGCTGATGAAAGGCGTATGCTTTCCTTCTAGAGAAGTGTTTTCAAAGACATTTACAGAGTGATTCTACAAAGCCTTTTTACTGACGTTCGCTTTTAAACGATTTTTCAGTGGAATTTGTCAAACGCAAGACACGAGATTTGCTGTTAAAGAATTGAACATACAGAATGCAAACAAACACTTCCCTACAAGTGAATCGCCTAACTGTGCAACTCTGTTCTAAAAACTGAATAGAATGCAGTTTTCACTCAGATGAAAGACGTATGCTTTCCTTCTAGAGAAGTGTTTTCAAAGACATTTACAGAGTGATTCTACAAAGCCTTTTTACTGACGTTCGCTTTTAAACGATTTTTCAGTGGAATTTGTCAAACGCAATACACGAGATTTGCTGTTAAAGAATTGAACATACAGAATGCAAACAAACACTTCCCTACAAGTGAATCGCCTAACCGTGCAACTCTGTTCTAAAAACTGAATAGAATGCAGTTTTCACTCAGATGAAAGACGTATGCTTTCCTTCTTGAGAAGTGTTTTCAAAGACGTTCACAGAGTGATTCTGCAAAGCCTTTTTACTGATGTTGGCTTTTAAACGTGTTTTCAGTGGAATTTGTCAAACGCAAGACACGAGATTTGCTGTTAAAGAATTGAATATACAGAACGCAAACAAACACTTCCCGGCAAGTGAATCGCCTAACGATGCAACTCAGTTCTAAAAACTGAATAGAACGCAGTTTTCACTCAGATGAAAGACGTATGCTTTCCTTCTTGAGAAGTGTTTTCAAAGACGTTCACCGAGTGATTCTGCAAAGCCTTTTTACTGACCTTGGTTTTAAACGTGTTTTCAGTTGAATTTCTGTCAAACGCAAGACACGAGATTTGCTGTTAAAGAATTGAATATCCAGAATGCAAACAAGAACTTCCCTACAAGTGAATCGACTAACTATGCAACTCAGTTCTAAAAACTGAATAGAATGCAGTTTTCACTCAGATGAAAGACGTATGCTTTCCTTCTTGAGAAGTGTTTTCAAAGACGTTCACAGAGTGATTCTGCAAAGCCTTTTTACTGACGTTGGCTTTTAAACGTGTTTTCAGTGGAATTTGTCAAACGCAAGACACGAGATTTGTTGTTAAAGAATTGAATATCCAGAATGCAAACAAACACTTTCCTACAAGTGAATCGCCTAACCATGCAACTCAGTTTTAAAAACTGAATAGAATGCAGTTTTCACTCACATGAAAGACGTATGCTTTCCTTCTAGAGAAGTGTTTTCAAAGACATTCACAGAGTGATTCTAAAAAGCCTTTTTACTGACGTTGGCTTTTAAACGCGGTTTCAGTGGAATTTCTGTCAAAAGCAAGACACGAGATTTGCTGTTAAAGAATTGAATATCCAGAATGCAAATAAACACTTCCATACAAGTTAGTCACCTAACCATGCAACTCAGTTCTAAAAACTGAATAGAATGCAGTTTTCACGCAGATGAAAGACGTATGCTTTCCTTCTTGAGAAGTGTTTTCAAAGACATTTACAGAGTGATTCTACAAAGCCTTTTTACTGACTTTGGCTTTTAAAGGTGTTTTCAGTGGAATTTCTGTCAAACGCAAGACACGAGATTTGCTGTTAAAGAATTGAGTATGCAGAACGAAAACCAACACTTGCCTACAAGTGAATCGCCTAACCGTGCGACTCAGTTCTAAAAACTGAATAGAACGCAGTTTTCACTCAGATGAAAGACGTATGCTTTCGTTCTTGAGAAGTGTTTTCAAAGACATTCACAGAGTGATTCTAAAAAGCCTTTTTACTGACGTTGGCTTTTAAACGCGGTTTCAGTGGAATTTCTGTCAAAAGCAAGACACGAGATTTGCTGTTAAAGAGTTGAATATTCAGAATGCAAATAAACACTTCCATACAAGTTAATCACCTAACCATGCAACTCAGTTCTAAAAACTGAATAGAATGCAGTTTTCACGCAGATGAAAGACGTATGCTTTCCTTCTAGAGAAGTGTTTTCAAAGACATTTACAGAGTGATTCTACAAAGCCTTTTTACTGACTTTGGCTTTTAAACGTGTTTTCAGTGGAATTTCTGTCAAACGCAAGACACGAGATTTGCTGTTAAAGAATTGAGTATGCAGAACGAAAACCAACACTTCCCTACAAGTGAATCGCCTAACCGTGCAACTCAGTTCTAAAAACTGAATAGAATGGAGTTTTACTCAGATGAAAGACGTATGCTTTCCTTCTAGAGAAGTGTTTTCAAAGACGTTCACAGTGTGATTCTGCAAAGCCTTTTTACTGACGTTGGTTTTATACGTGTTTTCAGTGGAATTTCTGTCAAACGCAAGACACGAGATTTGCTGTTAAAGAATTGAATATCCAGAATGCAAACTAGAACTTCCCTACAAGTGAATCGACTAACCATGCAACTCAGTTCTAAAAACTAAAGAGAATGCAGTTTTCACGCAGATGAAAGACGTATGCTTTCCTTCTAGAGAAGTGTTTTCAAAGACATTTACAGAGTGATTCTACAAAGCCTTTTTACTGACTTTGGCTTTTAAACGTGTTTTCAGTGGAATTTCTGTCAAACGCAAGACACGAGATTTGCTGTTACAGAATTGAGTATGCAGAACGAAAACCAACACTTCCCTACAAGTGAATCGCCTAACCGTGCAACTCAGTTCTAAAAACTGAATAGAATGGAGTTTTCACTCAGATGAAAGACGTATGCTTTCCTTCTAGAGAAGTGTTTTCAAAGACATTCACAGAGTGATTCTACAAAGCCTTTTTACTGACGTTGGCTTTTAAACGGTGTTTTCAGTGGAATTTGTCAAACACAAGACACGAGATTTACTGTTAAAGAATTAAACTTACAGAATGCAAACAAACACTTCCCTACAAGTGAATCGCCTAACCGTGCAACTCAGTTCTAAAAACTGAATAGAACGCAGTTTTCACTCAGATGAAAGACGTATGCTTTCCTTCTTGAGAAGTGTTTTCAAAGACGTTCACCGAGTGATTCTGCAAAGCCTTTTTACTGACCTTGGTTTTAAACGTGTTTTCAGTGGAATTTCTGTCAAACGCAAGACATGAGATTTGCTGTTAAAGAATTGAATATCCAGAATGCAAACAAACACTTCCCTACACGTAAATCACCTAACCATGCAACTCAGTTCTAAAAACTGAATAGAATGCAGTTTTCACGCAGATGAAAGACGTATGCTTTCCTTCTAGAGAAGTGTTTTCAAAGACGTTCACACAGTGATTCTGCAAAGCCTTTTTACTGACTTTGGTTTTAAACGTGTTTTCAGTGGAATTTCTGTCAAACGCAAGACACAAGATTTGCTGTTAAAGAATTGAATATCCAGAATGCAAACAAACACTTCCCTACAAGTGAATCGCCTAACCATGCAACTCAGTTTTAAAAACTGAACAGAATGCAGATTTCACTCACATGAAACAGGTATGCTTTCCTTCTAGAGAAGTGTTTTCAAAGACATTCACGGAGTGATTCTGAAAAGCCTTTTTACTGACCTTGGTTTTAAACGTGTTTTCAGTGGAAATACTGACAAACGCAAGACACGAGATTTGCTGTTAAAGAATTGAATATCCAGAATGCAAACAAGAACTTCCCTACAAGTGAATCGACTAACTATGCAACTCAGTTCTAAAAACTGAATAGAATGCAGTTTTCACTCACATGAAAGACTTATGCTTTCCTTCTAGAGAAGTGTTTTCAAAGACATTCACAGAGTGATTCTAAAAAGCCTTTTTACTGACGTTGGCTTTTAAAGTCGGTTTCAGTGGAATTTCTGTCAAACGCAAGACATGAGATTTGCTGTTAAAGAATTGAATATCCAGAATGCAAACAAACACTTCCCTACACGTAAATCACCTAACCATGCAACTCAGATCTAAAAACTGAATAGAATGCAGTTTTCACGCAGATGAAAGACGTATGCTTTCCTTCTAGAGAAGTGTTTTCAAAGACGTTCACACAGTGATTCTGCAAAGCCTTTTTACTGACTTTGGTTTTAAACGTGTTTTCAGTGGAATTTCTGTCAAACGCAAGACACAAGATTTGCTGTTAAAGAATTGAATATACAGAACGCAAACAAACACTTCCCTAGAAGTGAATCGACTAACCGTGCAACTCAGTTCTAAAAACTGAATAGAATGCAGTTTTCACTCACATGAAAGACGTATGCTTTCCTTCTTGAGAAGTGTTTTCAAAGACGTTCGCAGAGTGATTCTGCAAAGCCCTTTTACTGACGTTGGTTTTAAACGTGTTTTTAGTGGAATTTCTGACAAACACAAGACACGAGATTTGCTGTTAAAGAATTGAATATACAGAACGCAAACAAACACTTCCCTACAAGTGAATCACCTAACCATGCAACTCAGTTCTAAAAACTGAATAGAATGCAGTTTTCACTAAGATGAAAGACGTATGCTTTCCTTCTAGAGAAGTGTTTTCAAAGACATTCACAGAGTGATTCTACAAAGCCTTTTTACTGACGTTGGCTTTTAAATGTGTTTTCAGTGGAATTTCTGTCAAACGCAAGACACGAGATTTGCTGTTAAAGAATTGAATATCCAGAATGCAAACAAACACTTCCCTACAAGTGAATCGCCTAACCATGCAACTCAGTTTTAAAAACTGAACAGAATGCAGTTTTCACTCACATGAAAGACGTATGCTTTCCTTCTAGAGAAGTGTTTTCAAAGACATTCACAGAGTGATTCTAAAAAGCCTTTTTACTGACGTTGGCTTTTAAACGCGGTTTCAGTTGAATTTCTGTCAAACACAAGACACGAGATTTGCTGTCAAAGGATTGAATATCCAGAATGCAAACAAACACTTCCCTACAAGTTAATCACCTAACCATGCAACTCAGTTCTAAAAACTGAATAGAATGCAGCTTTCACGCTGATGAAAGGCGTATGCTTTCCTTCTAGAGAAGTGTTTTCAAAGACATTTACAGAGTGATTCTACAAAGCCTTTTTACTGATGTTGGCTTTTAAACGATTTTTCAGTGGAATTTGTCAAACGCAAGACACGAGATTTGCTGTTAAAGAATTGAACATACAGAATGCAAACAAACACTTCCCTACAAGTGAATCGCCTAACCGTGCAACTCAGTTCTAAAAACTGAATAGAATGCAGTTTTCACGCAGATGAAAGACGTATGCTTTCCTTCTTGAGAAGTGTTTTCAAAGACGTTCACAGAGTGATTCTGCAAAGCCTTTTTACTGACGTTGGCTTTTAAACGTTTTTTCAGTGGAATTTGTCAAACGCAAGACACGAGATTTGCTGTTAAAGAATTGAATATACAGATCGCAAACAAACACTTCCCTACAAGTGAATCGCCTAACCGTGCAACTCAGTTCTAAAAACTGAATAGAATGCAGTTTTCACGCAGATGAAAGACATATGCTTTCCTTCTAGAGAAGTGTTTTCAAAGACATTCACAGAGTGATTCTACAAAGCCTTTTTACTGACGTTGGCTTTTAAACGCGGTTTCAGTGGAATTTCTGTCAAACACAAGACACGAGATTTGCTGTTAAAGAATTGAATATCCAGAATGCAAACAAGAACTTCCCTACAAGTGAATCGACTAACCATTCAACTCAGTTCTAAAAACTAAATAGAATGCAGTTTTCACGCTGATGAAAGGCGTATGCTTTCCTTCTAGAGAAGTGTTTTCAAAGACATTCACAGAGTGATTCTGCAAAGCCCTTTTCCTGACGTTGGTTTTAAACTTGTTTTCAGTGGAATTTCTGTCAAACGCAAGACACGAGATTTGATGTTAAAGAATTGAATATACAGAACGCAAACAAACACTTCCCTATAAGTGAATCGCCTAACCATGCAACTCAGTTCTAAAAACTGAAAAGAACGCAGTTTTCACTCAGATGAAAGACGTATGCTTTTCTTCTAGAGAAGTGTTTTCAAAGACGTTCACAGAGTGATTCTGCAAAGCCTTTTTAATGATGTTGGCTTTTAAACGTGTTTTCAGTGGAATTTCTGTCAAATGCAAGACACGAGATTTGCTGGTAAAGAATTGAATATCCAGAATGCAAACAAGAACTTCCCTACAAGTGAATCGACTAACCATGCAACTCAGTTCTAAAAACTGAATAGAATGCAGCTTTCACGCTGATGAAAGGCGTATGCTTTCCTTCTAGAGAAGTGTTTTCAAAGACATTCACAGAGTGATTCTACAAAGCCTTTTCACTGACGTTGGCTTTTAAACTCGGTTTCAGTGGAATTTCTGTCAAACGCAAGACACGAGATTTGCTGTTAAAGAATTGAATATCTGAATGCAAACAAACACTTCCCTACAAGTGAATCGCCTAACCATGCAACTCAGTTCTAAAAGCTGAATAGAATGCAGTTTTCATGCAGATGAAAGACGTATGCTTTCCTTCTTGAGAAGTGTTTTCAAAGACGTTCACAGATTGATTCTGCAAAGCCTTTTTACTGACGTTGGCTTTTAAAGTCGGTTTCAGTGGAATTTCTGTCAAACGCAAGACACGAGATTTGCTGTTAAAGAATTGAATATACAGAATGCAAACAAACACTTCCCTACAAGTGAATCGCCTAACCATGCAACTCAGTTCTAAAAACTGAATAGAATGCAGTTTTCACGCACATGAAAGACATATGCTTTCCTTCTTGAGAAGTGTTTTCAAAGACGTTCACAAAGTGATTCTGCAAAGCCATTTTACTGACTTTGGTTTTAAACGTGTTTTCAGTGGAATTTCTGTCAAACGCAAGACACGAGATTTGTTGTTAAAGAATTGAATATACAGAACGCAAACAAACACTTCCCTAGAAGTGAATCGCCTAACCGTGCAACTCAGTTCTAAAAACTGAATAGAATGCAGTTTTCACTCACATGAAAGACATATGATTTCCTTCTTGAGAAGTGTTTTCAAAGACGTTCACAGAGTGATTCTGCAAAGCCTTTTTAATGACGTTGGCTTTTAAACGTGTTTTCAGTGGAATTTCTGTCAAACGCAAGACACGAGATTTGCTGTTAAAGAATTGTATATACAGAATGCAAACAAGAACTTCCCTACAAGTGAATCGACTAACCATGCAACTCAGTTCTAAAAACTGAATAGAATGCAGCTTTCACGCTGATGAAAGGCGTATGCTTTCCTTCTAGAGAAGTGTTTTCAAAGACATTCACAGAGGGATTCTACAAAGCCTTTTTACTGACGTTGGCTTTTAAACGTGTTTTCAGTGGAATTTCTGTCAAATGCAAGACACGAGATTTGCTGTTAAAGAATTGAACATACAGAATGCAAACAAACACTTCCCTACAAGTGAATCGCCTAACCATGCAACTCAGTTCTAAAAACTGAATAGAATGCAGTTTTCACTCAGATGAAAGACGTATGCTTTCCTTCTTGAGAAGTGTTTTCAAAGACGTTCACAGAGTGATTCTGCAAAGCCTTTTTACTGACGTTGGCTTTTAAACGTGTTTTCAGTGGAATTTGTCAAATGCAAGACACGAGATTTCCTGTTAAAGAATTGAATATACAGAACGCAACCAAACACTTCCCTACAAGTGAATCGCCTAACCATGCAACTCAGTTCTAAAAACTGAATAGAACGCAGTTTTCACTCAGATAAAAGACGTATGCTTTCCTTCTTGAGAAGTGTTTTCAAAGACATTCACAGAGTGATTCTGCAAAGCCTTTTTACTGACGTTGGCTTTTAAACGCGGTTTCAGTGGAATTTCTGTCAAACGCTAGACACGAGATTTGCTGTTAAAGAATTGAATATCCAGAATGCAAACAAACACTTCCCTACAAGTTAATCACCTAACCATGCAACTCAGTTCTAAAAACTGAATAGAATGCAGTTTTCACGCAAATGAAAGTCGTATGCTTTCCTTCTAGAGAAGTGTTTTCAAAGACATTTACAGAGTGATTCTACAAAGCCTTTTTACTGACGTTGGCTTTTAAACGTGTTTTCAGTGGAATTTCTGTCAAACGCAAGACACGAGATTTGCTGTTAAAGAATTGAATATGCAGAACGCAAACCAACACTTCCCTACACGTAAATCACCTAACCATGCAACTCAGATCTAAAAACTGAATAGAATGCAGTTTTCACGCAGATGAAAGACGTATGCTTTCCTTCTAGAGAAGTGTTTTCAAAGACGTTCACACAGTGATTCTGCAAAGCCTTTTTACTGACTTTGGTTTTAAACGTGTTTTCAGTGGAATTTCTGTCAAACGCAAGACACAAGATTTGCTGTTAAAGAATTGAATATACAGAACGCAAACAAACACTTCCCTAGAAGTGAATCGCCTAACCGTGCAACTCAGTTCTAAAAACTGAATAGAATGCAGTTTTCACTCACATGAAAGACGTATGCTTTCCTTCTTGAGAAGTGTTTTCAAAGACGTTCGCAGAGTGATTCTGCAAAGCCCTTTTACTGACGTTGGTTTTAAACGTGTTTTCAGTGGAATTTCTGACAAACACAAGACACGAGATTTGCTGTTAAAGAATTGAATATACAGAACGCAAACAAACACTTCCCTACAAGTGAATCACCTAACCATGCAACTCAGTTCTAAAAACTGAATAGAATGCAGTTTTCACTAAGATGAAAGACGTATGCTTTCCTTCTAGAGAAGTGTTTTCAAAGACATTCACAGAGTGATTCTACAAAGCCTTTTTACTGACGTTGGCTTTTAAATGTGTTTTCAGTGGAATTTCTGTCAAACGCAAGACACGAGATTTGCTGTTAAAGAATTGAATATCCAGAATGCAAACAAACACTTCCCTACAAGTGAATCGCCTAACCATGCAACTCAGTTTTAAAAACTGAACAGAATGCAGTTTTCACTCACATGAAAGACGTATGCTTTCCTTCTAGAGAAGTGTTTTCAAAGACATTCACAGAGTGATTCTAAAAAGCCTTTTTACTGACGTTGGCTTTTAAACGCGGTTTCAGTCGAATTTCTGTCAAACACAAGACACGAGATTTGCTGTCAAAGGATTGAATATCCAGAATGCAAACAAACACTTCCCTACAAGTTAATCACCTAACCATGCAACTCAGTTCTAAAAACTGAATAGAATGCAGCTTTCACGCTGATGAAAGGCGTATGCTTTCCTTCTAGAGAAGTGTTTTCAAAGACATTTACAGAGTGATTCTACAAAGCCTTTTTACTGACGTTGGCTTTTAAACGATTTTTCAGTGGAATTTGTCAAACGCAAGACACGAGATTTGCTGTTAAAGAATTGAATATACAGATCGCAAACAAACACTTCCCTACAAGTGAATCGCCTAACCGTGCAACTCAGTTCTAAAAACTGAATAGAATGCAGTTTTCACGCAGATGAAAGACATATGCTTTCCTTCTAGAGAAGTGTTTTCAAAGACATTCACAGAGTGATTCTACAAAGCCTTTTTACTGACGTTGGCTTTTAAACGCGGTTTCAGTGGAATTTCTGTCAAACGCAAGACACGAGATTTGCTGTTAAATAATTGAATATCCAGAATGCAAACAAGAACTTCCCTACAAGTGAATCGACTAACCATTCAACTCAGTTCTAAAAACTAAATAGAATGCAGTTTTCACGCTGATGAAAGGCGTATGCTTTCCTTCTAGAGAAGTGTTTTCAAAGACATTCACAGAGTGATTCTGCAAAGCCCTTTTCCTGACGTTGGTTTTAAACTTGTTTTCAGTGGAATTTCTGTCAAACGCAAGACACGAGATTTGATGTTAAAGAATTGAATATACAGAACGCAAACAAACACTTCCCTATAAGTGAATCGCCTAACCATGCAACTCAGTTCTAAAAACTGAAAAGAACGCAGTTTTCACTCAGATGAAAGACGTATGCTTTTCTTCTAGAGAAGTGTTTTCAAAGACGTTCACAGAGTGATTCTGCAAAGCCTTTTTAATGATGTTGGCTTTTAAACGTGTTTTCAGTGGAATTTCTGTCAAATGCAAGACACGAGATTTGCTGGTAAAGAATTGAATATCCAGAATGCAAACAAGAACTTCCCTACAAGTGAATCGACTAACCATGCAACTCAGTTCTAAAAACTGAATAGAATGCAGCTTTCACGCTGATGAAAGGCGTATGCTTTCCTTCTAGAGAAGTGTTTTCAAAGACATTCACAGAGTGATTCTACAAAGCCTTTTCACTGACGTTGGCTTTTAAACTCGGTTTCAGTGGAATTTCTGTCAAACGCAAGACACGAGATTTGCTGTTAAAGAATTGAATATCCAGAATGCAAACAAACACTTCCCTACAAGTGAATCGCCTAACCATGCAACTCAGTTCTAAAAACTGAATAGAATGCAGTTTTCACGCAGATGAAAGACGTATGCTTTCCTTCTTGAGAAGTGTTTTCAAAGACGTTCACAGATTGATTCTGCAAAGCCTTTTTACTGACGTTGGCTTTTAAAGTCGGTTTCAGTGGAATTTCTGTCAAATGCAAGACACGAGATTTGCTGTAAAAGAATTGAATATACAGAATGCAAACAAACAGTTCCCTACAAGTGAATCGCCTAACCATGCAACTCAGTTCTAAAAACTGAAAAGAACGCAGTTTTCACTCAGATGAAAGACGTATGCTTTCCTTCTAGAGAAGTGTTTTCAAAGACATTCACAGAGGGATTCTACAAAGCCTTTTTACTGACGTTGGCTTTTAAACGTGTTTTCAGTGGAATTTCTGTCAAATGCAAGACACGAGATTTGCTGTTAAAGAATTGAACATACAGAATGCAAACAAACACTTCCCTACAAGTGAATCGCCTAACCATGCAACTCAGTTCTAAAAACTGAATAGAATGCAGTTTTCACTCAGATGAAAGACGTATGCTTTCCTTCTTGAGAAGTGTTTTCAAAGACGTTCACAGAGTGATTCTGCAAAGCCTTTTTACTGACGTTGGCTTTTAAACGTGTTTTCAGTGGAATTTGTCAAATGCAAGACACGAGATTTCCTGTTAAAGAATTGAATATACAGAACGCAACCAAACACTTCCCTACAAGTGAATCGCCTAACCATGCAACTCAGTTCTAAAAACTGAATAGAACGCAGTTTTCACGCAGATGAAAGACGTATGCTTTCCTTCTAGAGAAGTGTTTTCAAAGACATTTACAGAGTGATTCTACAAAGCCTTTTTACTGACGTTGGCTTTTAAACGTGTTATCAGTGGAATTTCTGTCAAACGCAAGACACGAGATTTGCTGTTAAAGAATTGAATATGCAGAACGCAAACCAACACTTCCCTACAAGTGAATCGCCTAACCGTGCAATTCAGTTCTAAAAACTGAATAGAATGCAGTTTTCACTCAGATGAAAGACGTATGCTTTCCTTCTAGAGAAGTGTTTTCAAAGACGTTCACAGAGTGATTCTGCAAAGCCTTTTTAATGACGTTGGCTTTTAAACGTGTTTTCAGTGGAATTTCTGTCAAACTCAAGACACGAGATTTGATGTTAAAGAATTGAATATACAGAACGCAAACAAACACTTCCCTACAAGTGAATCGCCTAACCATGCAACTCAGTTCTGAAAACTGAATAGAACGCAGTTTTCACTCAGATGAAAGACGTATGCTTTCGTTCTTAAGAAGTGTTTTCAAAAGGTTCACAGAGTGATTCTGCAAAGCCCTTTTACTGACGTTGGCTTTTAAACGCGGTTTCAGTGGAATTTCTGTCAAACGCAAGACACGAGATTTGCTGTTAAAGAATTGAATATCCAGAATGCAAACAAACACTTCCCTACAAGTGAATCGCCTAACCATGCAACTCAGTTTTAAAAACTGAATAGAATGCATTTTTCACTCACATGAAAGACGTATGCTTTCCTTCTAGAGAAGTGTTTTCAAAGACATTCACAGAGTGATTCTAAAAAGCCTTTTTACTGACGTTGGCTTTTAAACGTGTTATCAGTGGAATTTCTGTCAAACACAAGACACGAGATTTGCTGTTAAAGAATTGTATATACAGAATGCAAACAAGAACTTCCCTACAAGTGAATCGACTAACCATGCAACTCAGTTCTAAAAACTAATAGAATGCAGTTTTCACTCACATGAAAGACGTATGTTTTCCTTCTTGAGAAGTGTTTTCAAAGACGTTCACAGAGTGATTCTGCATAGCCTTTTTACTGACTTTGGCTTTTAAACGTGTTTTCCGTCGAATTTCTGTCAAACACAAGACACGATATTTGCTGTTAAAGAATTGAATATACAGAACGCAAACAAACACTTCCCTACAAGTGAATCGCCTAACCATGCAACTCAGTTCTAAAAACTGAATAGAATGCAGTTTTCACTCAGATGAAAGACATATGCTTTCGTTCTTGTGAAGTGTTTTCATAGACGTTCACAGAGTGATTCTGCAAAGCCTTTTTAATGATGATGGCTTTTAAACGTGTTTTCAGTGGAATTACTGTCAAACGCAAGACACGAGATTTGCTGTTAAAGAATTTAATGTAAAGAAGGCAAACAAACACTTCCCTACAAGTGAATCGCCTAACCGTGCAACTCAGTTCTAAAAACTGAATAGAATGCAGTTTTCACTCAGATGAAAGACGTATGCTTTCCTTCTAGAGAAGTGTTTTCAAAGACATTCACAGAGTGATTCTACAAAGCCTTTTTACTGACGTTGGCTTTTAAAGTCAGTTTAAGTGGAATTTCTGTCAAACGCAAGACACGAGATTTGCTGTTAAAGAATTGAATATACAGAATGCAAACAAACACTTCCCTACAAGTGAATCGCCTAACCATGCAACTCAGTTCTAAAAACTGAATAGAATGCAGTTTTCACGCAGATGAAAGACATATGCTTTCCTTCTTGAGAAGTGTTTTCAAAGACGTTCACAAAGTGATTCTGCAAAGCCATTTTACTGACTTTGGTTTTAAACGTGTTTTCAGTGGAATTTCTGTCAAACGCAAGACACGAGATTTGTTGTTAAAGAATTGAATATACAGAACGCAAACAAACACTTCCCTAGAAGTGAATCGCCTAACCGTGCAACTCAGTTCTAAAAACTGAATAGAATGCAGTTTTCACTAACATGAAAGACATATGATTTCCTTCTTGAGAAGTGTTTTCAAAGACGTTCACAGAGTGATTCTGCAAAGCCTTTTTAATGACGTTGGCTTTTAAACGTGTTTTCAGTGGAATTTCTGTCAAACGCAAGACACGAGATTTGCTGTTAAAGAATTGTATATACAGAATGCAAACAAGAACTTCCCTACAAGTTAATCGACTAACCATGCAACTCAGTTCTAAAAACTGAATAGAATGCAGCTTTCACGCTGATGAAAGGCGTATGCTTTCCTTCTAGAGAAGTGTTTTCAAAGACATTCACAGAGTGATTCTACAAAGCCTTTTTACTGACGTTGGCTTTTAAACGTGTTTTCAGTGGAATTTCTGTCAAAAGCAAGACATGATATTTGCTGTTAAAGAATTGAATATACAGAACGCAAACAAACACTTCTCTACAAGTGAATCGCCTAACCATGCAACTCAGTTCTAAAAACTGAATAGAACGCAGTTTTCACTCAGATAAAAGACGTATGCTTTCCTTCTTGAGAAGTGTTTTCAAAGACATTCACAGAGTGATTCTGCAAAGCCTTTTTACTGACGTTGGCTTTTAAACGCGGTTTCAGTGGAATTTCTGTCAAACGCTAGACACGAGATTTGCTGTTAAAGAATTGAATATCCAGAATGCAAACAAACACTTCCCTACAAGTTAATCACCTAACCATGCAACTCAGTTCTAAAAACTGAATAGAATGCAGTTTTCACGCAGATGAAAGACGTATGCTTTCCTTCTAGAGAAGTGTTTTCAAAGACATTTACAGAGTGATTCTACAAAGCCTTTTTACTGACGTTGGCTTTTAAACGTGTTTTCAGTGGAATTTCTGTCAAACGCAAGACACAAGATTTGCTGTTAAAGAATTCAATATGCAGAATGCAAACCAACACTTCCCTACAAGTGAATCGCCTAACCGTGCAATTCAGTTCTAAAAACTGAATAGAATGCAGTTTTCACTCAGATGAAAGACGTATGCTTTCCTTCTAGAGAAGTGTTTTCAAAGACGTTCACAGAGTATTTCTGCAAAGCCTTTTTACTGACATTGGTTTTAAACGTGTTTTCAGTGGAATTTCTGTCAAACGCAAGACACGAGATTTGCTGTTAAAGAATTGAATATCCAGAATGCAAACAAGAACTTCCCTACAAGTGAATCGACTAACCATGCAACTCAGTTCTAAAAACTAAATAGAATGCAGTTTTCACGCTGATGAAAGGTGTATGCTTTCCTTCTAGAGAAGTGTTTTCAAAGACGTTCAAAGAGTGATTCTGCAAAGCCTTTTTAATGACGTTGGCTTTTAAACGTGTTTTCAGTGGAATTTCTGTCAAACAGAAGACACGAGATTTGCTGTTAAAGAATTGAATGTACAGAACACAAACAAACACTTCCCTACAAGTGAATCGCCTAACCGTGCAACTCAGTTCTAAAAACTGAATAGAATGCAGTTTTCACTCCGATGAAAGACTTATGCTTTCCTTCTTGAGAAGTGTTTTCAAAGACGTTCACAGAGTGATTCTGCAAAGCCCTTTTCCTGACGTTGGTTTTAAACGTGTTTTCAGTGGAATTTCTGTCAAAGGCAAGACAGGAGATTTGATGTTAAAGAATTGAATATACAGAACGCAAACAAACACTTCCCTACAAGTGAATCGCCTAACCATGCAACTCAGTTCTGAAAACTGAATAGAACGCAGTTTTCACTCAGATGAAAGACGTATGCTTTCGTTCTTGAGAAGTGTTTTCAAAAGGTTCACAGAGTGATTCTGCAAAGCCCTTTTACTGACGTTGGCTTTTAAACGCGGTTTCAGTGGAATTTCTGTCAAACGCAAGACAGGAGATTTGCTGTTAAAGAATTGAATATCCAGAATGCAAACAAACACTTCCCTACAAGTGAATCGCCTAACCATGCAACTAAGTTTTAAAAACTGAATAGAATGCATTTTTCACTCACATGAAAGACGTATGCTTTCCTTCTAGAGAAGTGTTTTCAAAGACATTCACAGAGTGATTCTAAAAAGCCTTTTTACTGACGTTGGCTTTTAAACGTGTTATCAGTGGAATTTCTGTCAAACGCAAGACACGAGATTTGCTGTTAAAGAATTGTATATACAGAATGCAAACAAGAACTTCCCTACAAGTTAATCGACTAACCATGCAACTCAGTTCTAAAAACTGAATAGAATGCAGCTTTCACGCTGATGAAAGGCGTATGCTTTCCTTCTAGAGAAGTGTTTTCAAAGACATTCACAGAGTGATTCTACAAAGCCTTTTTACTGACGTTGGCTTTTAAACGTGTTTTCAGTGAAATTTCTGTCAAAAGCAAGACACGATATTTGCTGTTAAAGAATTGAATATACAGAATGCAAACAAACACTTCCCTACAAGTGAATCGCCTAACCATGCAACTCAGTTCTAAAAACTGAATAGAATGCAGTTTTCACTCAGATGAAAGACATATGCTTTCCTTCTTGAGAAGTGTTTTCAAAGACGTTCACAAAGTGATTCTGCAAAGCCTTTTTACTGACTTTCGTTTTAAACGTGTTTTCAGTGGAATTTCTGTCAAACGCAAGACACGAGATTTGTTGTTAAAGAATTGAATATACAGAACGCAAACAACACTTCCCTACAAGTGAATCGCCTAACCGTGCAACTCAGTTCTAAAAACTGAATAGAATGCAGTTTTCACTCACATGAAAGACGTATGATTTCCTTCTTCAGAAGTGTTTTAAAGACGTTCACAGAGTGATTCTGCAAAGCCTATTTAATGACGTTGGCTTTTAAACGTGTTTTCAGTGGAATTTCTGCCAAACGCAAGACACGAGATTTGCTGTTAAAGAATTGAATGTACAGAAGGCAAACAAACACTTCCCTACATGTGAATCGCCTAACCGTGCAACTCAGTTCTAAAAACTGAATAGAATGCAGTTTTCACTCAGATGAAAGACGTATGCTTTCCTTCTAGAGAAGTGTTTTCAAAGACATTCACAGAGTGATTCTGCAAAGCCTTTTTACTGACCTTGGTTTTAAACGTGTTTTCAGTGGAATTTCTGTCAAACGCAAGACACGAGATTTGCTGTTAAAGAATTGAATATCCAGAATGCAAACAAGAACTTCCCTACAAGTGAATCAACTAACCATGCAACTCAGTTCTAAAAACTGAATAGAATGCAGTTTTCACGCGGATGAAAGGCATATGCTTTCCTTCTAGAGAAGTGTTTTCAAAGACATTCACAGAGTGATTCTACAAAGCCTTTTTACTGACATTGGCTTTTAAACGCGGTTTCAGTGGAATTTCTGTCAAACGCAAGACACGAGATTTGCTGTAAAAGAATTGAATATCCAGAATGCAAACAAACACTTCCCTACACGTGAATCACCTAACCATGCAACTCAGTTCTAAAAACTGAATAGAATGCAGTTTTCACTCACATGAAAGACGTATGCTTTCCTTCTAGAGAAGTGTTTTCAAAGACGTTCACACAGTGATTCTGCAAAGCCTTTTTACTGACTTTGGTTTTAAATGTGTTTTCAGTGGAATTTATGTCAAACGCAAGACACAAGATTTGCTGTTAAAGAATTGAATATACAGAACGCAAACAAACACTTCCCTAGAAGTGAATCGCCTAACCGTGCAACTCAGTTCTAAAAACTGAATAGAATGCAGTTTTCACTCACATGAAAGACATATGCTTTCCTTCTTGAGAAGTGTTTTCAAAGACGTTCGCACAGTGATTCTGCAAAGCCCTTTTACTGACGTTGGTTTTAAACGTGTTTTCAGTGGAATTTCTGACAAACGCAAGACACGATTTTTGTTGATAAAGAATTGAATGTACAGAACACAAACAAACACTTCCCTACAAGTGAATCGCCTAACCGTGCAACTCAGTTCTAAAAACTGAATAGAATGCAGTTTTCACTCCGATGAAAGACTTATGCTTTCCTTCTTGAGAAGTGTTTTCAAAGACGTTCACAGAGTGATTCTGCAAAGCCCTTTTCCTGACGTTGGTTTTAAACGTGTTTTCAGTGGAATTTCTGTCAAAGGCAAGACACGAGATTTGATGTTAAAGAATTGAATATACAGAACGCAAACAAACACTTCCCTACAAGTGAATCGCCTAACCATGCAACTCAGTTCTGAAAACTGAATAGAAGGCAGTTTTCACTCAGATGAAAGACGTATGCTTTCGTTCTTGAGAAGTGTTTTCAAAAGGTTCACAGAGTGATTCTGCAAAGCCCTTTTACTGACGTTGGCTTTTAAACGCGGTTTCAGTGGAATTTCTGTCAAACGCAAGACACGAGATTTGCTGTTAAAGAATTGAATATCCAGAATGCAAACAAACACTTCCCTACAAGTGAATCGCCTAACCATGCAACTCAGTTTTAAAAACTGAATAGAATGCATTTTTCACTCACATGAAAGACGTATGCTTTCCTTCTAGAGAAGTGTTTTCAAAGACATTCACAGAGTGATTCTAAAAAGCCTTTTTACTGACGTTGGCTTTTAAACGTGTTATCAGTGGAATTTCTGTCAAACACAAGACACGAGATTTGCTGTTAAAGAATTGTATATACAGAATGCAAACAAGAACTTCCCTACAAGTGAATCGACTAACCATGCAACTCAGTTCTAAAAACTGAATAGAATGCAGTTTTCACTCAGATGAAAGACATATGCTTTCCTTCTTGAGAAGTGTTTTCAAAGACGTTCACAAAGTGATTCTGCAAAGCCTTTTTACTGACTTTCGTTTTAAACGTGTTTTCAGTGGAATTTCTGTCAAACGCAAGACACGAGATTTGTTGTTAAAGAATTGAATATACAGAACACAAACAACACTTCCCTACAAGTGAATCGCCTAACCGTGCAACTCAGTTCTAAAAACTGAATAGAATGCAGTTTTCACTCACATGAAAGACGTATGATTTCCTTCTTCAGAAGTGTTTTAAAGACGTTCACAGAGTGATTCTGCAAAGCCTATTTAATGACGTTGGCTTTTAAACGTGTTTTCAGTGGAATTTCTGCCAAACGCAAGACACGAGATTTGCTGTTAAAGAATTGAATGTACAGAAGGCAAACAAACACTTCCCTACAAGTGAATCGCCTAACCGTGCAACTCAGTTCTAAAAACTGAATAGAATGCAGTTTTCACTCAGATGAAAGACGTATGCTTTCCTTCTAGAGAAGTGTTTTCAAAGACATTCACAGAGTGATTCTGCAAAGCCTTTTTACTGACCTTGGTTTTAAACGTGTTTTCAGTGGAATTTCTGTCAAACGCAAGACACGAGATTTGCTGTTAAAGAATTGAATATCCAGAATGCAAACAAGAACTTCCCTACAAGTGAATCGACTAACCATGCAACTCAGTTCTAAAAACTGAATAGAATGCAGTTTTCACGCGGATGAAAGGCATATGCTTTCCTTCTAGAGAAGTGTTTTCAAAGACATTCACAGAGTGATTCTACAAAGCCTTTTTACTGACATTGGCTTTTAAACGCGGTTTCAGTGGAATTTCTGTCAAACGCAAGACACGAGATTTGCTGTAAAAGAATTGAATATCCAGAATGCAAACAAACACTTCCCTACACGTGAATCACCTAACCATGCAACTCAGTTCTAAAAACTGAATAGAATGCAGTTTTCACTCACATGAAAGACGTATGCTTTCCTTCTAGAGAAGTGTTTTCAAAGACGTTCACACAGTGATTCTGCAAAGCCTTTTTACTGACTTTGGTTTTAAATGTGTTTTCAGTGGAATTTATGTCAAACGCAAGACACAAGATTTGCTGTTAAAGAATTGAATATACAGAACGCAAACAAACACTTCCCTAGAAGTGAATCGCCTAACCGTGCAACTCAGTTCTAAAAACTGAATAGAATGCAGTTTTCACTCACATGAAAGACATATGCTTTCCTTCTTGAGAAGTGTTTTCAAAGACGTTCGCACAGTGATTCTGCAAAGCCCTTTTACTGACGTTGGTTTTAAACGTGTTTTCAGTGGAATTTCTGACAAACGCAAGACACGATTTTTGTTGATAAAGAATTGAATGTACAGAACACAAACAAACACTTCCCTACAAGTGAATCGCCTAACCGTGCAACTCAGTTCTAAAAACTGAATAGAATGCAGTTTTCACTCCGATGAAAGACTTATGCTTTCCTTCTTGAGAAGTGTTTTCAAAGACGTTCACAGAGTGATTCTGCAAAGCCCTTTTCCTGACGTTGGTTTTAAACGTGTTTTCAGTGGAATTTCTGTCAAAGGCAAGACACGAGATTTGATGTTAAAGAATTGAATATACAGAACGCAAACAAACACTTCCCTACAAGTGAATCGCCTAACCATGCAACTCAGTTCTGAAAACTGAATAGAAGGCAGTTTTCACTCAGATGAAAGACGTATGCTTTCGTTCTTGAGAAGTGTTTTCAAAAGGTTCACAGAGTGATTCTGCAAAGCCCTTTTACTGACGTTGGCTTTTAAACGCGGTTTCAGTGGAATTTCTGTCAAACGCAAGACACGAGATTTGCTGTTAAAGAATTGAATATCCAGAATGCAAACAAACACTTCCCTACAAGTGAATCGCCTAACCATGCAACTCAGTTTTAAAAACTGAATAGAATGCATTTTTCACTCACATGAAAGACGTATGCTTTCCTTCTAGAGAAGTGTTTTCAAAGACATTCACAGAGTGATTCTAAAAAGCCTTTTTACTGACGTTGGCTTTTAAACGTGTTATCAGTGGAATTTCTGTCAAACACAAGACACGAGATTTGCTGTTAAAGAATTGTATATACAGAATGCAAACAAGAACTTCCCTACAAGTGAATCGACTAACCATGCAACTCAGTTCTAAAAACTGAATAGAATGCAGTTTTCACTCAGATGAAAGACATATGCTTTCCTTCTTGAGAAGTGTTTTCAAAGACGTTCACAAAGTGATTCTGCAAAGCCTTTTTACTGACTTTCGTTTTAAACGTGTTTTCAGTGGAATTTCTGTCAAACGCAAGACACGAGATTTGTTGTTAAAGAATTGAATATACAGAACACAAACAACACTTCCCTACAAGTGAATCGCCTAACCGTGCAACTCAGTTCTAAAAACTGAATAGAATGCAGTTTTCACTCACATGAAAGACGTATGATTTCCTTCTTCAGAAGTGTTTTCAAAGACGTTCACAGAGTGATTCTGCAAAGCCTATTTAATGACGTTGGCTTTTAAACGTGTTTTCAGTGGAATTTCTGCCAAACGCAAGACACGAGATTTGCTGTTAAACAATTGAATGTACAGAAGGCAAACAAACACTTCCCTACAAGTGAATCGCCTAACCGTGCAACTCAGTTCTAAAAACTGAATAGAATGCAGTTTTCACTCAGATGAAAGACGTATGCTTTCCTTCTAGAGAAGTGTTTTCAAAGACATTCACAGAGTGATTCTGCAAAGCCTTTTTACTGACCTTGGTTTTAAACGTGTTTTCAGTGGAATTTCTGTCAAACGCAAGACACGAGATTTGCTGTTAAAGAATTGAATATCCAGAATGCAAACAAGAACTTCCCTACAAGTGAATCGACTAACCATGCAACTCAGTTCTAAAAACTGAATAGAATGCAGTTTTCACGCGGATGAAAGGCATATGCTTTCCTTCTAGAGAAGTGTTTTCAAAGACATTCACAGAGTGATTCTACAAAGCCTTTTTACTGACATTGGCTTTTAAACGCGGTTTCAGTGGAATTTCTGTCAAACGCAAGACACGAGATTTGTAAAAGAATTGAATATCCAGAATGCAAACAAACACTTCCCTACACGTGAATCACCTAACCATGCAACTCAGTTCTAAAAACTGAATAGAATGCAGTTTTCACTCACATGAAAGACGTCAGCTTTCCTTCTAGAGAAGTGTTTTCAAAGACGTTCACACAGTGATTCTGCAAAGCCTTTTTACTGACTTTGGTTTTAAATGTGTTTTCAGTGGAATTTCTGTCAAACGCAAGACACAAGATTTGCTGTTAAAGAATTGAATATACAGAACGCAAACAAACACTTCCCTAGAAGTGAATCGCCTAACCGTGCAACTCAGTTCTAAAAACTGAATAGAATGCAGTTTTCACTCACATGAAAGACATATGCTTTCCTTCTTGAGAAGTGTTTTCAAAGACGTTCGCAGAGTGATTCTGCAAAGCCCTTTTACTGACGTTGGTTTTAAACGTGTTTTCAGTGGAATTTCTGACAAACGCAAGACACGAGATTTGTTGATAAAGAATTGAATATGCAGATTGGAAACAAACACTTCCCTACAAGTGAATCACATAACCATGCAACTCAGTTCTAAAAACTGAATAGAATGCAGTTTTCACTCAGATGAAAGATGTATGCTTTCCTTCTAGAGAAGTGTTTTCAAAGACATTCACAGAGTGATTCTACAAAGCCTTTTTACTGACATTGGCTTTTAAACGCGGTTTCAGTGGAATTTCTGTCAAACGCAAGACACGAGATTTGCTGTTAACGAATTGAATATCCAGAATGCAAACAAACACTTCCCTACAAGTGAATCGCCTAACCATGCAACTCAGTTTTAAAAACTGAATAGAATGCAGTTTTCACTCACATGAAAGAGGTATGCTTTCCTTCTAGAGAAGTGTTTTCAAAGACGTTCACAGAGTGATTCTGCAAAGCCTTTTTACTGACGTTGGCTTTTAAACGTGTTTTCAGTGGAATTTCTGTCAAACGCAAGACACGAGATTTGCTGTTAAAGAATTGCGTATGCAGAACGCAAAGCAACACTTCCCTACAAGTGAATCGCCTAACCGTGCAACTCAGTTCTAAAAACTGAATAGAATGTAGTTTTCACTCAGATGAAAGACGTATGCTTTCCTTCTAGAGAAGTGTTTTCAAAGACGTTCACAGAGTGATTCTGCAAAGCCTTTTTAATGACGTTGGCTTTTAAACGTGTTTTCAGTGGAATTTCTGTCAAACGCAAGACACGAGATTTGCTGTTAAAGAATTGTATATACAGAATGCAAACAAGAACTTCCCTACAAGTTAATCGACTAACCATGCAACTCAGTTCTAAAAACTGAATAGAATGCAGCTTTCACGCTGATGAAAGGCGTATGCTTTCCTTCTAGAGAAGTGTTTTCAAAGACATTCACAGAGTGATTCTACAAAGCCTTTTTACTGACGTTGGCTTTTAAACGTGTTTTCAGTGGAATTTCTGTCAAAAGCAAGACACGATATTTGCTGTTAAAGAATTGAATATACAGAACGCAAACAAACACTTCCCTACAAGTGAATCGCCTAACCATGCAACTCAGTTCTAAAAACTGAATAGAACGCAGTTTTCACTCAGATAATAGACGTATGCTTTCCTTCTTGAGAAGTGTTTTCAAAGACATTCACAGAGTGATTCTGCAAAGCCTTTTTACTGACGTTGGCTTTTAAACGCGGTTTCAGTGGAATTTCTGTCAAACGCTAGACACGAGATTTGCTGTTAAAGAATTCAATATCCAGAATGCAAACAAACACTTCCCTACAAGTTAATCACCTAACCATGCAACTCAGTTCTAAAAACTGAATAGAATGCAGTTTTCACTCCGATGAAAGACTTATGCTTTCCTTCTTGAGAAGTGTTTTCAAAGACGTTCACAGAGTGATTCTGCAAAGCCCTTTTCCTGACGTTGGTTTTAAACGTGTTTTCAGTGGAATTTCTGTCAAAGGCAAGACACGAGATTTGATGTTAAAGAATTGAATATACAGAACGCAAACAAACACTTCCCTACAAGTGAATCGCCTAACCATGCAACTCAGTTCTGAAAACTGAATAGAACGCAGTTTTCACTCAGATGAAAGACGTATGCTTTCGTTCTTGAGAAGTGTTTTCAAAAGGTTCACAGAGTGATTCTGCAAAGCCCTTTTACTGACGTTGGCTTTTAAACGCGGTTTCAGTGGAATTTCTGTCAAACGCAAGACACGAGATTTGCTGTTAAAGAATTGAATATCCAGAATGCAAACAAACACTTCCCTACAAGTGAATCGCCTAACCATGCAACTCAGTTTTAAAAACTGAATAGAATGCATTTTTCACTCACATGAAAGACGTATGCTTTCCTTCTAGAGAAGTGTTTTCAAAGACATTCACAGAGTGATTCTAAAAAGCCTTTTTACTGACGTTGGCTTTTAAACGTGTTATCAGTGGAATTTCTGTCAAACACAAGACACGAGATTTGCTGTTAAAGAATTGTATATACAGAATGCAAACAAGAACTTCCCTACAAGTGAATCGACTAACCATGCAACTCAGTTCTAAAAACTGAATAGAATGCAGTTTTCACTCAGATGAAAGACATATGCTTTCCTTCTTGAGAAGTGTTTTCAAAGACGTTCACAAAGTGATTCTGCAAAGCCTTTTTACTGACTTTCGTTTTAAACGTGTTTTCAGTGGAATTTCTGTCAAACGCAAGACACGAGATTTGTTGTTAAAGAATTGAATATACAGAATGCAAACAAGAACTTCCCTACAAGTGAATCGACTAACCATGCAACTCAGTTCTAAAAACTGAATAGAATGCAGTTTTCACTCACATGAAAGACGTATGATTTCCTTCTTCAGAAGTGTTTTCAAAGACGTTCACAGAGTGATTCTGCAAAGCCTATTTAATGACGTTGGCTTTTAAACGTGTTTTCAGTGGAATTTCTGCCAAACGCAAGACACGAGATTTGCTGTTAAACAATTGAATGTACAGAAGGCAAACAAACACTTCCCTACAAGTGAATCGCCTAACCGTGCAACTCAGTTCTAAAAACTGAATAGAATGCAGTTTTCACTCAGATGAAAGACGTATGCTTTCCTTCTAGAGAAGTGTTTTCAAAGACATTCACAGAGTGATTCTGCAAAGCCTTTTTACTGACCTTGGTTTTAAACGTGTTTTCAGTGGAATTTCTGTCAAACGCAAGACACGAGATTTGCTGTTAAAGAATTGAATATCCAGAATGCAAACAAGAACTTCCCTACAAGTGAATCGACTAACCATGCAACTCAGTTCTAAAAACTGAATAGAATGCAGTTTTCACGCGGATGAAAGGCATATGCTTTCCTTCTAGAGAAGTGTTTTCAAAGACATTCACAGAGTGATTCTACAAAGCCTTTTTACTGACATTGGCTTTTAAACGCGGTTTCAGTGGAATTTCTGTCAAACGCAAGACACGAGATTTGCTGTAAAAGAATTGAATATCCAGAATGCAAACAAACACTTCCCTACACGTGAATCACCTAACCATGCAACTCAGTTCTAAAAACTGAATAGAATGCAGTTTTCACTCACATGAAAGACGTATGCTTTCCTTCTAGAGAAGTGTTTTCAAAGACGTTCACACAGTGATTCTGCAAAGCCTTTTTACTGACTTTGGTTTTAAACGTGTTTTCAGTGGAATTTCTGTCAAACGCAAGACACAAGATTTGCTGTTAAAGAATTGAATATACAGAACGCAAACAAACACTTCCCTAGAAGTGAATCGCCTAACCGTGCAACTCAGTTCTAAAAACTGAATAGAATGCAGTTTTCACTCACATGAAAGACATATGCTTTCCTTCTTGAGAAGTGTTTTCAAAGACGTTCGCAGAGTGATTCTGCAAAGCCCTTTTACTGACGTTGGTTTTAAACGTGTTTTCAGTGGAATTTCTGACAAACGCAAGACACGAGATTTGTTGATAAAGAATTGAATGTCCAGAACACAAACAAACACTTCCCTACAAGTGAATCGCCTAACCATGCAACTCAGTTCTAAAAACTGAATAGAATGCAGTTTTCACGCAGATGAAAGACGTATGCTTTCCTTCTAGAGAAGTGTTTTCAAAGACATTTACAGAGTGATTCTACAAAGCCTTTTTACTGACGTTGGCTTTTAAACGTGTTTTCAGTGGAATTTCTGTCAAACGCAAGACACAAGATTTGCTGTTAAAGAATTCAAATTGCAGAACGCAAACCAACACTTCCCTACAAGTGAATCGCCTAACCGTGCAACTCAGTTCTAAAAACTGAATAGAATGCAGTTTTCACTCCGATGAAAGACTTATGCTTTCCTTCTTGAGAAGTGTTTTCAAAGACGTTCACAGAGTGATTCTGCAAAGCCCTTTTCCTGACGTTGGTTTTAAACGTGTTTTCAGTGGAATTTCTGTCAAAGGCAAGACACGAGATTTGATGTTAAAGAATTGAATATACAGAACGCAAACAAACACTTCCCTACAAGTGAATCGCCTAACCATGCAACTCAGTTCTGAAAACTGAATAGAACGCAGTTTTCACTCAGATGAAAGACGTATGCTTTCGTTCTTGAGAAGTGTTTTCAAAAGGTTCACAGAGTGATTCTGCAAAGCCCTTTTACTGACGTTGGCTTTTAAACGCGGTTTCAGTGGAATTTCTGTCAAACGCAAGACACGAGATTTGCTGTTAAAGAATTGAATATCCAGAATGCAAACAAACACTTCCCTACAAGTGAATCGCCTAACCATGCAACTCAGTTTTAAAAACTGAATAGAATGCATTTTTCACTCACATGAAAGACGTATGCTTTCCTTCTAGAGAAGTGTTTTCAAAGACATTCACAGAGTGATTCTAAAAAGCCTTTTTACTGACGTTGGCTTTTAAACGTGTTATCAGTGGAATTTCTGTCAAACACAAGACACGAGATTTGCTGTTAAAGAATTGTATATACAGAATGCAAACAAGAACTTCCCTACAAGTGAATCGACTAACCATGCAACTCAGTTCTAAAAACTGAATAGAATGCAGTTTTCACTCAGATGAAAGACATATGCTTTCCTTCTTGAGAAGTGTTTTCAAAGACGTTCACAAAGTGATTCTGCAAAGCCTTTTTACTGACTTTCGTTTTAAACGTGTTTTCAGTGGAATTTCTGTCAAACGCAAGACACGAGATTTGTTGTTAAAGAATTGAATATACAGAACGCAAACAACACTTCCCTACAAGTGAATCGCCTAACCGTGCAACTCAGTTCTAAAAACTGAATAGAATGCAGTTTTCACTCACATGAAAGACGTATGATTTCCTTCTTCAGAAGTGTTTTCAAAGACGTTCACAGAGTGATTCTGCAAAGCCTATTTAATGACGTTGGCTTTTAAACGTGTTTTCAGTGGAATTTCTGCCAAACGCAAGACACGAGATTTGCTGTTAAACAATTGAATGTACAGAAGGCAAACAAACACTTCCCTACAAGTGAATCGCCTAACCGTGCAACTCAGTTCTAAAAACTGAATAGAATGCAGTTTTCACTCAGATGAAAGACGTATGCTTTCCTTCTAGAGAAGTGTTTTCAAAGACATTCACAGAGTGATTCTGCAAAGCCTTTTTACTGACCTTGGTTTTAAACGTGTTTTCAGTGGAATTTCTGTCAAACGCAAGACACGAGATTTGCTGTTAAAGAATTGAATATCCAGAATGCAAACAAGAACTTCCCTACAAGTGAATCGACTAACCATGCAACTCAGTTCTAAAAACTGAATAGAATGCAGTTTTCACGCGGATGAAAGGCATATGCTTTCCTTCTAGAGAATTGTTTTCAAAGACATTCACAGAGTGTTTCTACAAAGCCTTTTTACTGACATTGGCTTTTAAACGCGGTTTCAGTGGAGTTTCTGTCAAACGCAAGACACGAGATTTGCTGTAAAAGAATTGAATATCCAGAATGCAAACAAACACTTCCCTACACGTGAATCACCTAACCATGCAACTCAGTTCTAAAAACTGAATAGAATGCAGTTTTCACTCACATGAAAGACGTATGCTTTCCTTCTAGAGAAGTGTTTTCAAAGACGTTCACACAGTGATTCTGCAAAGCCTTTTTACTGACTTTGGTTTTAAATGTGTTTTCAGTGGAATTTCTGTCAAACGCAAGACACAAGATTTGCTGTTAAAGAATTGAATATACAGAACGCAAACAAACACTTCCCTAGAAGTGAATCGCCTAACCGTGCAACTCAGTTCTAAAAACTGAATAGAATGCAGTTTTCACTCACATGAAAGACATATGCTTTCCTTCTTGAGAAGTGTTTTCAAAGACGTTCGCAGAGTGATTCTGCAAAGCCCTTTTACTGACGGTTTTAAACGTGTTTTCAGTGGAATTTCTGACAAACGCAAGACACGAGATTTGTTGATAAAGAATTGAATGTACAGAACACAAACAAACACTTCCCTACAAGTGAATCGCCTAACCGTGCAACTCAGTTCTAAAAACTGAATAGAATGCAGTTTTCACTCCGATGAAAGACTTATGCTTTCCTTCTTGAGAAGTGTTTTCAAAGACATTCACAGAGTGATTCTACAAAGCCTTTTTACTGACATTGGCTTTTAAACGCGGTTTCAGTGGAATTTCTGTCAAACGCAAGACACGAGATTTGCTGTTAACGAATTGAATATCCAGAATGCAAACAAACACTTCCCTACAAGTGAATCGCGTAACCATGCAACTCAGTTTTAAAAACTGAATAGAATGCAGTTTTCACTCACATGAAAGAGGTATGCTTTCCTTCTAGAGAAGTGTTTTCAAAGACGTTCACAGAGTGATTCTGCAAAGCCTTTTTACTGACGTTGGCTTTTAAACGTGTTTTCAGTGGAATTTCTGTCAAATGCAAGACACGATATTTGCTGTTAAAGAATTGCGTATGCAGAACGCAAAGCAACACTTCCCTACAAGTGAATCGCCTAACCGTGCAACTCAGTTCTAAAAACTGAATAGAATGTAGTTTTCACTCAGATGAAAGACGTATGCTTTCCTTCTAGAGAAGTGTTTTCAAAGACGTTCACAGAGTGATTCTGCAAAGCCTTTTTACTGACATTGGTTTTAAACGTGTTTTCAGTGGAATTTCTGTCAAACGCAAGACACGAGATTTGCTGTTAAAGAATTGAATATCCAGAATGCAAACAAGAACTTCCCAACAAGTGAATCGACTAACCATGCAACTCAGTTCTAAAAACTAAATAGAATGCAGTTTTCACGCTGATGAAAGGCGTATGCTTTCCTTCTAGAGAAGTGTTTTCAAAGACATTCACAGAGTGATTCTACAAACCCTTTTTTCTGACCTTGGCTTTTAAACGTGTTTTCAGTGGAATTTCTGTGAAACGCAAGACACGAGATTTGCTGTTAAAGAATTGAATATCCAGAATGCAAACAAACACTTTCCTACAAGTGAATTGCCTAACCATGCAACTCAGTTCTAAAAACTGAATAGAACGCAGTTTTCACTCAGATGAAAGACATATGCTTTCCTTCTTGAGAAGTGTTTTCAAAGATGTTCACAGAGTGATTCTGCAAAGCCTTTTTAATGACGTTGGCTTTTAAATGTGTTTTCAGTGGAATTTCTGTGAAACGCAAGACACGAGATTTGCTGTTAAAGAATTGAATGTACAGAACGCAAACAAACACTTCCCTACAAGTGAATCGCCTAACCGTGCAACTCAGTTCTAAAAACTGAATAGAATGCAGTTTTCACTCAGATGAAAGACTTATGCTTTCCTTCTTGAGAAGTGTTTTCAAAGACGTTCACAGAGTGATTCTGCAAAGCCCTTTTCCTGACGTTGGTTTTAAACGTGTTTTCAGTGGAATTTCTGTCAAAGGCAAGACACGAGATTTGATGTTAAAGAATTGAATATACAGAACGCAAACAAACACTTCCCTATAAGTGAATCGCCTAACCATGCAACTCAGTTCTAAAAACTGAATAGAACGCAGTTTTCACTCAGATGAAAGACGTATGCTTTCCTTCTAGAGAAGTGTTTTCAAAGACGTTCACAGATTGATTCTGAAAGCCTTTTTTATGATGTTGGCTTTTAAACGTGTTTTCAGTGGAATTTCTGTCAAACGAAAGACACGATATTTGCTGTTATAGGATTGAGTATGCAGAACGCAAATCAACACTTCCGTACAAGTGAATCGCCTAACCGTGCAACTTAGTTCTAAAAACTGAATAGAATGCAGATTTCACTCAGATGAAAGACATATGCTTTCCTTCTTGAGAAGTCTTTTCAAAGACGTTCTCAGAGTGATTCTACACAGCCTTTTTACTGACGTTGGTTTTAAACGTGTTTTCAGTGGAATTTCTGTCAAACGCAAGACACGAGATTTGCTGTTAAAGAATTGAATATCCAGAATGCAAACAAGAACTTCCCTACAAGTGAATCGACTAACCATGCAACTCATTTCTAAAAACTGAATAGAATGCAGCTTTCACGCTGATGAAAGGCGTATGCTTTCCTTCTAGAGAAGTGTTTTCAAAGACGTTCACAGAGTGATTCTGCAAAGCCTTTTTACTGACGTTGGCTTTTAAACGCGGTTTCAGTGGAATTTCTGTCAAACGCTAGACACGAGATTTGCTGTTAAAGAATTGAATATCCAGAATGCAAACAAACACTTCCCTACAAGTTAATCACCTAACCATGCAACTCAGTTCTAAAAACTGAATAGAATGCAGTTTTCACGCAGATGAAAGACGTATGCTTTCCTTCTAGAGAAGTGTTTTCAAAGACATTTACAGAGTGATTCTACAAAGCCTTTTTACTGACGTTGGCTTTTAAACGTGTTTTCAGTGGAATTTCTGTCAAACGCAAGACACAAGATTTGCTGTTAAAGAATTCAATATGCAGAACGCAAACCAACACTTCCCTACAAGTGAATCGCCTAACCATGCAATTCAGTTCTAAAAACTGAATAGAATGCAGTTTTCACTCAGATGAAAGGTGTATGCTTTCCTTCTAGAGAAGTGTTTTCAAAGACGTTCAAAGAGTGATTCTGCAAAGCCTTTTTAATGACGTTGGCTTTTAAACGTGTTATCAGTGGAATTTCTGTCAAACACAAGACACGAGATTTGCTGTTAAAGAATTGTATATACAGAATGCAAACAAGAACTTCCCTACAAGTGAATCGACTAACCATGCAACTCAGTTCTAAAAACTGAATAGAATGCAGTTTTCACTCAGATGAAAGACATATGCTTTCCTTCTTGAGAAGTGTTTTCAAAGACGTTCACAAAGTGATTCTGCAAAGCCTTTTTACTGACTTTCGTTTTAAACGTGTTTTCAGTGGAATTTCTGTCAAACGCAAGACACGAGATTTGTTGTTAAAGAATTGAATATAGAGAATGCAAACAAGAACTTCCCTACAAGTGAATCGACTAACCATGCAACTCAGTTCTAAAAACTGAATAGAATGCAGTTTTCACTCACATGAAAGACGTATGATTTCCTTCTTCAGAAGTGTTTTCAAAGACGTTCACAGAGTGATTCTGCAAAGCCTATTTAATGACGTTGGCTTTTAAACGTGTTTTCAGTGGAATTTCTGCCAAACGCAAGACACGAGATTTGCTGTTAAACAATTGAATGTACAGAAGGCAAACAAACACTTCCCTACAAGTGAATCGCCTAACCGTGCAACTCAGTTCTAAAAACTGAATAGAATGCAGTTTTCACTCAGATGAAAGACGTATGCTTTCCTTCTAGAGAAGTGTTTTCAAAGACATTCACAGAGTGATTCTGCAAAGCCTTTTTACTGACCTTGGTTTTAAACGTGTTTTCAGTGGAATTTCTGTCAAACGCAAGACACGAGATTTGCTGTTAAAGAATTGAATATCCAGAATGCAAACAAGAACTTCCCTACAAGTGAATCGACTAACCATGCAACTCAGTTCTAAAAACTGAATAGAATGCAGTTTTCACGCGGATGAAAGGCATATGCTTTCCTTCTAGAGAAGTGTTTTCAAAGACATTCACAGAGTGATTCTACAAAGCCTTTTTACTGACATTGGCTTTTAAACGCGGTTTCAGTGGAATTTCTGTCAAACGCAAGACACGAGATTTGCTGTAAAAGAATTGAATATCCAGAATGCAAACAAACACTTCCCTACACGTGAATCACCTAACCATGCAACTCAGTTCTAAAAACTGAATAGAATGCAGTTTTCACTCACATGAAAGACGTATGCTTTCCTTCTAGAGAAGTGTTTTCAAAGACGTTCACACAGTGATTCTGCAAAGCCTTTTTACTGACTTTGGTTTTAAACGTGTTTTCAGTGGAATTTCTGTCAAACGCAAGACACAAGATTTGCTGTTAAAGAATTGAATATACAGAACGCAAACAAACACTTCCCTAGAAGTGAATCGCCTAACCGTGCAACTCAGTTCTAAAAACTGAATAGAATGCAGTTTTCACTCACATGAAAGACATATGCTTTCCTTCTTGAGAAGTGTTTTCAAAGACGTTCGCAGAGTGATTCTGCAAAGCCCTTTTACTGACGTTGGTTTTAAACGTGTTTTCAGTGGAATTTCTGACAAACGCAAGACACGAGATTTGTTGATAAAGAATTGAATGTCCAGAACACAAACAAACACTTCCCTACAAGTGAATCGCCTAACCATGCAACTCAGTTCTAAAAACTGAATAGAATGCAGTTTTCACGCAGATGAAAGACGTATGCTTTCCTTCTAGAGAAGTGTTTTCAAAGACATTTACAGAGTGATTCTACAAAGCCTTTTTACTGACGTTGGCTTTTAAACGTGTTTTCAGTGGAATTTCTGTCAAACGCAAGACACAAGATTTGCTGTTAAAGAATTCAATATGCAGAACGCAAACCAACACTTCCCTACAAGTGAATCGCCTAACCGTGCAACTCAGTTCTAAAAACTGAATAGAATGCAGTTTTCACTCCGATGAAAGACTTATGCTTTCCTTCTTGAGAAGTGTTTTCAAAGACGTTCACAGAGTGATTCTGCAAAGCCCTTTTCCTGACGTTGGTTTTAAACGTGTTTTCAGTGGAATTTCTGTCAAAGGCAAGACACGAGATTTGATGTTAAAGAATTGAATATACAGAACGCAAACAAACACTTCCCTACAAGTGAATCGCCTAACCATGCAACTCAGTTCTGAAAACTGAATAGAACGCAGTTTTCACTCAGATGAAAGACGTATGCTTTCGTTCTTGAGAAGTGTTTTCAAAAGGTTCACAGAGTGATTCTGCAAAGCCCTTTTACTGACGTTGGCTTTTAAACGCGGTTTCAGTGGAATTTCTGTCAAACGCAAGACACGAGATTTGCTGTTAAAGAATTGAATATCCAGAATGCAAACAAACACTTCCCTACAAGTGAATCGCCTAACCATGCAACTCAGTTTTAAAAACTGAATAGAATGCATTTTTCACTCACATGAAAGACGTATGCTTTCCTTCTAGAGAAGTGTTTTCAAAGACATTCACAGAGTGATTCTAAAAAGCCTTTTTACTGACGTTGGCTTTTAAACGTGTTATCAGTGGAATTTCTGTCAAACACAAGACACGAGATTTGCTGTTAAAGAATTGTATATACAGAATGCAAACAAGAACTTCCCTACAAGTGAATCGACTAACCATGCAACTCAGTTCTAAAAACTGAATAGAATGCAGTTTTCACTCAGATGAAAGACATATGCTTTCCTTCTTGAGAAGTGTTTTCAAAGACGTTCACAAAGTGATTCTGCAAAGCCTTTTTACTGACTTTCGTTTTAAACGTGTTTTCAGTGGAATTTCTGTCAAACGCAAGACACGAGATTTGTTGTTAAAGAATTGAATATACAGAACGCAAACAACACTTCCCTACAAGTGAATCGCCTAACCGTGCAACTCAGTTCTAAAAACTGAATAGAATGCAGTTTTCACTCACATGAAAGACGTATGATTTCCTTCTTCAGAAGTGTTTTCAAAGACGTTCACAGAGTGATTCTGCAAAGCCTATTTAATGACGTTGGCTTTTAAACGTGTTTTCAGTGGAATTTCTGCCAAACGCAAGACACGAGATTTGCTGTTAAACAATTGAATGTACAGAAGGCAAACAAACACTTCCCTACAAGTGAATCGCCTAACCGTGCAACTCAGTTCTAAAAACTGAATAGAATGCAGTTTTCACTCAGATGAAAGACGTATGCTTTCCTTCTAGAGAAGTGTTTTCAAAGACATTCACAGAGTGATTCTGCAAAGCCTTTTTACTGACCTTGGTTTTAAACGTGTTTTCAGTGGAATTTCTGTCAAACGCAAGACACGAGATTTGCTGTTAAAGAATTGAATATCCAGAATGCAAACAAGAACTTCCCTACAAGTGAATCGACTAACCATGCAACTCAGTTCTAATAACTGAATAGAATGCAGTTTTCACGCGGATGAAAGGCATATGCTTTCCTTCTAGAGAATTGTTTTCAAAGACATTCACAGAGTGTTTCTACAAAGCCTTTTTACTGACATTGGCTTTTAAACGCGGTTTCAGTGGAATTTCTGTCAAACGCAAGACACGAGATTTGCTGTAAAAGAATTGAATATCCAGAATGCAAACAAACACTTCCCTACACGTGAATCACCTAACCATGCAACTCAGTTCTAAAAACTGAATAGAATGCAGTTTTCACTCACATGAAAGACGTATGCTTTCCTTCTAGAGAAGTGTTTTCAAAGACGTTCACACAGTGATTCTGCAAAGCCTTTTTACTGACTTTGGTTTTAAATGTGTTTTCAGTGGAATTTCTGTCAAACGCAAGACACAAGATTTGCTGTTAAAGAATTGAATATACAGAACGCAAACAAACACTTCCCTAGAAGTGAATCGCCTAACCGTGCAACTCAGTTCTAAAAACTGAATAGAATGCAGTTTTCACTCACATGAAAGACATATGCTTTCCTTCTTGAGAAGTGTTTTCAAAGACGTTCGCAGAGTGATTCTGCAAAGCCCTTTTACTGACGGTTTTAAACGTGTTTTCAGTGGAATTTCTGACAAACGCAAGACACGAGATTTGTTGATAAAGAATTGAATGTACAGAACACAAACAAACACTTCCCTACAAGTGAATCGCCTAACCGTGCAACTCAGTTCTAAAAACTGAATAGAATGCAGTTTTCACTCCGATGAAAGACTTATGCTTTCCTTCTTGAGAAGTGTTTTCAAAGACATTCACAGAGTGATTCTACAAAGCCTTTTTACTGACATTGGCTTTTAAACGCGGTTTCAGTGGAATTTCTGTCAAACGCAAGACACGAGATTTGCTGTTAACGAATTGAATATCCAGAATGCAAACAAACACTTCCCTACAAGTGAATCGCGTAACCATGCAACTCAGTTTTAAAAACTGAATAGAATGCAGTTTTCACTCACATGAAAGAGGTATGCTTTCCTTCTAGAGAAGTGTTTTCAAAGACGTTCACAGAGTGATTCTGCAAAGCCTTTTTACTGACGTTGGCTTTTAAACGTGTTTTCAGTGGAATTTCTGTCAAATGCAAGACACGATATTTGCTGTTAAAGAATTGCGTATGCAGAACGCAAAGCAACACTTCCCTACAAGTGAATCGCCTAACCGTGCAACTCAGTTCTAAAAACTGAATAGAATGTAGTTTTCACTCAGATGAAAGACGTATGCTTTCCTTCTAGAGAAGTGTTTTCAAAGACGTTCACAGAGTGATTCTGCAAAGCCTTTTTACTGACATTGGTTTTAAACGTGTTTTCAGTGGAATTTCTGTCAAACGCAAGACACGAGATTTGCTGTTAAAGAATTGAATATCCAGAATGCAAACAAGAACTTCCCAACAAGTGAATCGACTAACCATGCAACTCAGTTCTAAAAACTAAATAGAATGCAGTTTTCACGCTGATGAAAGGCGTATGCTTTCCTTCTAGAGAAGTGTTTTCAAAGACATTCACAGAGTGATTCTACAAACCCTTTTTTCTGACCTTGGCTTTTAAACGTGTTTTCAGTGGAATTTCTGTGAAACGCAAGACACGAGATTTGCTGTTAAAGAATTGAATATCCAGAATGCAAACAAACACTTTCCTACAAGTGAATTGCCTAACCATGCAACTCAGTTCTAAAAACTGAATAGAACGCAGTTTTCACTCAGATGAAAGACATATGCTTTCCTTCTTGAGAAGTGTTTTCAAAGATGTTCACAGAGTGATTCTGCAAAGCCTTTTTAATGACGTTGGCTTTTAAATGTGTTTTCAGTGGAATTTCTGTGAAACGCAAGACACGAGATTTGCTGTTAAAGAATTGAATGTACAGAACGCAAACAAACACTTCCCTACAAGTGAATCGCCTAACCGTGCAACTCAGTTCTAAAAACTGAATAGAATGCAGTTTTCACTCAGATGAAAGACTTATGCTTTCCTTCTTGAGAAGTGTTTTCAAAGACGTTCACAGAGTGATTCTGCAAAGCCCTTTTCCTGACGTTGGTTTTAAACGTGTTTTCAGTGGAATTTCTGTCAAAGGCAAGACACGAGATTTGATGTTAAAGAATTGAATATACAGAACGCAAACAAACACTTCCCTATAAGTGAATCGCCTAACCATGCAACTCAGTTCTAAAAACTGAATAGAACGCAGTTTTCACTCAGATGAAAGACGTATGCTTTCCTTCTAGAGAAGTGTTTTCAAAGACGTTCACAGATTGATTCTGAAAGCCTTTTTTATGATGTTGGCTTTTAAACGTGTTTTCAGTGGAATTTCTGTCAAACGAAAGACACGATATTTGCTGTTATAGGATTGAGTATGCAGAACGCAAATCAACACTTCCGTACAAGTGAATCGCCTAACCGTGCAACTTAGTTCTAAAAACTGAATAGAATGCAGATTTCACTCAGATGAAAGACATATGCTTTCCTTCTTGAGAAGTCTTTTCAAAGACGTTCTCAGAGTGATTCTACACAGCCTTTTTACTGACGTTGGTTTTAAACGTGTTTTCAGTGGAATTTCTGTCAAACGCAAGACACGAGATTTGCTGTTAAAGAATTGAATATCCAGAATGCAAACAAGAACTTCCCTACAAGTGAATCGACTAACCATGCAACTCATTTCTAAAAACTGAATAGAATGCAGCTTTCACGCTGATGAAAGGCGTATGCTTTCCTTCTAGAGAAGTGTTTTCAAAGACGTTCACAGAGTGATTCTGCAAAGCCTTTTTACTGACGTTGGCTTTTAAACGCGGTTTCAGTGGAATTTCTGTCAAACGCTAGACACGAGATTTGTTGTTAAAGAATTGAATATCCAGAATGCAAACAAACACTTCCCTACAAGTTAATCACCTAACCATGCAACTCAGTTCTAAAAACTGAATAGAATGCAGTTTTCACGCAGATGAAAGACGTATGCTTTCCTTCTAGAGAAGTGTTTTCAAAGACATTTACAGAGTGATTCTACAAAGCCTTTTTACTGACGTTGGCTTTTAAACGTGTTTTCAGTGGAATTTCTGTCAAACGCAAGACACAAGATTTGCTGTTAAAGAATTCAATATGCAGAACGCAAACCAACACTTCCCTACAAGTGAATCGCCTAACCATGCAATTCAGTTCTAAAAACTGAATAGAATGCAGTTTTCACTCAGATGAAAGGTGTATGCTTTCCTTCTAGAGAAGTGTTTTCAAAGACGTTCAAAGAGTGATTCTGCAAAGCCTTTTTAATGACGTTGGCTTTTAAACGTGTTTTCAGTGGAATTTCTGTCAAACGCAAGACACGAGATTTGCTGTTAAAGAATTGAATGTACAGAACACAAACAAACACTTCCCTACTAGTGAATCGCCTAACCGTGCAACTCAGTTCTAAAAACTGAATAGAATGCAGTTTTCACTCCGATGAAAGACTTATGCTTTCCTTCTTGAGAAGTGTTTTCAAAAGGTTCACAGAGTGATTCTGCAAAGCCCTTTTACTGACGTTGGCTTTTAAACGCGGTTTCAGTGGAATTTCTGTCAAATGCAAGACACGAGATTTGCTGTTAAAGAATTGAATATCCAGAATGCAAACAAACACTTCCCTACAAGTGAATCGCCTAACCATGCAACTCAGTTTTAAAAACTGAATAGAATGCATTTTTCACTCACATGAAAGACGTATGCTTTCCTTCTAGAGAAGTGTTTTCAAAGACATTCACAGAGTGATTCTAAAAAGCCTTTTTACTGACGTTGGCTTTTAAACGTGTTATCAGTGGAATTTCTGTCAAACACAAGACACGAGATTTGCTGTTAAAGAATTGTATATACAGAATGCAAACAAGAACTTCCCTACAAGTGAATCGACTAACCATGCAACTCAGTTCTAAAAACTGAATAGAATGCAGTTTTCACTCAGATGAAAGACATATGCTTTCCTTCTTGAGAAGTGTTTTCAAAGACGTTCACAAAGTGATTCTGCAAAGCCTTTTTACTGACTTTCGTTTTAAACGTGTTTTCAGTGTAATTTCTGTCAAACGCAAGACACGAGATTTGTTGTTAAAGAATTGAATATACAGAACGCAAACAACACTTCCCTACAAGTGAATCGCCTAACCGTGCAACTCAGTTCTAAAAACTGAATAGAATGCAGTTTTCACTCACATGAAAGACGTATGCTTTCCTTCTAGAGAAGTGTTTTCAGAGACGTTCACACAGTGATTCTGCAAAGCCCTTTTCCTGACGTTGGTTTTAAACGTGTTTTCAGTGGAACTTATGTCAAACGCAAGACACGAGATTTGCTGTTAAAGAATTGAGTATCCAGAATGCAAACAAGAACTTCCCAACAAGTGAATCGACTAACCATGCAACTCAGTTCTAAAAACTAAATAGAATGCAGTTTTCACGCTGATGAAAGGCGTATGCTTTCCTTCTAGAGAAGTGTTTTCAAAGACATTCACAGAGTGATTCTACAAACCCTTTTTTCTGACCTTGGCTTTTAAACGTGTTTTCAGTGGAATTTCTGTCAAACGCAAGACACGAGATTTGCTGTTAAAGAATTGAATATCCAGAATGCAAACAAACACTTTCCTACAAGTGAATTGCCTAACCATGCAACTCAGTTCTAAAAACTGAATAGAACGCAGTTTTCACTCAGATGAAAGACATATGCTTTCCTTCTTGAGAAGTGTTTTCAAAGATGTTCACAGAGTGATTCTGCAAAGCCTTTTTAATGACGTTGGCTTTTAAATGTGTTTTCAGTGGAATTTCTGTGAAACGCAAGACACGAGATTTGCTGTTAAAGAATTGAATGTACAGAACGCAAACAAACACTTCCCTACAAGTGAATCGCCTAACCGTGCAACTCAGTTCTAAAAACTGAATAGAATGCAGTTTTCACTCAGATGAAAGACTTATGCTTTCCTTCTTGAGAAGTGTTTTCAAAGACGTTCACAGAGTGATTCTGCAAAGCCCTTTTACTGACGTTGGTTTTAAACGTGTTTTCAGTGGAATTTCTGTCAAAGGCAAGACACGAGATTTGATGTTAAAGAATTGAATATACAGAACGCAAACAAACACTTCCCTATAAGTGAATCGCCTAACCATGCAACTCAGTTCTAAAAACTGAATATAACGCAGTTTTCACTAAGATGAAAGACGTATGCTTTCCTTCTAGAGAAGTGTTTTCAAAGACGTTCACAGATTGATTCTGAAAGCCTTTTTTATGATGTTGGCTTTTAAACGTGTTTTCAGTGGAATTTCTGTCAAACGAAAGACACGATATTTGCTGTTATAGGATTGAGTATGCAGAACGCAAATCAACACTTCCGTACAAGTGAATCGCCTAACCGTGCAACTTAGTTCTAAAAACTGAATAAAATGCAGATTTCACTCAGATGAAAGACATATGCTTTCCTTCTTGAGAAGTCTTTTCAAAGACGTTCTCAGAGTGATTCTACACAGCCTTTTTACTGACGTTGGTTTTAAACGTGTTTTCAGTGGAATTTCTGTCAAACGCAAGACACGAGATTTGCTGTTAAAGAATTGAATATCCAGAATGCAAACAAGAACTTCCCTACAAGTGAATCGACTAACCATGCAACTCATTTCTAAAAACTGAATAGAATGCAGCTTTCACGCTGATGAAAGGCGTATGCTTTCCTTCTAGAGAAGTGTTTTCAAAGACATTCACAGAGTGATTCTACAAAGCCTTTTTATTGACGTTGGCTTTTAAACGTGTTTTCAGTGAAATTTGTCAAACGCAAGACACGAGATTTGCTGTTAAAGAATTGAATGTACAGAACACAAACAAACACTTCCCTACAAGTGAATCGCCTAACCGTGCAACTCAGTTCTAAAAACTGAATAGAATGCAGTTTTCACTCCGATGAAAGACTTATGCTTTCCTTCTTGAGAAGTGTTTTCAAAGACGTTCACAGAGTGATTCTGCAAAGCCCTTTTCCTGACGTTGGTTTTAAACGTGTTTTCAGTGGAATTTCTGTCAAACGCAAGACACGAGATTTGATGTTAAAGAATTGAATATACAGAACACAAACAAACACTTCCCTACAAGTGAATCGCCTAACCATGCAACTCAGTTCTGAAAACTGAATAGAACGCAGTTTTCACTCAGATGAAAGACGTATGCTTTCGTTCTTGAGAAGTGTTTTCAAAAGGTTCACAGAGTGATTCTGCAAAGCCCTTTTACTGATGTTGGCTTTTAAACGCGGTTTCAGTGGAATTTCTGTCAAACGCAAGACACGAGATTTGCTGTTAAAGAATTGAATATCCAGAATGGAAACAAAAACTTCCCTACAAGTGAATCGCCTAACCATGCAACTCAGTTTTAAAAACTGAATAGAATGCATTTTTCACTCACATGAAAGACGTATGCTTTCCTTCTAGAGAAGTGTTTTCAAAGACATTCACAGAGTGATTCTAAAAAGCCTTTTTACTGACGTTGGCTTTTAAACGTGTTATCAGTGGAATTTCTGTCAAACACAAGACACGAGATTTGCTGTTAAAGAATTGTATATACAGAATGCAAACAAGAACTTCCCTACAAGTGAATCGACTAACCATGCAACTCAGTTCTAAAAACTGAATAGAATGCAGTTTTCACTCAGATGAAAGACATATGCATTCCTTCTTGAGAATTGTTTTCAAAGACGTTCACAAAGTGATTCTGCAAAGCCTTTTTACTGACTTTAGTTTTAAACGTGTTTTCAGTGGAATTTCTGTCAAACGCAAGACACGAGATTTGATGTTAAAGAATTGAATATACAGAACGCAAACAAACGCTTCCCTACAAGTGAATCGCCTAACCGTGCAACTCAGTTCTAAAAACTGAATAGAATGCAGTTTTCACTCACATGAAAGACGTATGCTTTCCTTCTTGAGAAGTGTTTTCAAAGACGTTCAAAGAGTGATTCTGCAAAGCCTTTTTACTGACGTTGGCTTTTAAACGTGTTTTCCGTCGAATTTCTGTCAAACGCAAGACACGAGATTTGCTGTTAAAGAATTGAATATCCAGAATGCAAACAAGAACTTCCCTACAAGTGAATCGACTAACCATGCAACTCATTTCTAAAAACTGAATAGAATGCAGCTTTCACGCTGATGAAAGGCGTATGCTTTCCTTCTAGAGAAGTGTTTTCAAAGACGTTCACAGAGTGATTCTGCAAAGCCTTTTTACTGACGTTGGCTTTTAAACGCGGTTTCAGTGTAATTTCTGTCAAACGCTAGACACGAGATTTGCTGTTAAAGAATTGAATATCCAGAATGCAAACAAACACTTCCCTACAAGTTAATCACCTAACCATGCAACTCAGTTCTAAAAACTGAATAGAATGCAGTTTTCACGCAGATGAAAGACGTATGCTTTCCTTCTAGAGAAGTGTTTTCAAAGACATTTACAGAGTGATTCTACAAAGCCTTTTTACTGACGTTGGCTTTTAAACGTGTTTTCAGTGGAATTTCTGTCAAACGCAAGACACAAGATTTGCTGTTAAAGAATTCAATATGCAGAACGCAAACCAACACTTCCCTACAAGTGAATCGCCTAACCATGCAATTCAGTTCTAAAAACTGAATAGAATGCAGTTTTCACTCAGATGAAAGGTGTATGCTTTCCTTCTAGAGAAGTGTTTTCAAAGACGTTCAAAGAGTGATTCTGCAAAGCCTTTTTAATGACGTTGGCTTTTAAACGTGTTTTCAGTGGAATTTCTGTCAAACGCAAGACACGAGATTTGCTGTTAAAGAATTGAATGTACAGAACACAAACAAACACTTCCCTACTAGTGAATCGACTAACCATGCAACTCAGTTCTAAAAACTGAATAGAATGCAGTTTTCACTCCGATGAAAGACGTATGCTTTCCTTCTTGAGAAGTGTTTTCAAAGACGTTCACAGAGTGATTCTGCAAAGCCCTTTTCCTGACGTTGGTTTTAAACGTGTTTTCAGTGGAATTTCTGTCAAACGCAAGACACGAGATTTGATGTTAAAGAATTGAATATACAGAACGCAAACAAACACTTCCCTACAAGTGAATCGCCTAACCATGCAACTCAGTTCTGAAAACTGAATAGAACGCAGTTTTCACTCAGATGAAAGACGTATGCTTTCGTTCTTGAGAAGTGTTTTCAAAAGGTTCACAGAGTGATTCTGCAAAGCCCTTTTACTGACGTTGGCTTTTAAACGCGGTTTCAGTGGAATTTCTGTCAAATGCAAGACACGAGATTTGCTGTTAAAGAATTGAATATCCAGAATGCAAACAAACACTTCCCTACAAGTGAATCGACTAACCATGCAACTCAGTTTTAAAAACTGAATAGAATGCATTTTTCACTCACATGAAAGACGTATGCTTTCCTTCTAGAGAAGTGTTTTCAAAGACATTCACAGAGTGATTCTAAAAAGCCTTTTTACTGACGTTGGCTTTTAAACGTGTTATCAGTGGAATTTCTGTCAAACACAAGACACGAGATTTGCTGTTAAAGAATTGTATATACAGAATGCAAACAAGAACTTCCCTACAAGTGAATCGACTAACCATGCAACTCAGTTCTAAAAACTGAATAGAATGCAGTTTTCACTCAGATGAAAGACATATGCTTTCCTTCTTGAGAAGTGTTTTCAAAGACGTTCACAAAGTGATTCTGCAAAGCCTTTTTACTGACTTTCGTTTTAAACGTGTTTTCAGTGTAATTTCTGTCAAACGCAAGACACGAGATTTGTTGTTAAAGAATTGAATATACAGAACGCAAACAACACTTCCCTACAAGTGAATCGCCTAACCGTGCAACTCAGTTCTAAAAACTGAATAGAATGCAGTTTTCACTCACATGAAAGACGTATGCTTTCCTTCTAGAGAAGTGTTTTCAGAGACGTTCACACAGTGATTCTGCAAAGCCCTTTTCCTGACGTTGGTTTTAAACGTGTTTTCAGTGGAACTTATGTCAAACGCAAGACACGAGATTTGCTGTTAAAGAATTGAGTATCCAGAATGCAAACAAGAACTTCCCAACAAGTGAATCGACTAACCATGCAACTCAGTTCTAAAAACTAAATAGAATGCAGTTTTCACGCTGATGAAAGGCGTATGCTTTCCTTCTAGAGAAGTGTTTTCAAAGACATTCACAGAGTGATTCTACAAACCCTTTTTTCTGACCTTGGCTTTTAAACGTGTTTTCAGTGGAATTTCTGTCAAACGCAAGACACGAGATTTGCTGTTAAAGAATTGAATATCCAGAATGCAAACAAACACTTTCCTACAAGTGAATTGCCTAACCATGCAACTCAGTTCTAAAAACTGAATAGAACGCAGTTTTCACTCAGATGAAAGACATATGCTTTCCTTCTTGAGAAGTGTTTTCAAAGATGTTCACAGAGTGATTCTGCAAAGCCTTTTTAATGACGTTGGCTTTTAAATGTGTTTTCAGTGGAATTTCTGTGAAACGCAAGACACGAGATTTGCTGTTAAAGAATTGAATGTACAGAACGCAAACAAACACTTCCCTACAAGTGAATCGCCTAACCGTGCAACTCAGTTCTAAAAACTGAATAGAATGCAGTTTTCACTCAGATGAAAGACTTATGCTTTCCTTCTTGAGAAGTGTTTTCAAAGACGTTCACAGAGTGATTCTGCAAAGCCCTTTTACTGACGTTGGTTTTAAACGTGTTTTCAGTGGAATTTCTGTCAAAGGCAAGACACGAGATTTGATGTTAAAGAATTGAATATACAGAACGCAAACAAACACTTCCCTATAAGTGAATCGCCTAACCATGCAACTCAGTTCTAAAAACTGAATATAACGCAGTTTTCACTAAGATGAAAGACGTATGCTTTCCTTCTAGAGAAGTGTTTTCAAAGACGTTCACAGATTGATTCTGAAAGCCTTTTTTATGATGTTGGCTTTTAAACGTGTTTTCAGTGGAATTTCTGTCAAACGAAAGACACGATATTTGCTGTTATAGGATTGAGTATGCAGAACGCAAATCAACACTTCCGTACAAGTGAATCGCCTAACCGTGCAACTTAGTTCTAAAAACTGAATAAAATGCAGATTTCACTCAGATGAAAGACATATGCTTTCCTTCTTGAGAAGTCTTTTCAAAGACGTTCTCAGAGTGATTCTACACAGCCTTTTTACTGACGTTGGTTTTAAACGTGTTTTCAGTGGAATTTCTGTCAAACGCAAGACACGAGATTTGCTGTTAAAGAATTGAATATCCAGAATGCAAACAAGAACTTCCCTACAAGTGAATCGACTAACCATGCAACTCATTTCTAAAAACTGAATAGAATGCAGCTTTCACGCTGATGAAAGGCGTATGCTTTCCTTCTAGAGAAGTGTTTTCAAAGACATTCACAGAGTGATTCTACAAAGCCTTTTTATTGACGTTGGCTTTTAAACGTGTTTTCAGTGAAATTTGTCAAACGCAAGACACGAGATTTGCTGTTAAAGAATTGAACATACTGAATGCAAACAAACACTTCCCTACAAGTGAATCGCCTAACCGTGCAACTCAGTTCTAAAAACTGAATAGAATGCAGTTTTCACTCAGATGAAAGACGTATGCTTTCCTTCTAGAGAAGTGTTTTCAAAGACGTTCACAGAGTGATTCTGCAAATCCTTTTTACTGACCTTGGTTTTAAACGTGTTTTCAGTGGAATTTCCGTCAAAAGCAAGACACGAGATTTGCTGTTAAAGAATTGAATATCCAGAATGCAAACAAACACTTCCCTACAAGTAAATCGACTAACCATGCAACTCAGTTCTAAAAACTGAATAGAATGCAGTTTTCACGCGGATAAAGGCGTATGCTTTCCTTCTAGAGAAGTGTTTTCAAAGACATTCACAGAGTGATTCTACAAATCCTTTTTACTGACATTGGCTTTTAAATGTGTTTTCAGTGGAATTTCTGTCAAACGCAAGACACGAGATTTGCTGTTAAAGAATTGAATATCCAGAATGCAAACAAGAATTTCCCTACTAGTGAATCGACTAACCATGCAACTCAGTTCTAAAAACTAAATAGAATGCAGTTTTCACGCTGATGAAAGGTGTATGCTTTCCTTCTAGAGAAGTGTTTTCAAAGACGTTCACAGAGTGATTCTGCAAAGCCTTTTTAATGACGTTGGCTTTTAAACGTGTTTTCAGTGGAATTTCTGTCAAACGCAAGACACGAGATTTGCTGTTAAAGAATTGAATGTACAGAACACAAACAAACACTTCCCTACAAGTGAATCGCCTAACCGTGCAACTCAGTTCTAAAAACTGAATAGAATGCAGTTTTCACTCCGATGAAAGACTTATGCTTTCCTTCTTGAGAAGTGTTTTCAAAGACGTTCACAGAGTGATTCTGCAAAGCCCTTTTCCTGACGTTGGTTTTAAACGTGTTTTCAGTGGAATTTCTGTCAAACGCAAGACACGAGATTTGATGTTAAAGAATTGAATATACAGAACACAAACAAACACTTCCCTACAAGTGAATCGCCTAACCATGCAACTCAGTTCTGAAAACTGAATAGAACGCAGTTTTCACTCAGATGAAAGACGTATGCTTTCGTTCTTGAGAAGTGTTTTCAAAAGGTTCACAGAGTGATTCTGCAAAGCCCTTTTACTGACGTTGGCTTTTAAACGCGGTTTCAGTGGAATTTCTGTCAAACGCAAGACACGAGATTTGCTGTTAAAGAATTGAATATCCAGAATGGAAACAAAAACTTCCCTACAAGTGAATCGCCTAACCATGCAACTCAGTTTTAAAAACTGAATAGAATGCATTTTTCACTCACATGAAAGACGTATGCTTTCCTTCTAGAGAAGTGTTTTCAAAGACATTCACAGAGTGATTCTAAAAAGCCTTTTTACTGACGTTGGCTTTTAAACGTGTTATCAGTGGAATTTCTGTCAAACACAAGACACGAGATTTGCTGTTAAAGAATTGTATATACAGAATGCAAACAAGAACTTCCCTACAAGTGAATCGACTAACCATGCAACTCAGTTCTAAAAACTGAATAGAATGCAGTTTTCACTCAGATGAAAGACATATGCATTCCTTCTTGAGAATTGTTTTCAAAGACGTTCACAAAGTGATTCTGCAAAGCCTTTTTACTGACTTTAGTTTTAAACGTGTTTTCAGTGGAATTTCTGTCAAACGCTAGACACGAGATTTGCTGTTAAAGAATTGAATATCCAGAATGCAAACAAACACTTCCCTACAAGTTAATCACCTAACCATGCAACTCAGTTCTAAAAACTGAATAGAATGCAGTTTTCACGCAGATGAAAGACGTATGCTTTCCTTCTAGAGAAGTGTTTTCAAAGACATTTACAGAGTGATTCTACAAAGCCTTTTTACTGACGTTGGCTTTTAAACGTGTTTTCAGTGGAATTTCTGTCAAACGCAAGACACAAGATTTGCTGTTAAAGAATTCAATATGCAGAACGCAAACCAACACTTCCCTACAAGTGAATCGCCTAACCATGCAATTCAGTTCTAAAAACTGAATAGAATGCAGTTTTCACTCAGATGAAAGGTGTATGCTTTCCTTCTAGAGAAGTGTTTTCAAAGACGTTCAAAGAGTGATTCTGCAAAGCCTTTTTAATGACGTTGGCTTTTAAACGTGTTTTCAGTGGAATTTCTGTCAAACGCAAGACACGAGATTTGCTGTTAAAGAATTGAATGTACAGAACACAAACAAACACTTCCCTACTAGTGAATCGACTAACCATGCAACTCAGTTCTAAAAACTGAATAGAATGCAGTTTTCACTCCGATGAAAGACTTATGCTTTCCTTCTTGAGAAGTGTTTTCAAAGACGTTCACAGAGTGATTCTGCAAAGCCCTTTTCCTGACGTTGGTTTTAAACGTGTTTTCAGTGGAATTTCTGTCAAACGCAAGACACGAGATTTGATGTTAAAGAATTGAATATACAGAACGCAAACAAACACTTCCCTACAAGTGAATCGCCTAACCATGCAACTCAGTTCTGAAAACTGAATAGAACGCAGTTTTCACTCAGATGAAAGACGTATGCTTTCGTTCTTGAGAAGTGTTTTCAAAAGGTTCACAGAGTGATTCTGCAAAGCCCTTTTACTGACGTTGGCTTTTAAACGCGGTTTCAGTGGAATTTCTGTCAAATGCAAGACACGAGATTTGCTGTTAAAGAATTGAATATCCAGAATGCAAACAAACACTTCCCTACAAGTGAATCGCCTAACCATGCAACTCAGTTTTAAAAACTGAATAGAATGCATTTTTCACTCACATGAAAGACGTATGCTTTCCTTCTAGAGAAGTGTTTTCAAAGACATTCACAGAGTGATTCTAAAAAGCCTTTTTACTGACGTTGGCTTTTAAACGTGTTATCAGTGGAATTTCTGTCAAACACAAGACACGAGATTTGCTGTTAAAGAATTGTATATACAGAATGCAAACAAGAACTTCCCTACAAGTGAATCGACTAACCATGCAACTCAGTTCTAAAAACTGAATAGAATGCAGTTTTCACTCAGATGAAAGACATATGCTTTCCTTCTTGAGAAGTGTTTTCAAAGACGTTCACAAAGTGATTCTGCAAAGCCTTTTTACTGACTTTCGTTTTAAACGTGTTTTCAGTGTAATTTCTGTCAAATGCAAGACACGATATTTGCTGTTAAAGAATTGCGTATGCAGAACGCAAAGCAACACTTCCCTACAAGTGAATCGCCTAACCGTGCAACTCAGTTCTAAAAACTGAATAGAATGCAGTTTTCACTCACATGAAAGACGTATGCTTTCCTTCTAGAGAAGTGTTTTCAGAGACGTTCACACAGTGATTCTGCAAAGCCCTTTTCCTGACGTTGGTTTTAAACGTGTTTTCAGTGGAACTTATGTCAAACGCAAGACACGAGATTTGCTGTTAAAGAATTGAGTATCCAGAATGCAAACAAGAACTTCCCAACAAGTGAATCGACTAACCATGCAACTCAGTTCTAAAAACTAAATAGAATGCAGTTTTCACGCTGATGAAAGGCGTATGCTTTCCTTCTAGAGAAGTGTTTTCAAAGACATTCACAGAGTGATTCTACAAACCCTTTTTTCTGACCTTGGCTTTTAAACGTGTTTTCAGTGGAATTTCTGTCAAACGCAAGACACGAGATTTGCTGTTAAAGAATTGAATATCCAGAATGCAAACAAACACTTTCCTACAAGTGAATTGCCTAACCATGCAACTCAGTTCTAAAAACTGAATAGAACGCAGTTTTCACTCAGATGAAAGACATATGCTTTCCTTCTTGAGAAGTGTTTTCAAAGATGTTCACAGAGTGATTCTGCAAAGCCTTTTTAATGACGTTGGCTTTTAAATGTGTTTTCAGTGGAATTTCTGTGAAACGCAAGACACGAGATTTGCTGTTAAAGAATTGAATGTACAGAACGCAAACAAACACTTCCCTACAAGTGAATCGCCTAACCGTGCAACTCAGTTCTAAAAACTGAATAGAATGCAGTTTTCACTCAGATGAAAGACTTATGCTTTCCTTCTTGAGAAGTGTTTTCAAAGACGTTCACAGAGTGATTCTGCAAAGCCCTTTTACTGACGTTGGTTTTAAACGTGTTTTCAGTGGAATTTCTGTCAAAGGCAAGACACGAGATTTGATGTTAAAGAATTGAATATACAGAACGCAAACAAACACTTCCCTATAAGTGAATCGCCTAACCATGCAACTCAGTTCTAAAAACTGAATATAACGCAGTTTTCACTAAGATGAAAGACGTATGCTTTCCTTCTAGAGAAGTGTTTTCAAAGACGTTCACAGATTGATTCTGAAAGCCTTTTTTATGATGTTGGCTTTTAAACGTGTTTTCAGTGGAATTTCTGTCAAACGAAAGACACGATATTTGCTGTTATAGGATTGAGTATGCAGAACGCAAATCAACACTTCCGTACAAGTGAATCGCCTAACCGTGCAACTTAGTTCTAAAAACTGAATAAAATGCAGATTTCACTCAGATGAAAGACATATGCTTTCCTTCTTGAGAAGTCTTTTCAAAGACGTTCTCAGAGTGATTCTACACAGCCTTTTTACTGACGTTGGTTTTAAACGTGTTTTCAGTGGAATTTCTGTCAAACGCAAGACACGAGATTTGCTGTTAAAGAATTGAATATCCAGAATGCAAACAAGAACTTCCCTACAAGTGAATCGACTAACCATGCAACTCATTTCTAAAAACTGAATAGAATGCAGCTTTCACGCTGATGAAAGGCGTATGCTTTCCTTCTAGAGAAGTGTTTTCAAAGACATTCACAGAGTGATTCTACAAAGCCTTTTTATTGACGTTGGCTTTTAAACGTGTTTTCAGTGAAATTTGTCAAACGCAAGACACGAGATTTGCTGTTAAAGAATTGAACATACTGAATGCAAACAAACACTTCCCTACAAGTGAATCGCCTAACCGTGCAACTCAGTTCTAAAAACTGAATAGAATGCAGTTTTCACTCAGATGAAAGACGTATGCTTTCCTTCTAGAGAAGTGTTTTCAAAGACGTTCACAGAGTGATTCTGCAAATCCTTTTTACTGACCTTGGTTTTAAACGTGTTTTCAGTGGAATTTCCGTCAAAAGCAAGACACGAGATTTGCTGTTAAAGAATTGAATATCCAGAATGCAAACAAACACTTCCCTACAAGTAAATCGACTAACCATGCAACTCAGTTCTAAAAACTGAATAGAATGCAGTTTTCACGCGGATAAAGGCGTATGCTTTCCTTCTAGAGAAGTGTTTTCAAAGACATTCACAGAGTGATTCTACAAATCCTTTTTACTGACATTGGCTTTTAAATGTGTTTTCAGTGGAATTTCTGTCAAACGCAAGACACGAGATTTGCTGTTAAAGAATTGAATATCCAGAATGCAAACAAGAATTTCCCTACTAGTGAATCGACTAACCATGCAACTCAGTTCTAAAAACTAAATAGAATGCAGTTTTCACGCTGATGAAAGGTGTATGCTTTCCTTCTAGAGAAGTGTTTTCAAAGACGTTCACAGAGTGATTCTGCAAAGCCTTTTTAATGACGTTGGCTTTTAAACGTGTTTTCAGTGGAATTTCTGTCAAACGCAAGACACGAGATTTGCTGTTAAAGAATTGAATGTACAGAACACAAACAAACACTTCCCTACAAGTGAATCGCCTAACCGTGCAACTCAGTTCTAAAAACTGAATAGAATGCAGTTTTCACTCCGATGAAAGACTTATGCTTTCCTTCTTGAGAAGTGTTTTCAAAGACGTTCACAGAGTGATTCTGCAAAGCCCTTTTCCTGACGTTGGTTTTAAACGTGTTTTCAGTGGAATTTCTGTCAAACGCAAGACACGAGATTTGATGTTAAAGAATTGAATATACAGAACACAAACAAACACTTCCCTACAAGTGAATCGCCTAACCATGCAACTCAGTTCTGAAAACTGAATAGAACGCAGTTTTCACTCAGATGAAAGACGTATGCTTTCGTTCTTGAGAAGTGTTTTCAAAAGGTTCACAGAGTGATTCTGCAAAGCCCTTTTACTGACGTTGGCTTTTAAACGCGGTTTCAGTGGAATTTCTGTCAAACGCAAGACACGAGATTTGCTGTTAAAGAATTGAATATCCAGAATGGAAACAAAAACTTCCCTACAAGTGAATCGCCTAACCATGCAACTCAGTTTTAAAAACTGAATAGAATGCATTTTTCACTCACATGAAAGACGTATGCTTTCCTTCTAGAGAAGTGTTTTCAAAGACATTCACAGAGTGATTCTAAAAAGCCTTTTTACTGACGTTGGCTTTTAAACGTGTTATCAGTGGAATTTCTGTCAAACACAAGACACGAGATTTGCTGTTAAAGAATTGTATATACAGAATGCAAACAAGAACTTCCCTACAAGTGAATCGACTAACCATGCAACTCAGTTCTAAAAACTGAATAGAATGCAGTTTTCACTCAGATGAAAGACATATGCATTCCTTCTTGAGAATTGTTTTCAAAGACGTTCACAAAGTGATTCTGCAAAGCCTTTTTACTGACTTTAGTTTTAAACGTGTTTTCAGTGGAATTTCTGTCAAATGCTAGACACGAGATTTGCTGTTAAAGAATTGAATATCCAGAATGCAAACAAACACTTCCCTACAAGTTAATCACCTAACCATGCAACTCAGTTCTAAAAACTGAATAGAATGCAGTTTTCACGCAGATGAAAGACGTATGCTTTCCTTCTAGAGAAGTGTTTTCAAAGACATTTACAGAGTGATTCTACAAAGCCTTTTTACTGACGTTGGCTTTTAAACGTGTTTTCAGTGGAATTTCTGTCAAACGCAAGACACAAGATTTGCTGTTAAAGAATTCAATATGCAGAACGCAAACCAACACTTCCCTACAAGTGAATCGCCTAACCATGCAATTCAGTTCTAAAAACTGAATAGAATGCAGTTTTCACTCAGATGAAAGGTGTATGCTTTCCTTCTAGAGAAGTGTTTTCAAAGACGTTCAAAGAGTGATTCTGCAAAGCCTTTTTAATGACGTTGGCTTTTAAACGTGTTTTCAGTGGAATTTCTGTCAAACGCAAGACACGAGATTTGCTGTTAAAGAATTGAATGTACAGAACACAAACAAACACTTCCCTACTAGTGAATCGACTAACCATGCAACTCAGTTCTAAAAACTGAATAGAATGCAGTTTTCACTCCGATGAAAGACTTATGCTTTCCTTCTTGAGAAGTGTTTTCAAAGACGTTCACAGAGTGATTCTGCAAAGCCCTTTTCCTGACGTTGGTTTTAAACGTGTTTTCAGTGGAATTTCTGTCAAACGCAAGACACGAGATTTGATGTTAAAGAATTGAATATACAGAACGCAAACAAACACTTCCCTACAAGTGAATCGCCTAACCATGCAACTCAGTTCTAAAAACTGAATAGAACGCAGTTTTCACTCAGATGAAAGACGTATGCTTTCGTTCTTGAGAAGTGTTTTCAAAGACGTTCACAGAGTGATTCTGCAAAGCCCTTTTACTGACGTTGGTTTTAAACGTGTTTTCAGTGGAATTTCTGTCAAAGGCAAGACACGAGATTTGATGTTAAAGAATTGAATATACAGAACGCAAACAAACACTTCCCTATAAGTGAATCGCCTAACCATGCAACTCAGTTCTAAAAACTGAATATAACGCAGTTTTCACTAAGATGAAAGACGTATGCTTTCCTTCTAGAGAAGTGTTTTCAAAGACGTTCACAGATTGATTCTGAAAGCCTTTTTTATGATGTTGGCTTTTAAACGTGTTTTCAGTGGAATTTCTGTCAAACGAAAGACACGATATTTGCTGTTATAGGATTGAGTATGCAGAACGCAAATCAACACTTCCGTACAAGTGAATCGCCTAACCGTGCAACTTAGTTCTAAAAACTGAATAAAATGCAGATTTCACTCAGATGAAAGACATATGCTTTCCTTCTTGAGAAGTCTTTTCAAAGACGTTCTCAGAGTGATTCTACACAGCCTTTTTACTGACGTTGGTTTTAAACGTGTTTTCAGTGGAATTTCTGTCAAACGCAAGACACGAGATTTGCTGTTAAAGAATTGAATATCCAGAATGCAAACAAGAACTTCCCTACAAGTGAATCGACTAACCATGCAACTCATTTCTAAAAACTGAATAGAATGCAGCTTTCACGCTGATGAAAGGCGTATGCTTTCCTTCTAGAGAAGTGTTTTCAAAGACATTCACAGAGTGATTCTACAAAGCCTTTTTATTGACGTTGGCTTTTAAACGTGTTTTCAGTGAAATTTGTCAAACGCAAGACACGAGATTTGCTGTTAAAGAATTGAACATACTGAATGCAAACAAACACTTCCCTACAAGTGAATCGCCTAACCGTGCAACTCAGTTCTAAAAACTGAATAGAATGCAGTTTTCACTCAGATGAAAGACGTATGCTTTCCTTCTAGAGAAGTGTTTTCAAAGACGTTCACAGAGTGATTCTGCAAATCCTTTTTACTGACCTTGGTTTTAAACGTGTTTTCAGTGGAATTTCCGTCAAAAGCAAGACACGAGATTTGCTGTTAAAGAATTGAATATCCAGAATGCAAACAAACACTTCCCTACAAGTAAATCGACTAACCATGCAACTCAGTTCTAAAAACTGAATAGAATGCAGTTTTCACGCGGATAAAGGCGTATGCTTTCCTTCTAGAGAAGTGTTTTCAAAGACATTCACAGAGTGATTCTACAAATCCTTTTTACTGACATTGGCTTTTAAATGTGTTTTCAGTGGAATTTCTGTCAAACGCAAGACACGAGATTTGCTGTTAAAGAATTGAATATCCAGAATGCAAACAAGAATTTCCCTACTAGTGAATCGACTAACCATGCAACTCAGTTCTAAAAACTAAATAGAATGCAGTTTTCACGCTGATGAAAGGTGTATGCTTTCCTTCTAGAGAAGTGTTTTCAAAGACGTTCACAGAGTGATTCTGCAAAGCCTTTTTAATGACGTTGGCTTTTAAACGTGTTTTCAGTGGAATTTCTGTCAAACGCAAGACACGAGATTTGCTGTTAAAGAATTGAATGTACAGAACACAAACAAACACTTCCCTACAAGTGAATCGCCTAACCGTGCAACTCAGTTCTAAAAACTGAATAGAATGCAGTTTTCACTCCGATGAAAGACTTATGCTTTCCTTCTTGAGAAGTGTTTTCAAAGACGTTCACAGAGTGATTCTGCAAAGCCATTTTCCTGACGTTGGTTTTAAACGTGTTTTCAGTGGAATTTCTGTCAAACGCAAGACACGAGATTTGATGTTAAAGAATTGAATATACAGAACACAAACAAACACTTCCCTACAAGTGAATCGCCTAACCATGCAACTCAGTTCTGAAAACTGAATAGAACGCAGTTTTCACTCAGATGAAAGACGTATGCTTTCGTTCTTGAGAAGTGTTTTCAAAAGGTTCACAGAGTGATTCTGCAAAGCCCTTTTACTGACGTTGGCTTTTAAACGCGGTTTCAGTGGAATTTCTGTCAAACGCAAGACACGAGATTTGCTGTTAAAGAATTGAATATCCAGAATGGAAACAAAAACTTCCCTACAAGTGAATCGCCTAACCATGCAACTCAGTTTTAAAAACTGAATAGAATGCATTTTTCACTCACATGAAAGACGTATGCTTTCCTTCTAGAGAAGTGTTTTCAAAGACATTCACAGAGTGATTCTAAAAAGCCTTTTTACTGACGTTGGCTTTTAAACGTGTTATCAGTGGAATTTCTGTCAAACACAAGACACGAGATTTGCTGTTAAAGAATTGTATATACAGAATGCAAACAAGAACTTCCCTACAAGTGAATCGACTAACCATGCAACTCAGTTCTAAAAACTGAATAGAATGCAGTTTTCACTCAGATGAAAGACATATGCATTCCTTCTTGAGAATTGTTTTCAAAGACGTTCACAAAGTGATTCTGCAAAGCCTTTTTACTGACTTTAGTTTTAAACGTGTTTTCAGTGGAATTTCTGTCAAACGCAAGACACGAGATTTGTTGTTAAAGAATTGAATATACAGAACGCAAACAAACGCTTCCCTACAAGTGAATCGCCTAACCGTGCAACTCAGTTCTAAAAACTGAATAGAATGCAGTTTTCACTCACATGAAAGACGTATGATTTCCTTCTTCAGAAGTGTTTTCAAAGACGTTCACAGAGTGATTCTGCAAAGCCTATTTAATGACGTTGGCTTTTAAACGTGTTTTCAGTGGAATTTCTGCCAAACGCAAGACACGAGATTTGCTGTTAAAGAATTGAATGTACAGAAGGCAAACAAACACTTCCCTACAAGTGAATCGCCTAACCGTGCAACTCAGTTCTAAAAACTGAATAGAATGCAGTTTTCACTCAGATGAAAGACGTATGCTTTCCTTCTAGAGAAGTGTTTTCAAAGACATTCACAGAGTGATTCTGCAAAGCCTTTTTACTGACCTTGGTTTTAAACGTGTTTTCAGTGGAATTTCTGTCAAACGCAAGACACGAGATTTGCTGTTAAAGAATTGAATATCCAGAATGCAAACAAGAACTTCCCTACAAGTGAATCGACTAACCATGCAACTCAGTTCTAAAAACTGAATAGAATGCAGTTTTCACGCAGATGAAAGGCATATGCTTTCGTTCTAGAGAAGTGTTTTCAAAGACATTCACAGAGTGATTCTACAAAGCCTTTTTACTGACATTGGCTTTTAAACGCGGTTTCAGTGGAATTTCTGTCAAACGCAAGACACGACATTTGCTGTAAAAGAATTGAATATCCAGAATGCAAACAAACACTTCCCTACACGTGAATCACCTAACCATGCAACTCAGTTCTAAAAACTGAATAGAATGCAGTTTTCACTCACATGAAAGACGTATGCTTTCCTTCTAGAGAAGTGTTTTCAAAGACGTTCACACAGTGATTCTGCAAAGCCTTTTTACTGACTTTGGTTTTAAACGTGTTTTCAGTGGAATTTCTGTCAAACGCAAGACACAAGATTTGCTGTTAAAGAATTGAATATACAGAACGCAAACAAACACTTCCCTAGAAGTGAATCGCCTAACCGTGCAACTCAGTTCTAAAAACTGAATAGAATGCAGTTTTCACTCACATGAAAGACATATGCTTTCCTTCTTGAGAAGTGTTTTCAAAGACGTTCGCAGAGTGATTCTGCAAAGCCCTTTTACTGACGTTGGTTTTAAACGTGTTTTCAGTGGAATTTCTTTCAAACGCAAGACACGAGATTTGTTGATAAAGAATTGAATATACACAATGCAAACAAACACTTCCCTACAAGTGAATCACCTAACCATGCAACTCAGTTCTAAAAACTGAATAGAATGCATTTTTCACTCAGATGAAAGATGTATGCTTTCCTTCTAGAGAAGTGTTTTCAAAGACATTCACAGAGTGATTCTGCAAAGCCCTTTTACTGACGTTGGCTTTTAAACGCGGTTTCAGTGGAATTTCTGTCAAACGCAAGACACGAGATTTGCTGTTAACGAATTGAATATCCAGAATGCAAACAAACACTTCCCTACAAGTGAATCGCCTAACCATGCAACTCAGTTTTAAAAACTGAATAGAATGCAGTTTTCACTCACATGAAAGAGGTATGCTTTCCTTCTTGAGAAGTGTTTTCAAAGACGTTCACAGAGTGATTCTGCAAAGCCTTTTTACTGACGTTGGTTTTAAACGTGTTTTCAGTGGAATTTCTGTCAAACGCAAGACACGAGATTTGCTGTTAAAGAATTGAATATCCAGAATGCAAACAAGAACTTCCCAACAAGTGAATCGACTAACCATGCAACTCAGTTCTAAAAACTAAATAGAATGCAGTTTTCACGCTGATGAAAGGCGTATGCTTTCCTTCTAGAGAAGTGTTTTCAAAGACATTCACAGAGTGATTCTACAAACCCTTTTTTCTGACCTTGGCTTTTAAACGTGTTTTCAGTGGAATTTCTGTCAAACGCAAGACACGAGATTTGCTGTTAAAGAATTGAATATCCAGAATGCAAACAAACACTTCCCTACAAGTGAATTGCCTAACCATGCAACTCAGTTCTAAAAACTGAATAGAACGCAGTTTTCACTCAGATGAAAGACATATGCTTTCCTTCTTGAGAAGTGTTTTCAAAGACGTTCACAGAGTGATTCTGCAAAGCCTTTTTAATGACGTTGGCTTTTAAATGTGTTTTCAGTGGAATTTCTGTGAAACGCAAGACACGAGATTTGCTGTTAAAGAATTGAATGTACAGAACGCAAACAAACACTTCCCTACAAGTGAATCGCCTAACCATGCAACTCAGTTCTAAAAACTGAATAGAATGCAGTTTTCACTCAGATGAAAGACTTATGCTTTCCTTCTTGAGAAGTGTTTTCAAAGACGTTCACAGAGTGATTCTGCAAAGCCCTTTTCCTGACGTTGGTTTTAAACGTGTTTTCAGTGGAATTTCTGTCAAAGGCAAGACACGAGATTTGATGTTAAAGAATTGAATATACAGAACGCAAACAAACACTTCCCTATAAGTGAATCGCCTAACCATGCAACTCAGTTCTAAAAACTGAATAGAACGCAGTTTTCACTCAGATGAAAGACGTATGCTTTCCTTCTTGAGAAGTCTTTTCAAAGACGTTCTCAGAGTGATTCTACACAGCCTTTTTACTGACGTTGGTTTTAAACGTGTTTTCAGTGGAATTTCTGTCAAACGCAAGACACGAGATTTGCTGTTAAAGAATTGAACATACTGAATGCAAACAAACACTTCCCTACAAGTGAATCGCCTAACCGTGCAACTCAGTTCTAAAAACTGAATAGAATGCAGTTTTCACTCAGATGAAAGACGTATGCTTTCCTTCTTGAGAAGTGTTTTCAAAGACGTTCACAGAGTGATTCTGCAAAGCCTTTTTACTGACCTTGGTTTTAAACGTGTTTTCAGTGGAATTTCCGTCAAAAGCAAGACACGAGATTTGCTGTTAAAGAATTGAATATCCAGAATGCAAACAAACACTTCCCTACAAGTGAATCGACTAACCATGCAACTAAGTTCTAAAAACTGAATAGAATGCAGTTTTCACGCGGATAAAGGCGTATGCTTTCCTTCTAGAGAAGTGTTTTCAAAGACATTCACAGAGTGATTCTACAAATCCTTTTTACTGACATTGGCTTTTAAACGTGTTTTCAGTGGAATTTCTGTCAAACGCAAGACACGAGATTTGCTGTTAAAGAATTGAACATACAGAATGCAAACGAACACTTCCCTACAAGTGAATCGCCTAACCGTGCAACTCAGTTCTAAAAACTGAATAGAATGCAGTTTTCACTCAGATGAAAGACGTATGCTTTCCTTCTAGAGAAGTGTTTTCAAAGACATTCACAGAGTGATTCTACAAAGCCTTTTCACTGACGTTGGCTTTTAAACGCGGTTTCAGTGGAATTTCTGTCAAACGTAAGACACGAGATTTGCTGTTAAAGAATTTAATGTACAGAAGGTAAACAAACACTTCCCTACAAGTGAATCGCCTAACCATGCAACTCAGTTCTAAAAACTGAATAGAATGCAGTTTTCACGCAGATGAAAGACGTATGCTTTACTTCTTGAGAAGTGTTTTCAAAGACGTTCACAGGGTGATTCTGCAAAATCTTTTTACTGACTTTGGTTTTAAACGTGTTTTCAGTGGAATTTCTGTCAAATGCAAGACAAGAGATTTGCTGTTAAAGAATTGAGTATACAGAACGCAAACCAACACTTCCCTACAAGTGAATCACGTAACCGTGCAACTCAGTTCTAAAAACTAATAGAATGCAGTTTTCACTCACATGAAAGACGTATGCTTTCCTTCTTGAGAAGTGTTTTCAAAGACGTTCACAGAGTGATTCTGCATAGCCTTTTTACTGATGTTGGCTTTTACACGTGTTTTCCGTCGAATTTCTGTCAAACCCAAGACACGATATTTGCTGTTAAAGAATTGAATATCCAGAATGCAAACAAGAACTTCCCTACAAGTGAATCACCTAACCATGCAACTCAGTTCTAAAAACTGAATAGAATGCAGTTTTCGCTCAGATGAAAGACGTATGCTTTCCTTCTAGAGAAGTGTTTTCAAAGACATTCACAGAGTGATTCTACAAAGCCTTTTTTCCGACGTTGGCTTTTAAACAAGGTATCAGTGGAATTTCTGTCAAAAGCAAGACACGAGATTTGCTGTTAAAGAATTGAACATACAGAATGCAAACAAACACTTCCCTAGAAGTGAATTGCCTAACCGTGCAACTCAGTTCTAAAAACTGAATAGAATGCAGTTTTCACTCAGATGAAAGACGTATGCTTTCCTTCTAGAGAAGTGTTTTCAAAGACATTCACAGAGTGATTCTACAAAGCCTTTTCACTGACGTTGGCTTTTAAACGCGGTTTCAGTGGAATTTTTGTCAAACGCAAGACACGAGATTTACTGTTAAAGAATTGAATATCCAGAATGCAAACAAACACTTCCCTACAAGTGAATCGCCTAACCATGCAACTCAGTTCTAAAAACTGAATAGAATGCACTTTTCACGCAGATGAAAGACGTATGCTTTCCTTCTAGAGAAGTGTTTTCAAAGACGTTCACAGAGTGATTCTGCAAAGCCTTTTTACTGACGTTGGTTTTAAACGTGTTTTCAGTGGAATTTCTGTCAAACGCAAGACACGAGATTTGCTGTTAAAGAATTGAATATCCAGAATGCAAACAAGAACTTCCCAACAAGTGAATCGACTAACAATGCAACTCAGTTCTAAAAACTGAATAGAACGCAGTTTTCACTCAGATGAAAGACATATGCTTTCCTTCTTGAGAAGTGTTTTCAAAGACGTTCACAGAGTGATTCTGCAAAGCCTTTTTAATGACGTTGGCTTTTAAATGTGTTTTCAGTGGAATTTCTGTGAAACGCAAGACACGAGATTTGCTGTTAAAGAATTGAATGTACAGAACGCAAACAAACACTTCCCTACAAGTGAATCGCCTAACCGTGCAACTCAGTTCTAAAAACTGAATAGAATGCAGTTTTCACTCAGATGAAAGACTTATGCTTTCCTTCTTGAGAAGTGTTTTCAAAGACGTTCACAGAGTGATTCTGCAAAGCCCTTTTCCTGACGTTGCTTTTAAACGTGTTTTCAGTGGAATTTCTGTCAAAGGCAAGACACGAGATTTGATGTTAAAGAATTGAATATACAGAACGCAAACAAACACTTCCCTATAAGTGAATCGCCTAACCATGCAACTCAGTTCTAAAAACTGAATAGAACGCAGTTTTCACTCAGATGAAAGACATATGCTTTCCTTCTAGAGAAGTGTTTTCAAAGACGTTCACAGAGTGATTCTGAAAGCCTTTTTTATGATGTTGGCTTTTAAACGTGTTTTCAGTGGAATTCTGTCAAACGAAAGACACGATATTTGCTGTTAAAGGATTGAGTATGCAGAACGCAAATCAACACTTCCCTACAAGTGAATCGCCTAACCGTGCAACTCAGTTCTAAAAACTGAATAGAATGCAGATTTCACTCACATGAAAGACGTATGCTTTCCTTCTTGAGAAGTGTTTTCAAAGACGTTCACAGAGTGATTCTGCAAAGCCTTTTTACTGACGTTGGTTTTAAACGTGTTTTCAGTGGAATTTCTGTCAAACGCAAAACACGAGATTTGCTGTTAAAGAATTGAATATCCAGAATGCAAACAAGAACTTCCCTACAAGTGAATCGACTACCAATGCAACTCAGTTCTAAAAACTGAATAGAACGCAGTTTTCACTCAGATGAAACACATATGCTTTCCTTCTAGAGAAGTGTTTTCAAAGACGTTCACAGAGTGATTCTGAAAGCCTTTTTTATGATGTTGGCTTTTAAACGTGTTTTCAGTGGAATTTCTGTCAAATGAAAGACACGATATTTGCTGTTAAAGGATTGAGTATGCAGAACGCAAATCAACACTTCCCTACAAGTGAATCGCCTAACCGTGCAACTCAGTTCTAAAAACTGAATAGAATGCAGATTTCACTCAGATGAAAGACATATGCTTTCCTTCTTGAGAAGTCTTTTCAAAGACGTTCTCAGAGTGATTCTACACAGCCTTTTTACTGACGTTGGTTTTAAACGTGTTTTCAGTGGAATTTCTGTCAAACACAAGACATGAGATTTGCTGTTAAAAAATTGAATATCCAGAATGCAAACAAACACTTCCCTACACATAAATCACCTAACCATGCAACTCAGTTCTAAAAACTGAATAGAATGCAGTTTTCATGCAGATGAAAGACGTATGCTTTCCTTCTAGAGAAGTGTTTTCAACGACGTTCACAGAGTGATTCTGCAAAGCCTTTTTACTGACCTTGGTTTTAAACGCGTTTTCAGTGGAATTTCCATCAAAAGCAAGACACGAGATTTGCTGTTAAAGAATTGAATATCCAGAATGCAAACAAACACTTCCCTACAAGTGAATCGACTAACCATGCAACTCAGTTCTAAAAACTGAATAGAATGCAGTTTTCACGCGGATAAAGGCGTATGCTTTCCTTCTAGAGAAGTGTTTTCAAAGACATTCACAGAGTGATTCTACAAATCCTTTTTACTGACATTGGCTTTTAAACGTGTTTTCAGTGGAATTTCTGTCAAACGCAAGACACGAGATTTGCTGTTAAAGAATTGAACATACAGAATGCAAACAAACACTTCCCTACAAGTGAATCGCCTAACTGTGCAACTCAGTTCTAAAAACTGAATAGAATGCAGTTTTCACTCAGATGAAAGACGTATGCTTTCCTTCTAGTAAAGTGTTTTCAAAGACATTCACAGAGTGATTCTACAAAGCCTTTTCACTGACGTTGGCTTTTAAACGCGGTTTCAGTGGAATTTCTGTCAAACGTAAGACACGAGATTTTCTGTTAAAGAATTTAATGTACAGAAGGCAAACAAACACTTCCCTACAAGTGAATCGCCTAACCATGCAACTCAGTTCTAAAAACTGAATAGAATGCAGTTTTCACGCAGATGAAAGACGTATGCTTTCCTTCTTGAGAAGTGTTTTCAAAGACGTTCACAGAGTGATTCTGCAAAACCTTTTTACTGACTTTGGTTTTAAACGTGTTTTCAGTGGAATTTCTGTCAAATGCAAGACAAGAGATTTGCTGTTAAAGAATTGAGTATACAGAACGCAAACCAACACTTCCCTACAAGTGAATCACCTAACCGTGCAACTCAGTTCTAAAAACTAATAGAATGCAGTTTTCACTCACATGAAAGACGTATACTTTCCTTCTTGAGAAGTGTTTTCAAAGACGTTCACAGAGTGATTCTGCATAGCCTTTTTACTGATGTTGGCTTTTAAACGTGTTTTCCGTCGAATTTCTGTCAAACCCAAGACACGATATTTGCTGTTAAAGAATTGAATATCCAGAATGCACACAAGAACTTCCCTACAAGTGAATCGCCTAACCATGCAACTCAGTTCTAAAAACTGAATAGAACGCAGTTTTCACTCAGATGAAAGACGTATGCTTTCGTTCTTGAGAAGTGTTTTCAAAGACGTTCACAGAGTGATTCTGCAAAGCCTTTTTAATGACGTTGGCTTTTAAATGTGTTTTCAGTGTAATTTCTGTCAAACGCAAGACACGAGATTTGCTGTTAAAGAATTTAATGTACAGAAGGCAAACAAACACTTCCCTACAAGTGAATCGCCTAACCATGCAACTCAGTTCTAAAAACTGAATAGAATGCAGTTTTCACTCAGATGAAAGACGTATGCTTTCCTTCTAGAGAAGTGTTTTCAAAGACATTCACAGAGTGATTCTACAAAGCCTTTTTACTGACGTTGGCTTTTAAAGTCGGTTTCAGTGGAATTTCTGTCAAACGCAAGACATGAGATTTGCTGTTAAAGAATTGAATATACAGAATGCAAACAAACACTTCCCTACAAGTGAATCGCCTAACCATGCAACTCAGTTCTAAAAACTGAATAGAATGCAGTTTTCACGCAGATGAAAGACATATGCTTTCCTTCTTGAGAAGTGTTTTCAAAGACGTTCACAGAGTGATTCTGCAAAGACTTGTTACTGACTTTGGTTTTAAACGTGTTTTCAGTGGAATTTCTGTCAAACGCAAGACACGAGAATTGCTGTTAAAGAATTGAATATACAGAACGCAAACAAACACTTCCCTAGAAGTGAATCGCCTAACCGTGCAACTCAGTTCTAAAAACTGAATAGAATGCAGTTTTCACTCACATGAAAGACGTATGCTTTCCTTCTTGAGAAGTGTTTTCAAAGACGTTCACAGAGTGATTCTGCAAAGCCTTTTTACTGACGTTGGTTTTAAACGTGTTTTCAGTGGAATTTCTTTCAAAAGCAAGACACGAGATTTGCTGTTAAAGAATTGAACATACAGAAATCAAACAAACACTTCCCTACAAGTGAATTGCCTAACCGTGCAACTCAGTTCTAAAAACTGAATAGAATGCAGTTTTCACTCAGATGAAAGACGTATGCTTTCCTTCTAGAGAAGTGTTTTCAAAGACATTCACAGAGTGTTTCTACAAAGCCTTTTCACTGACGTTGGCTTTTAAACGCGGTTTCAGTGGAATTTTTGTCAAACGCAAGACACGAGATTTACTGTTAAAGAATTGAATATCCAGAATGCAAACAAACACTTCTCTACAAGTGAATCGCCTAACCATGCAACTCAGTTCTAAAAACTGAATAGAATGCAGTTTTCACTCAGATGAAAGACGTATGCTTTCCTTCTTGAGAAGTGTTTTCAAAGACGTTCACAGAGTGATTCTGCAAAGCCTTTTTACTGACTTTGGTTTTAAACGTGTTTTCAGTGGAATTTCTGTCAAATGCAAGACAAGAGATTTGCTGTTAAAGAATTGAGTATACAGAACGCAAACCAACACTTCCCTACAAGTGAATCACGTAACCGTGCAACTCAGTTCTAAAAACTAATAGAATACAGTTTTCACTCACATGAAAGACGTATGCTTTCCTTCTTGAGAAGTGTTTTCAAAGACGTTCACAGAGTGATTCTGCAAAGCCTTTTTACTGACGTTGGCTTTTAAACGTGTTTTCCGTCGAATTTCTGACAAACGCAAGACACGGTATTTGCTGTTAAAGAATTGAATATAGAGAACGCAAACAAACACTTCCCTACAAGTGAATCGCCTAACCATGCAACTCAGCTCTAAAAACTGAATAGAACGCAGTTTTCACTCAGCTGAAAGACGTATGCTTTCGTTCTTGAGAAGTGTTTTCAAAGACGTTCACAGAGTGATTCTGCAAAGCCTCTATAATGACGTTGGCTTTTAAACGTGTTTTCAGTGGAATTTCTGTCAAACGCAAGACACGAGATTTGCTGTTAAAGAATTGAATGTACAGAAGGCAAACAAATACTTCCCTACAAGTGAATCGCCTAACCGTGCAACTCAGTTCTAAAAACTGAATAGAATGCAGTTTTCACTCAGATGAAAGACGTATGCTTTCCTTCTAGAGAAGTGTTTTCAAAGACATTCACAGAGTGATTCTACAAAGCCTTTTTACTGACGTTGGCTTTTAAAGTCCATTTCAGTGGAATTTCGGTCAAACGCAAGACACGAGATTTGTTGTTAAAGAATTTATTATACAGAATGTAAACAAACACTTCCCTACAAGTGAATCACCTAACCATGCAACTCAGTTCTAAAAACTGAATAGAATGCATTTTTCACTCAGATGAAAGACGTATGCTTTCCTTCTAGAGAAGTGTTTTCAAAGACATTCACAGAGTGATTCTACAAAGCCTTTTTACTGACGTTGGCTTTTAAAGTTGGTTTCAGTGGAATTTCTGTCAAACGCAAGACACGAGATTTGCTGTTAAAGAATTGAATATCCAGAATGCAAACAAACACTTCCCTACAAGTGATTCGCCTAACCATGCATCTCAGTTCTAAAAACTGAATAGAATGCAGATTTCACTCAGATGAAAGACGTATGCTTTCCTTCTTGAGAAGTGTTTTCAAAGACGTTGACAGAGTGATTCTGCAAAGCCTTTATAATGACGTTGGCTTTTAAACGTTTTTTCAGTGGAATTTCTGTCAAACGCAAGACACGAGATTTGCTGTTAAAGAATTGAATGTACAGAAGGCAAACAAACACTTCCCTACAAGTGAATCGCCTAACTGTGCAACTCAGTTCTAAAAACTGAATAGAATGCAATTTTCACTCAGATGAAAGACGTATGCTTTCCTTCTAGAGAAGTGTTTTCAAAGACATTCACAGAGTGATTCTACAAAGCCTTTTTACTGAAGTTGGCTTTTAAAGTTGGTTTCAGTGGAATTTCTGTCAAATGCAAGACAAGAGATTTGCTGTTAAAGAATTGAATATCCAGAATGCAAACAAACACTTCCCTACAAGTGATTCGCCTAACCATGCATCTCAGTTCTAAAAACTGAATAGAATGCAGATTTCACTCAGATGAAAGACGTATGCTTTCCTTCTTGAGAAGTGTTTTCAAAGACGTTCACAGAGTGATTCTGCAAAGCCTTTTTACTGACGTTGGCTTTTAAATGTGTTTTCAGTGGAATTTCTGTCAAACGCAAGACACGAGATTTGCTGTTAAAGAATTGAATATCCAGAATGCAAACAAGAACTTCCCTACAAGTGAATCGACTAACCATGCAACTCAATTCTAAAAACTGAATAGAATGCAGCTTTCACGCTGATGAAAGGCGTATGCTTTCCTTCAAGAGAAGTGTTTTCAAAGACATTCACAGAGTGATTCTACAAAGCCTTTTTATTGACGTTGGCTTTTAAACGTGTTTTCAGTGAAATTTGTCAAACGCAAGACACGAGATTTGCTGTTAAAGAATTGAATATACATAACGCAAACAAACACTTCCCTACAAGTGAATCGCCTAACCATGCAACTCAGTTCTAAAAACTGAATAGAACGCAGTTTTCACTCAGATGAAAGACGTATGCTTTCCTTCTAGAGAAGTGTTTGCAAAGACGTTCACAGAGTGATTCTGCAAAGCCTTTTTACTGACCTTGGTTTTAAACGTGTTTTCAGTGGAATTTCCGTCAAAAGCAAGACACGAGATTTGCTGTTAAAGAATTGAATATCCAGAATGCAAACAAACACTTCCCTACAAGTGAATCGACTAACCATGCAACTCAGTTCTAAAAACGGAATAGAATGCAGTTTTCACGCGGATGAAAGGCGTATGCTTTCCTTCTAGAGAAGTGTTTTCAAAGACATTCACAGAGTGTTTCTACAAATCCTTTTTACTGACATTGGCTTTTAAACGTGTTTTCAGTGGAATTTCTGTCAAACGCAAGTCATGAGATTTGCTGTTAAAGAATTGAACATACAGAATGCAAACAAACACTTCCCTACAAGTGAATCGCCTAACCGTGAAACTCAGTTCTAAAAACTGAATAGAATGCAGTTTTCACTCAGATGAAAGACGTATGCTTTCCTTCTAGAGAATTGTTTTCAAAAACATTCACAGAGTGATTCTACAAAGCCTTTTCACTGACGTTGGCTGTTAAACGCGGTTTCAGTGGAATTTCTGTCAAACGCAAGACACGAGATTTGCTGTTAAAGAATTGAATATACAGAATGCAAACAAACACTTCCCTACAAGTGAATCGCCTAACCATGCAACTCAGTTCTAAAAACTGAATAGAATGCAGTTTTCACGCAGATGAAAGACGTATGCTTTCCTTCTTGAGAAGTGTTTTCAAAGACGTTCACAGAGTGATTCTGCAAAGCCTTTTTACTGACTTTGGTTTTAAACGTGTTTTCAGTGGAATTTCTGTCAAATGCAAGACAAGAGATTTGCTGTTAAAGAATTGAATATACAGAACGCAAACAAACACTTCCCTAGAAGTGAATCGCCTAACCGTGCAACTCAGTTCTAAAAACTGAATAGAATGCAGTTTGCACTCACATGAAAGACTTATGCTTTCCTTCTTGAGAAGTGTTTTCAAAGATGTTCACAGAGTGATTCTGCAAAGCCTTTTTACTGACGTTGGTTTTAAACGTGTTTTCAGTGGAATTTCTGTCAAACGCAAAACAAAAGTTTTGCTGTTAAAGAATTGAATATCCAGAATGCAAACAAGAACTTCCCTACAAGTGAATCGACTACCCATGCAACTCAGTTCTAAAAACTGAATAGAATGCAGTTTTCACTCACATTAAAGACCTGTGTTTTCCTTCTTGAGAAGTGTTTTCAAAGACGTTCACAGAGTGATTCTCCAAAGCCCTTTTACTGATGTTGATTTTAAATGTGTTTTCAGTGGAATTTCTGTCAAACGCAAGACACGAGATTTGTTGTTAAAGAATTGAATATCCAGAATGCAAACAAGAACTTCCCTACAAGTGAATCGCCTAACCATGCAACTCAGTTCTAAAAACTGAATAGAACGCAGTTTTCTCTCAGATGAAAGACGTATGCTTTCGTTCTTGAGAAGTGTTTTCAAAGACGTTCACAGAGTGATTCTGCAAAGCCTTTTTACTGACGTTGGCTTTTAAAGTCAGTTTCAGTGGAATTTCTGTCAAATGCAAGACATGAGATTTGCTGTTAAAGAATTGAATATACAGAATGCAAACAAACACTTCCCTACAAGTGAATCTCCTAACCATGCAACTCAGTTCTAAAAACTGAATAGAATGCAGTTTTCACGCAGATGAAAGACATATGCTTTCCTTCTTGAGAAGTGTTTTCAAAGACGTTCACAGAGTGATTCTGCAAAGCCTTTTTACTGACTTTGGTTTTAAACGTGTTTTCAGTGGAATTTCTGTCAAACGCAAGACACGAGATTTGCTGTTAAAGAATTGAATATACAGAACGCAAACAAACAATTCCCTAGAAGTGAATCTCCTAACCGTGCAACTCAGTTCTAAAAACTGAATAGAATGCAGTTTTCACGCAGATGAAAGACGTATGCTTTCCTTCTTGAGAAGTGTTTTCAAAGACGTTCACAGAGTGATTCTGCAAAGCCTTTTTACTGACGTTGATTTTAAACGTGTTTTCAGTGGAATTTCTGTCAAACGCAAAACACGAGATTTGCTGTTAAAGAATTGAATATCCAGAATGCAAACAAGAACTTCCTTACAAGTGAATCGACTACCCATGCAACTCAGTTCTAAAAACTGAATAGAATGCAGTTTTCACTCACATTAAAGACCTGTGTTTTCCTTCTTGAGAAGTGTTTTCAAAGACGTTCACTAGTGATTCTCCAAAGCCCTTTTACTGATGTTGATTTTAAATGTGTTTTCAGTGGAATTTCTGTCAAACGCAAGACACGAGATTTGTTGTTAAAGAATTGAATATACAGAACGCAAACAAACACTTCCCTACAAGTGAATCACCTAACCATGCAACTCAGTTCTAAAAACTAATAGAATGCAGTTTTCACTCACATGAAAGACGTATGCTTTCCTTCTTGAGATGTGTTTTCAAAGACGTTCACAGAGTGATTCTACAAAGCCTTTTTACTGACGTTGGCTTTTATACGTGTTTTCAGTGGAATTTCTGTCAATCGAAAGACACGATATTTGCTGTTAAAGAATTGAATATACAGAACGCAAAAAAACACTTCCCTACAAGTGAATCGCCTAACCATGCAACTCAGTTCTAAAAACTGAATAGAACGCAGTTTTCACTCAGATGAAAGACGTATGCTTTCCTTCTAGAGAAGTGTTTTCAAAGACGTTCACAGAGTTATTCTGCAAAGCCTTTTTACTGACCTTGGTTTTAAACGTGTTTTCAGTGGAATTTCCGTCAAAAGCAAGACACGAGATTTGCTGTTAAAGAATTGAATATCCAGAATGCAAACAAACACTTCCCTACAAGTGAATCGACTAACCATGCAACGCAGTTCTAAAAACTGAATAGAATGCAGTTTTCACGCGGATGAAAGGCGTATGCTTTCCTTCTAGAGAAGTGTTTTCAAAGACATTCACAGAGTGATTCTACAAAGCCTTTTCACTGACGTTGGCTTTTAAACGCGGTTTCAGTGGAATTTCTGACAAACGCAAGACACGAGATTTGCTGTTAAAGAATTGAATATCCAGAATGCAAACAAACACTTCCCTACAAGTGAATCGCCTAACCATGCAACTCAGTTCTAAAAACTGAATAGAATGCAGTTTTCACGCAGATGAAAGACGTATGCTTTCCTTCTTGAGAAGTGTTTTCAAAGACGTTCACAGAGTGATTCTGCAAAACCTTTTTACTGACTTTGGTTTTAAACGTGTTTTCAGTGGAATTTCTGTCAAATGCAAGACAAGAGATTTGCTGTTAATGAATTGAGTATACAGAACGCAAACCAACACTTCCCTACAAGTGAATCACGTAACCGTGCAACTCAGTTCTAAAAACTAATAGAATGCAGTTTTCACTCACATGAAAGACGTATGCTTTCCTTCTAGAGAAGTGTTTTCAAAGACATTCACAGAGTGATTCTGCATAGCCTTTTTACTGATGTTGGCTTTTAAACGTGTTTTCCGTCTAATTTCTGTCAAACGCAAGACACGATATTTGCTGTTAAAGAATTGAATATCCAGAATGCAAACAAGAACTTCCCTACAAGTGAATCGCCTAACCATGCAACTCAGTTCTAAAAACTGAATAGAACGCAGTTTTCACTCAGATGAAAGACGTATGCTTTCGTTCTTGAGAAGTGTTTTCAAAGACGTTCACAGAGTGATTCTGCAAAGCCTTTTTAATGACGTTGGCTTTTAAACGTGTTTTCAGTGTAATTTCTGTCAAACGCAAGACACGAGATTTGCTGTTAAAGAATTTAATGTACAGAAGGCAAACAAACACTTCCCTACAAGTGAATCGCCTAACCATGCAACTCAGTTCTAAAAACTGAATAGAATGCAGTTTTCACTCAGATGAAAGACGTATGCTTTCCTTCTAGAGAAGTGTTTTCAAAGACATTCACAGAGTGATTCTACAAAGCCTTTTTACTGACGTTGGCTTTTAAAGTCGGTTTCAGTGGAATTTCTGTCAAACGCAAGACATGAGATTTGCTGTTAAAGAATTGAATATACAGAATGCAAACAAACACTTCCCTACAAGTGAATCGCCTAACCATGCAACTCAGTTCTAAAAACTGAATAGAATGCAGTTTTCACGCAGATGAAAGACATATGCTTTCCTTCTTGAGAAGTGTTTTCAAAGACGTTCACAGAGTGATTCTGCAAAGCCTTTTTACTGACTTTGGTTTTAAACGTGTTTTCAGTGGAATTTCTGTCAAACGCAAGACACGAGATTTGCTGTTAAAGAATTGAATATACAGAACGCAAACAAACACTTCCCTAGAAGTGAATCGCCTAACCGTGCAACTCAGTTCTAAAAACTGAATAGAATGCACTTTTCACTCACATGAAAGACGTATGCTTTCCTTCTTGAGAAGTGTTTTCAAAGACGTTCACAGAGTGATTCTGCAAAGCCTTTTTACTGACGTTGGTTTTAAACGTGTTTTCAGTGGAATTTCTGTCAAACGCAAAACACGAGATTTGCTGTTAAAGAATTGAATATCCAGAATGCAAACAAGAACTTCCCTACAAGTGAATCGACTACCCATGTAACTCAGTTCTAAAAACTGAATAGAACGCAGTTTTCACTCAGATGAAAGACGTATGCTTTCCTTCTAGAGAAGTGTTTTCAAAGACGTTCACAGAGTTATTCTGCAAAGCCTTTTTACTGACCTTGGTTTTAAACGTGTTTTCAGTGGGATTTCCGTCAAAAGCAAGACACGAGATTTGCTGTTAAAGAATTGAATATCCAGAATGCAAACAAACACTTCCCTACAAGTGAATCGACTAACCATGCAACTCAGTTCTAAAAACTGAATAGAATGCAGTTTTCACTCAGATGAAAGACGTATGCTTTCCTTCTAGAGAAGTGTTTTCAAAGACATTCACAGAGTGATTCTACAAAGCCTTTTCACTGACGCTGGCTTTTAAACGCGGTTTCAGTGGAATTTTTGTCAAACGCAAGACACGAGATTTGCTGTTAAAGAATTGAATATCCAGAATGCAAACAAACACTTCCCTACAAGTGAATCGCCTAACCATGCAACTCAGTTCTAAAAACTGAATAGAATGCAGTTTTCACGCAGATGAAAGACGTATGCTTTCCTTCTTGAGAAGTGTTTTCAAAGACGTTCACAGAGTGATTCTGCAAAACCTTTTTACTGACTTTGGTTTTAAACGTGTTTTCAGTGGAATTTCTGTCAAATGCAAGACAAGAGATTTGCTGTTAATGAATTGAGTATACAGAACGCAAACCAACACTTCCCTACAAGTGAATCACGTAACCGTGCAACTCAGTTCTAAAAACTAATAGAATGCAGTTTTCACTCACATGAAAGACGTATGCTTTCCTTCTAGAGAAGTGTTTTCAAAGACATTCACAGAGTGATTCTGCATAGCCTTTTTACTGATGTTGGCTTTTAAACGTGTTTTCCGTCTAATTTCTGTCAAACGCAAGACACGATATTTGCTGTTAAAGAATTGAATATCCAGAATGCAAACAAGAACTTCCCTACAAGTGAATCGCCTAACCATGCAACTCAGTTCTAAAAACTGAATAGAACGCAGTTTTCACTCAGATGAAAGACGTATGCTTTCGTTCTTGAGAAGTGTTTTCAAAGACGTTCACAGAGTGATTCTGCAAAGCCTTTTTAATGACGTTGGCTTTTAAACGTGTTTTCAGTGTAATTTCTGTCAAACGCAAGACACGAGATTTGCTGTTAAAGAATTTAATGTACAGAAGGCAAACAAACACTTCCCTACAAGTGAATCGCCTAACCATGCAACTCAGTTCTAAAAACTGAATAGAATGCAGTTTTCACTCAGATGAAAGACGTATGCTTTCCTTCTAGAGAAGTGTTTTCAAAGACATTCACAGAGTGATTCTACAAAGCCTTTTTACTGACGTTGGCTTTTAAAGTCGGTTTCAGTGGAATTTCTGTCAAACGCAAGACATGAGATTTGCTGTTAAAGAATTGAATATACAGAATGCAAACAAACACTTCCCTACAAGTGAATCGCCTAACCATGCAACTCAGTTCTAAAAACTGAATAGAATGCAGTTTTCACGCAGATGAAAGACATATGCTTTCCTTCTTGAGAAGTGTTTTCAAAGACGTTCACAGAGTGATTCTGCAAAGCCTTTTTACTGACTTTGGTTTTAAACGTGTTTTCAGTGGAATTTCTGTCAAACGCAAGACACGAGATTTGCTGTTAAAGAATTGAATATACAGAACGCAAACAAACACTTCCCTAGAAGTGAATCGCCTAACCGTGCAACTCAGTTCTAAAAACTGAATAGAATGCACTTTTCACTCACATGAAAGACGTATGCTTTCCTTCTTGAGAAGTGTTTTCAAAGACGTTCACAGAGTGATTCTGCAAAGCCTTTTTACTGACGTTGGTTTTAAACGTGTTTTCAGTGGAATTTCTGTCAAACGCAAAACACGAGATTTGCTGTTAAAGAATTGAATATCCAGAATGCAAACAAGAACTTCCCTACAAGTGAATCGACTACCCATGTAACTCAGTTCTAAAAACTGAATAGAACGCAGTTTTCACTCAGATGAAAGACGTATGCTTTCCTTCTAGAGAAGTGTTTTCAAAGACGTTCACAGAGTTATTCTGCAAAGCCTTTTTACTGACCTTGGTTTTAAACGTGTTTTCAGTGGGATTTCCGTCAAAAGCAAGACACGAGATTTGCTGTTAAAGAATTGAATATCCAGAATGCAAACAAACACTTCCCTACAAGTGAATCGACTAACCATGCAACTCAGTTCTAAAAACTGAATAGAATGCAGTTTTCACTCAGATGAAAGACGTATGCTTTCCTTCTAGAGAAGTGTTTTCAAAGACATTCACAGAGTGATTCTACAAAGCCTTTTCACTGACGCTGGCTTTTAAACGCGGTTTCAGTGGAATTTTTGTCAAACGCAAGACACGAGATTTGCTGTTAAAGAATTGAATATCCAGAATGCAAACAAACACTTCCCTACAAGTGAATCGCCTAACCATGCAACTCAGTTCTAAAAACTGAATAGAATGCAGTTTTCACGCAGATGAAAGACGTATGCTTTCCTTCTTGAGAAGTGTTTTCAAAGACGTTCACAGAGTGATTCTGCAAAACCTTTTTACTGACTTTGGTTTTAAACGTGTTTTCAGTGGAATTTCTGTCAAATGCAAGACAAGAGATTTGCTGTTAAAGAATTGAGTATACAGAACGCAAACCAACACTTCCCTACAAGTGAATCACGTAACCGTGCAACTCAGTTCTAAAAACTAATAGAATGCAGTTTTCACTCACATGAAAGACGTATGCTTTCCTTCTTGAGAAGTGTTTTCAAAGACGTTCACAGAGTGATTCTGCATAGCCTTTTTTCTGATGTTGGCTTTTAAACGTGTTTTCCGTCGAATTTCTGTCAAACGCAAGACACGATATTTGCTGTTAAAGAATTGAATATCCAGAATGCAAACAAGAACTTCCCTACATGTGAATCGACTACCCATGCAACTCAGTTCTAAAAACTGAATAGAATGCAGTTTTCACTCACATTAAAGACCTGTGTTTTCCTTCTTGAGAAGTGTTTTCAAAGACGTTCACAGAGTGATTCTCCAAAGCCCTTTTACTGATGTTGATTTTAAACGTGTTTTCAGTGGAATTTCTGTCAAACGCAAGACACGAGATTTGTTGTTAAAGAATTGAATATACAGAACGCAAACAAACACTTCCCTACAAGTGAATCACCTAACCATGCAACTCAGTTCTAAAAACTAATAGAATGCAGTTTTCACTCACATGAAAGACGTATGCTTTCCTTCTTGAGAAGTGTTTTCAAAGACGTTCACAGAGTGATTCTACAAAGCCTTTTTACTGAAGTTGGCTTTTATACGTGTTTTCAGTGGAATTTCTGTCAAACGCAAGACACGAGATTTGCTGTTAAAGAATTGAATATACAGAATGCAAACAAACACTTCCCTACAAGTGAATCACGTAACCGTGCAACTCAGTTCTAAAAACTAATAGAATGCAGTTTTCACTCACATGAAAGACGTATGCTTTCCTTCTAGAGAAGTGTTTTCAAAGACGTTCACAGAGTGATTCTGCATAGCCTTTTTACTGATGTTGGCTTTTAAACGTGTTTTCCGTCGAATTTCTGTCAAACGCAAGACACGATATTTGCTGTTAAATAATTGAATATCCAGAATGCAAACAAGAACTTCCCTACAAGTAAATCGCCTAACTATGCAACTCAGTTCTAAAAACTGAATAGAACGCAGTTTTCACTTAGATGAAAGACGTATGCTTTCGTTCTTGAGAAGTGTTTTCAAAGACGTTCACAGAGTGATTCTGCAAAGCCTTTTTAATGACGTTGGCTTTTAAACGTGTTTTCAGTGTAATTTCTGTCAAACGCAAGACACGAGATTTGCTGTTAAAGAATTTAATGTACAGAAGGCAAACAAACACTTCCCTACAAGTGAATCGCCTAACCATGCAACTCAGTTCTAAAAACTGAATAGAATGCAGTTTTCACTCAGATGAAAGACGTATGCTTTCCTTCTAGAGAAGTGTTTTCAAAGACATTCACAGAGTGATTCTACAAAGCCTTTTTACTGACGTTGGCTTTTAAAGTCGGTTTCAGTGGAATTTCTGTCAAACGCAAGACATGAGATTTGCTGTTAAAGAATTGAATATACAGAATGCAAACAAACACTTCCCTACAAGTGAATCGCCTAACCATGCAACTCAGTTCTAAAAACTGAATAGAATGCAGTTTTCATTCACATGAAAGACGTATGCTTTCCTTCTTGAGAAGTGTTTTCAAAGACGTTCACAGAGTGATTCTGCAAAGCCTTTTTACTGACGTTGGTTTTAAACGTGTTTTCAGTGGAATTTCTGTCAAACGCAAAACACGAGATTTGCTGTTAAAGAATTGAATATCCAGAATGCAAACAAGAACTTCCCTACAAGTGAATCGACTACCCATGCAACTCAGTTCTAAAAACTGAATAGAATGCAGTTTTCACTCACATTAAAGACCTGTGTTTTCCTTCTTGAGAAGTGTTTTCAAAGACGTTCACAGAGTGATTCTCCAAAGCCCTTTTACTGATGTTGATTTTAAATGATTTTAAATTTTTTCAGTGGAATTTCTGTCAAACGCAAGACACGAGATTTGTTGTTAAAGAATTGAATATACAGAACGCAAACAAACACTTCCCTACAAGTGAATCACCTAACCATGCAACTCAGTTCTAAAAACTAATAGAATGCAGTTTTCACTCACATGAAAGACGTATGCTTTCCTTCTTGAGAAGTGTTTTCAAAGACGTTCACAGAGTGATTCTACAAAGCCTTTTTACTGACGTTGGCTTTTATACGTGTTTTCAGTGGAATTTCTGTCAAACGAAAGACACGATATTTGCTGTTAAATAATTGAATATACAGAACGCAAACAAACACTTCCCTACAAGTGAATCGCCTAACCATGCAACTCAGTTCTAAAAACTGAATAGAACGCAGTTTTCACTCAGATGAAAGACGTATGCTTTCCTTCTAGAGAAGTGTTTTCAAAGACGTTCACAGAGTTATTCTGCAAAGCCTTTTTACTGACCTTGGTTTTAAACGTGTTTTCAGTGGAATTTCCGTCAAAAGCAAGACACGAGATTTGCTGTTAAAGAATTTAATGTACAGAAGGCAAACAAACACTTCCCTACAAGTGAATCGCCTAACCATGCAACTCAGTTCTAAAAACTGAATAGAATGCAGTTTTCACTCAGATGAAAGACGTATGCTTTCCTTCTAGAGAAGTGTTTTCAAAGACATTCACAGAGTGATTCTACAAAGCCTTTTTACTGACGTTGGCTTTTAAAGTCGGTTTCAGTGGAATTTCTGTCAAACGCAAGACATGAGATTTGCTGTTAAAGAATTGAATATACAGAATGCAAACAAACACTTCCCTACAAGTGAATCGCCTAACCATGCAACGCAGTTTTAAAAACTGAATAGAATGCAGTTTTCACGCAGATGAAAGACATATGCTTTCCTTCTTGAGAAGTGTTTTCAAAGACGTTCACAGAGTGATTCTGCAAAGCCTTTTTACTGACTTTGGTTTTAAACGTGTTTTCAGTGGAATTTCTGTCAAACGCAAGACACGAGATTTGCTGTTAAAGAATTGAATATACAGAACGCAAACAAACACTTCCCTAGAAGTGAATCGCCTATCCGTGCAACTCAGTTCTAAAAACTGAATAGAATGCAGTTTTCACTCACATGAAAGACGTATGCTTTCCTTCTTGAGAAGTGTTTTCAAAGACGTTCACAGAGTGATTCTGCAATCCTTTTTACTGACGTTGGTTTTAAACGTGTTTTCAGTGGAATTTCTGTCAAACGCAAAACACGAGATTTGCTGTTAAAGAATTGAATATCCAGAATGCAAACAAGAACTTCCCTACAAGTGAATCGACTACCCATGCAACTCAGTTCTAAAAACTGAATAGAATGCAGTTTTCACTCACATTAAAGACCTGTGTTTTCCTTCTTGAGAAGTGTTTTCAAAGACGTTCACAGAGTGATTCTCCAAAGCCCTTTTACTGATGTTGATTTTAAATGTGTTTTCAGTGGAATTTCTGTCAAACGCAAGACACGAGATTTGTTGTTAAAGAATTGAATATACAGAACGCAAACAAACACTTCCCTACAAGTGAATCACCTAACCATGCAACTCAGTTCTAAAAACTAATAGAATGCAGTTTTCACTCACATGAAAGACGTATGCTTTCCTTCTTGAGAAGTGTTTTCAAAGACGTTCACAGAGTGATTCTACAAAGCCTTTTTACTGACGTTGGCTTTTATACGTGTTTTCAGTGGAATTTCTGTCAAACGAAAGACACGATATTTGCTGTTAAATAATTGAATATACAGAACGCAAACAAACACTTCCCTACAAGTGAATCACCTAACCATGCAACTCAGTTCTAAAAACTGAATAGAACGCAGTTTTCACTCAGATGAAAGACGTATGCTTTCCTTCTTGAGAAGTGTTTTCAAAGACGTTCACAGAGTGATTCTGCAAAACCTTTTTACTGACTTTAGTTTTAAACGTGTTTTCAGTGGAATTTCTGTCAAATGCAAGACAAGAGATTTGCTGTTAAAGAATTGAGTATACAGAACGCAAACCAACACTTCCCTACAAGTGAATCACGTAACCGTGCAACTCAGTTCTAAAAACTAATAGAATGCAGTTTTCACTCACATGAAAGACGTATGCTTTCCTTCTTGAGAAGTGTTTTCAAAGACGTTCACAGAGTGATTCTGCATAGCCTTTTTACTGATGTTGGCTTTTAAACGTGTTTTCCGTCGAATTTCTGTCAAACGCAAGACACGATATTTGCTGTTAAAGAATTGAATATCCAGAATGCAAACAAGAACTTCCCTACAAGTGAATCGACTACCCATGCAACTCAGTTCTAAAAACTGAATAGAATGCAGTTTTCACTCACATTAAAGACCTGTGTTTTCCTTCTTGAGAAGTGTTTTCAAAGACGTTCACAGAGTGATTCTCCAAAGCCCTTTTACTGATGTTGATTTTAAATGTGTTTTCAGTGGAATTTCTGTCAAACGCAAGACTCGAGATTTGTTGTTAAAGAATTGAATATACAGAACGCAAACAAACACTTCCCTACAAGTGAATCACCTAACCATGCAACTCAGTTCTAAAAACTAATAGAATGCAGTTTTCACTCACATGAAAGACGTATGCTTTCCTTCTTGAGAAGTGTTTTCAAAGACGTTCACAGAGTGATTCTACAAAGCCTTTTTACGGACGTTGGCTTTTATACGTGTTTTCAGTGGAATTTCTGTCAAACGCAAGACACGAGATTTGCTGTTAAAGAATTGAATATACAGAATGCAAACAAACACTTCCCTACAAGTGAATCGCCTAACCATGCAACTCAGTTCTAAAAACTGAATAGAACGCAGTTTTCACTCAGATGAAAGACGTATGCTTTCCTTCTAGAGAAGTGTTTTCAAAGACGTTCACAGAGTTATTCTGCAAAGCCTTTTTACTGACCTTGGTTTTAAACGTGTTTTCAGTGGAATTTCCGTCAAAAGCAAGACACGAGATTTGCTGTTAAAGAATTGAATATCCAGAATGCAAACAAACACTTCCCTACAAGTGAATCGCCTAACCATGCAACTCAGTTCTAAAAACTGAATAGAATGCAGTTTTCACGCAGATGAAAGACGTATGCTTTCCTTCTTGAGAAGTGTATTCAAAGACGTTCACAGAGTGATTCTGCAAAACCTTTTTACTGACTTTGGTTTTAAACGTGTTTTCAGTGGAATTTCTGTCAAATGCAAGACAAGAGATTTGCTGTTAAAGAATTGAGTATACAGAACGCAAACCAACACTTCCCTACAAGTGAATCACGTAACCGTGCAACTCAGTTCTAAAAACTAATAGAATGCAGTTTTCACTCACATGAAAGACGTATGCTTTCCTTCCTGAGAAGTGTTTTCAAAGACGTTCACAGAGTGATTCTGCATAGCCTTTTTACTGATGTTGGCTTTTAAACGTGTTTTCCGTCGAATTTCTGTCAAACGCAAGACACGATATTTGCTGTTAAAGAATTGAATATCCAGAATGCAAACAAGAACTTCCCTACAAGTGAATCGCCTAACCATGCAACTCAGTTCTAAAAACTGAATAGAACGCAGTTTTCACTCAGATGAAAGACGTATGCTTTCGTTCTTAAGAAGTGTTTTCAAAGACGTTCACAGAGTGATTCTGCAAAGCCTTTTTAATGACGTTGGCTTTTAAACGTGTTTTCAGTGTAATTTCTGTCAAACGCGAGACACGAGATTTGCTGTTAAAGAATTTAATGTACAGAAGGCAAACAAACACTTCCCTACAAGTGAATTGCCTAACCATGCAACTCAGTTCTAAAAACTGAATAGAATGCAGTTTTCACTCAGATGAAAGACGTATGCTTTCCTTCTAGAGAAGTGTTTTCAAAGACATTCACAGAGTGATTCTACAAAGCCGTTTTACTGACGTTGGCTTTTAAAGTCGGTTTCAGTGGAATTTCTGTCAAACGCAAGACACGAGATTTGCTGTTAAAGAATTGAATATACAGAATGCAAACAAACACTTCCCTACAAGTGAATCGCCTAACCATGCAACTCAGTTCTAAAAACTGAATAGAATGCAGTTTTCACTCACATTAAAGACCTGTGCTTTCCTTCTTGAGAAGTGTTTTCAAAGACGTTCACAGAGTTATTCTCCAAAGCCCTTTTACTGACGTTGGTTTTAAACGTGTTTTCAGTGGAATTTCTGTCAAACGCAAGACACCATATTTGCTGTTAAAAAATTGAATATACAGAACGCAAACAAACACTTCCCTACAAGTGAATCGGCTAACCATGCAACTCACTTCTAAAAACTGAATAGAACGCAGTTTTCACTCAGATGAAAGACGTATGCTTTCCTTCTAGAGAAGTGTTTTCAAAGACGTTCACAGAGTGATTCTGCAAAGCCTTTTTACTGACTTTGGTTTTAAACGTGTTTTCAGTGGAATTTCTGTCAAACTCAAGACACGAGATTTGCTGTTAAAGAATTGAATATACAGAACGCAAACAAACACTTCCCTAGAAGTGAATCGCCTAACCGTGCAACTCAGTTCTAAAAACTGAATAGAATGCAGTTTTCACTCACATGAAAGACGTATGCTTTCCTTCTTGAGAAGTGTTTTCAAAGACGTTCACAGAGTGATTCTGCAAAGCCTTTTTACTGACGTTGGTTTTAAACGTGTTTTCAGTGGAATTTCTGTCAAACGCAAAACACGAGATTTGCTGTTAAAGAATTGAATATCCAGAATGCAAACAAGAACTTCCCTACAAGTGAATCGAATACCCATGCAACTCAGTTCTAAAAACTGAATAGAAAGCAGTTTTCACTCACATTAAAGACCTGTGTTTTCCTTCTTGAGAAGTGTTTTCAAAGACGTTCACAGAGGGATTCTCCAAAGCCCTTTTACTGATGTTGATTTTAAATGTGTTTTCAGTGGAATTTCTGTCAAACGCAAGACACGAGATTTGTTGTTAAAGAATTGAATATACAGAACGCAAACAAACACTTCCCTACAAGTGAATCACCTAACCATGCAACTCAGTTCTAAAAACTAATAGAATGCAGTTTTCACTCACATGAAAGACGTATGCTTTCCTTCTTGAGAAGTGTTTTCAAAGACGTTCACAGAGTGATTCTACAAAGCCTTTTTACTGACGTTGGCTTTTATACGTGTTTTCAGTGGAATTTCTGTCAAACGAAAGACACGATATTTGCTGTTAAAGAATTGAATATACAGAACGCAAACAAACACTTCCCTACAAGTGAATCGCCTAACCATGCAACTCAGTTCTAAAAACTGAATAGAACGCAGTTTTCACTCAGATGAAAGACGTATGCTTTCCTTCTAGAGAAGTGTTTTCAAAGACGTTCACAGAGTTATTCTGCAAAGCCTTTTTACTGACCTTGGTTTTAAACGTGTTTTCAGTGGAATTTCCGTCAAAAGCAAGACACGAGATTTTCTGTTAAAGAATTGAATATCCAGAATGCAAACAAACACTTCCCTACAAGTGAATCGACTAACCATGCAACTCAGTTCTAAAAACTGAATAGAATGCAGTTTTCACTCAGATGAAAGACGTATGCTTTCCTTCTAGAGAAGTGTTTTCAAAGACATTCACAGAGTGATTCTACAAAGCCTTTTCACTGACGTTGGCTTTTAAACGCGGTTTCAGTGGAATTTCTGTCAAACGCAAGACACGAGATTTGCTGTTAAAGAATTGAATATCCAGAATGCAAACAAACACTTCCCTACAAGTGAATCGCCTAACCATGCAACTCAGTTCTAAAAACTGAATAGAATGCAGTTTTCACGCAGATGAAAGACGTATGCTTTCCTTCTTGAGAAGTGTTTTCAAAGACGTTCACAGAGTGATTCTGCAAAACCTTTTTACTGACTTTGGTTTTAAACGTGTTTTCAGTGGAATTTCTGTCAAATGCAAGACAAGAGATTTGCTGTTAAAGAATTGAGTATACAGAACGCAAACCAACACTTCCCTACAAGTGAATCACGTAACCGTGCAACTCAGTTCTAAAAACTAATAGAATGCAGTTTTCACTCACATGAAAGACGTATGCTTTCCTTCTTGAGAAGTGTTTTCAAAGACGTTCACAGAGTGATTCTGCAAAGCCTTTTTACTGATGTTGGCTTTTAAACGTGTTTTCCGTCGAATTTCTGTCAAACGCAAGACACGATATTTGCTGTTAAAGAATTGAATATCCAGAATGCAAACAAGAACTTCCCTACAAGTGAATCGACTACCCATGCAACTCAGTTCTAAAAACTGAATAGAATGCAGTTTTCACTCACATTAAAGACCTGTGTTTTCCTTCTTGAGAAGTGTTTTCAAAGACGTTCACAGAGTGATTCTCCAAAGCCCTTTTACTGATGTTGATTTTAAATGTGTTTTCAGTGGAATTTCTGTCAAACGCAAGACACGAGATTTGTTGTTAAAGAATTGAATATACAGAACGCAAACAAACACTTCCCTACAAGTGAATCACCTAACCATGCAACTCAGTTCTAAAAACTAATAGAATGCAGTTTTCACTCACATGAAAGACGTATGCTTTCCTTCTTGAGAAGTGTTTTCAAAGACGTTCACAGAGTGATTCTGCAAAACCTTTTTACTGACTTTGGTTTTAAACGTGTTTTCAGTGGAATTTCTGCCAAATGCAAGACAAGAGATTTGCTGTTAAAGAATTGAGTATACAGAACGCAAACCAACACTTCCCTACAAGTGAATCACGTAACCGTGCAACTCAGTTCTAAAAACTAATAGAATGCAGTTTTCACTCACATGAAAGACGTATGCTTTCCTTCCTGAGAAGTGTTTTCAAAGACGTTCACAGAGTGATTCTGCATAGCCTTTTTACTGATGTTGGCTTTTAAACGTGTTTTCCGTCGAATTTCTGTCAAACGCAAGACACGATATTTGCTGTTAAAGAATTGAATATCCAGAATGCAAACAAGAACTTCCCTACAAGTGAATCGCCTAACCATGCAACTCAGTTCTAAAAACTGAATAGAACGCAGTTTTCACTCAGATGAAAGACGTATGCTTTCGTTCTTGAGAAGTGTTTTCAAAGACATTCACAGAGTGATTCTGCAAAGCCTTTTTAATGACGTTGGCTTTTAAACGTGTTTTCAGTGTAATTTCTGTCAAACGCAAGACACGAGATTTGCTGTTAAAGAATTTAATGTACAGAATGCAAACAAACACTTCCCTACAAGTGAATCGCCTAACCATGCAACTCAGTTCTAAAAACTGAATAGAACGCAGTTTTCACTCAGATGAAAGACGTATGCTTTCCTTCTAGAGAAGTGTTTTCAAAGACGTTCACAGAGTGATTCTGCAAAGCCTTTTTACAGACTTTGGTTTTAAACGTGTTTTCAGTGGAATTTCTGTCAAACGCAAGACACGAGATTTGCTGTTAAAGAATTGAATATACAGAACGCAAACAAACACTTCCCTAGAAGTGAATCGCCTAACCGTGCAACTCAGTTCTAAAAACTGAATAGAATGCAGTTTTCACTCACATGAAAGACGTATGCTTTCCTTCTTGAGAAGTGTTTTCAAAGACGTTCACAGAGTGATTCTGCAAAGCCTTTTTACTGACGTTGGTTTTAAACGTGTTTTCAGTGGAATTTCTGTCAAACGCAAAACACGAGATTTGCTGTTAAAGAATTGAATATCCAGAATGCAAACAAGAACTTCCCTACAAGTGAATCACCTAACCATGCAACTCAGTTCTAAAAACTAATAGAATGCAGTTTTCACTCACATGAAAGACTTATGCTTTCCTTCTTGAGAAGTGTTTTCAAAGACGTTCACAGAGTGATTCTACAAAGCCTTTTTACTGACGTTGGCTTTTATACGTGTTTTCAGTGGAATTTCTGTCAAACGAAAGACACGATATTTGCTGTTAAAAATTGAATATACAGAACGCAAACAAACACTTCCCTACAAGTGAATCGCCTAACCATGCAACTCAGTTCTAAAAACTGAATAGAACGCAGTTTTCACTCAGATGAAAGACGTATGCTTTCCTTCTAGAGAAGTGTTTTCAAAGACGTTCACAGAGTTATTCTGCAAAGCCTTTTTACTGACCTTGGTTTTAAACGTGTTTTCAGTGGAATTTCCGTCAAAAGCAAGACACGAGATTTGCTGTTAAAGAATTGAACATACAGAATGCAAACATACACTTCCCTACAAGTGAATCGCCTAACCATGCAACTCAGTTCTAAAAACTGAATAGAATGCAGTTTTCACGCGGATGAAAGGCGTATGCTTTCCTTCTAGAGAAGTGTTTTCAAAGACATTCACAGAGTGATTCTACAAAGCCTTTTCACTGACGTTGGCTTTTAAACGCGGTTTCAGTGGAATTTCTGTCAAACGCAAGACACGAGATTTGCTGTTAAAGAATTGAATATCCAGAATGCAAACGAACACTTCCCTACAAGTGAATCGCCTAACCATGCAACTCAGTTCTAAAAACTGAATAGAATGCAGTTTTCACGCAGATGAAAGACGTATGCTTTCCTTCTTGAGAAGTGTTTTCAAAGACGTTCACAGAGTGATTCTGCAAAACCTTTTTACTGACTTTGGTTTTAAACGTGTTTTCAGTGGAATTTCTGTCAAATGCAAGACAAGAGATTTGCTGTTAAAGAATTGAGTAAACAGAACGCAAACCAACACTTCCCTACAAGTGAATCACGTAACCGTGCAACTCAGTTCTAAAAACTAATAGAATGCAGTTTTCACTCACATGAAAGACGTATGCTTTCCTTCTTGAGAAGTGTTTTCAAAGACGTTCACAGAGTGATTCTGCATAGCCTTTTTACTGATGTTGGCTTTTACACGTGTTTTCCGTCGAATTTCTGTCAAACGCAAGACACGATATTTGCTGTTAAAGAATTGAATATCCAGAATGCAAACAAGAACTTCCCTACAAGTGAATCGCCTAACCATGCAACTCAGTTCTAAAAACTGAATAGAATGCAGTTTTCACTCAGATGAAAGACGTATGCTTTCCTTCTAGAGAAGTGTTTTCAAAGACATTCACAGAGTGATTCTACAAAGCCTTTTTACTGACGTTGGCTTTTAAAGTCGGTTTCAGTGGAATTTCTGTCAAACGAAAGACACGAGATTTGCTGTTAAAGAATTGAACATACAGAATGCAAACCAACACTTCCCTACAAGTGAATCACGTAACCGTGCAACTCAGTTCTAAAAACTAATAGAATACAGTTTTCACTCAGATGAAAGACGTATGCTTTCGTTCTTGAGAAGTGTTTTCAATGACGTTCACAGAGTGATTCTGCAAAGCCTTTTTACTGACGTTGGCTTTTAAACGTGTTTTCCGTCGAATTTCTGTCAAACGCAAGACACGATATTTGCTGTTAAAGAATTGAATATCCAGAATGCAAACAAACACTTCCCTACAAGTGAATTGCCTAACCGTGCAACTCAGTTCTAAAAACTAAATAGAATGCAGTTTTCACTCAGATGAAAGACGTATGCTTTCCTTCTAGAGAAGTGTTTTCAAAGACGTTCACAGTGTGATTCTGCAAAGCCTTTTCACTGACGTTGGCTTTTAAACGCGGTTTCAGTGGAATTTCTGTCAAACGCAAGACACAAGATTTGCTGTTAAAGAATTGAATATCCAGAATGCAAACAAACACTTCCCTACAAGTGAATCGCCTAACCATGCAACTCAGTTCTAAAAACTGAATAGAATGCACTTTTCACGCAGATGAAAGACGTATGCTTTTCTTCTTGAGAAGTGTTTTCAAAGACGTTCACAGAGTGATTCTGCAAAGCCTTTTTACTGTCTTTGGTTTTAAACGTGTTTTCAGTGGAATTTCTGTCAAATGCAAGACACGAGATTTGCTGTTAAAGAATTGAGTATACAGAACGCAAACCAACACTTCCCTACAAGTGAATCACGTAACCGTGCAACTCAGTTCTAAAAACTAATAGAATACAGTTTTCACTCAGATGAAAGACGTATGCTTTCGTTCTTGAGAAGTGTTTTCAAAGACGTTCACAGAGTGATTCTGCAAAGCCTTTTTACTGACGTTGGCTTTTAAACGTGTTTTCCGTCGAATTTCTGTCAAACGCAAGACACGATATTTGCTGTTAAAGAATTGAATATACAGAAGACAAACAAACACTTCCCTACAAGTGAATCGCCTAACCATGCAACTCAGCTCTAAAAACTGAATAGAACGCAGTTTTCACTCAGCTGAAAGACGTATGCTTTCGTTCTTGAGAAGTGTTTTCAAAGACGTTCACAGAGTGATTCTGCAAAGCCTTTTTAATGACGTTGGCATTTAAACGTGTTTTCAGTGGAATTTCTGTCAAACGCAAGACACGAGATTTGCTGTTAAAGAATTGAATGTACAGAAGGCAAACAAACACTTCCCTACAAGTGAATCGCCTAACCGTGCAACTCAGTTCTAAAAACTGAATAGAATGCAGTTTTCACTTACATGAAAGACCTGTGCTTTCCTTCTTGAGAAGTGTTTTCAAAGACGTTCACAGAGTGATTCTCCAAAGCCCTTTTACTGACGTTGGTTTTAAACGTGTTTTCGGTGGAATTACTGTCAAATGCAAGACAGGAGATTTGTTGTTAAAGAATTGAATATACAGAACGCAAACAAACACTTCCCTACAAGTGAATCACCTAACCATGCAACTCAGTTCTAAAACTGAATAGAATGCAGTTTTCACTCAGATGAAAGACGTATGCTTTCCTTCTAGAGAAGTGTTTTCAAAGACATTCACAGAGTGATTCTACAAAGCCTTTTTACTGACGTTGGCTTTTAAAGTCGGTTTCAGTGGAATTTCTGTCAAACGCAAGACACGAGATTTGCTGTTAAAGAATTGAATATCCAGAATGCAAACAAACACTTCCCTACAAGTGAATCGCCTAACCATGCAACTCAGTTCTAAAAACTGAATAGAATGCAGTTTTCACGCAGATGAAAGACGTATGCTTTCCTTCTTGAGAAGTGTTTTCAAAGACGTTCACAGAGTGATTCTGCAAAACATTTTTACTGACTTTGGTTTTAAACGTGTTTTCAGTGGAATTTCTGTCAAATGCAAGACAAGAGATTTGCTGTTAAAGAATTGAGTAAACAGAACGCAAACCAACACTTCCCTACAAGTGAATCACGTAACCGTGCAACTCAGTTCTAAAAACTAATAGAATGCAGTTTTCACTCACATGAAAGACGTATGCTTTCCTTCTTGAGAAGTGTTTTCAAAGACGTTCACAGAGTGATTCTGCATAGCCTTTTTACTGATGTTGGCTTTTACACGTGTTTTCCGTCGAATTTCTGTCAAACGCAAGACACGATATTTGCTGTTAAAGAATTGAATATCCAGAATGCAAACAAGAACTTCCCTACAAGTGAATCGCCTAACCATGCAACTCAGTTCTAAAAACTGAATAGAATGCAGTTTTCACTCAGATGAAAGATGTATGCTTTCCTTCTAGAGAAGTGTTTTCAAAGACATTCACAGAGTGATTCTACAAAGCCTTTTTACTGACGTTGGCTTTTAAAGTCGGTTTCAGTGGAATTTCTGTCAAACGCAAGACACGAGATTTGCTGTTAAAGAATTGAACATACAGAATGCAAACCAACACTTCCCTACAAGTGAATCACGTAACCGTGCAACTCAGTTCTAAAAACTAATAGAATACAGTTTTCACTCAGATGAAAGACGTATGCTTTCGTTCTTGAGAAGTGTTTTCAATGACGTTCACAGAGTGATTCTGCAAAGCCTTTTTACTGACGTTGGCTTTTAAACGTGTTTTCCGTCGAATTTCTGTCAAACGCAAGACACGATATTTGCTGTTAAAGAATTGAATATCCAGAATGCAAATAAACACTTCCCTACAAGTGAATCACCTAACCATGCAACTCAGTTCTAAAAACTGAATAGAATGCAGTTTTCACGCAGATGAAAGACGTATGCTTTCCTTCTAGAGAAGTGTTTTCAAAGACATTTACAGAGTGATTCTACAAAGCCTTTTTACTGACGTTGGCTTTTAAACGTGTTTTCAGTGGAATTTATGTCAAACGCAACACATGAGATTTGCTGTTAAAGAATTGAACATACAGAATGCAAACAAACACTTCCCTACAAGTGAATTGCCTAACCGTGCAACTCAGTTCTAAAAACTAAATAGAATGCAGTTTTCACTCAGATGAAAGATGTATGCTTTTCTTCTTGAGAAGTGTTTTCAAAGACGTTCACAGAGTGATTCTGCAAAGCCTTTTTACTGTCTTTGGTTTTAAACGTGTTTTCAGTGGAATTTCTGTCAAATGCAAGACACGAGATTTGCTGTTAAAGAATTGAGTATACAGAACGCAAACCAACACTTCCCTACAAGTGAATCACGTAACCGTGCAACTCAGTTCTAAAAACTAATAGAATACAGTTTTCACTCAGATGAAAGACGTATGCTTTCGTTCTTGAGAAGTGTTTTCAAAGACGTTCACAGAGTGATTCTGCAAAGCCTTTTTACTGACGTTGGCTTTTAAACGTGTTTTCCGTCGAATTTCTGTCAAACGCAAGACACGATATTTGCTGTTAAAGAATTGAATATACAGAACGCAAACAAACACTTCCCTACAAGTGAATCGCCTAACCATGCAACTCAGCTCTAAAAACTGAATAGAACGCAGTTTTCACTCAGCTGAAAGACGTATGCTTTCGTTCTTGAGAAGTGTTTTCAAAGACGTTCACAGAGTGATTCTGCAAAGCCTTTTTAATGACGTTGGCATTTAAACGTGTTTTCAGTGGAATTTCTGTCAAACGCAAGACACGAGATTTGCTGTTAAAGAATTGAATGCACAGAAGGCAAACAAACACTTCCCTACAAGTGAATCGCCTAACCGTGCAACTCAGTTCTAAAAACTGAATAGAATGCAGTTTTCACTCAGATGAAAGACATATGCTTTCCTTCTAGAGAAGTGTTTTCAAAGACATTCACAGAGTGGTTCTACAAAGCCTTTTTACTGACCTTGGCTTTTAAACGCGGTTTCAGTGGAATTTCTGTCAAATGCAAGACACGAGATTTGCTGTTAAAGAATTGAATATCCAGAATGCAAAAAAACACTTCCCTACAAGTGAATCGCCTAACCATGCAACTCAGTTCTAAAAACTGAATAGAATGCAGTTTTCACGCAGATGAAAGACGTATGCTTTCCTTCTTGAGAAGTGTTTTCAAAGACGTTCACAGAGTGATTCTGCAAAACATTTTTACTGACTTTGGTTTTAAACGTGTTTTCAGTGGAATTTCTGTCAAATGCAAGACAAGAGATTTGCTGTTAAAGAATTGAGTAAACAGAACGCAAACCAACACTTCCCTACAAGTGAATCACGTAACCGTGCAACTCAGTTCTAAAAACTAATAGAATGCAGTTTTCACTCACATGAAAGACGTATGCTTTCCTTCTTGAGAAGTGTTTTCAAAGACGTTCACAGAGTGATTCTGCATAGCCTTTTTACTGATGTTGGCTTTTACACGTGTTTTCCGTCGAATTTCTGTCAAACGCAAGACACGATATTTGCTGTTAAAGAATTGAATATCCAGAATGCAAAAAAACACTTCCCAACAAGTGAATTGCCTAAACATGCAACTCAGTTCTAAAAACTGAATAGAACGCAGTTTTCACTCAGATGAAAGACGTATGATTCCTTCTTGAGAAGTGTTTTCAAAGACGTTCACAGAGTGATTCTGCAAAGCCCTTTTCCTGACGTTGGTTTTAAACGTGTTTTCAGTGGAATTTCTGTCAAACGCAAGACACGAGATTTGATGTTAAAGAATTGAATATACAGAAAGCAAAAAAACACTTCCCTACCAGTGAATCGCCTAACCATGCAACTCAGTTCTAAAAACTGAATAGAATGCAGCTTTCACGCTGACGAAAGGCGTATGCTTTCCTTCTAGAGAAGTGTTTTCAAAGACATTCACAGAGTGATTCTACAAAGCCTTTTTACTGACATTGGCTTTTAAACGTGTTTTCAGTGGAATTTGTCAAACGCAAGACACGAGATTTGCTGTTAAAGAATTGAACATACAGAATGCAAACAAACACTTCCCTACAAGTTAATCACCTAACCATGCAATTCAGTACTAAAAACTGAATAGAATGCAGTTTTCACTCAGATGAAAGATATGCTTTCCTTCTTGAGAAGTGTTTTCAAAGAAGTTCACAGAGTGATTCTGCAAAGCCTTTTTACTGACCTTGGTTTTAAACGTGTTTACAGTGGAATTTCTGTCAAACGCAAGACACGAGATTTGTTGTTAAAGAATTGAATATACAGAACGCAAACAAACACTTCCCTACAAGTAAATCACCTAACCATGCAACTCAGTTCTAAAAACTTAATAGAATGCAGTTTTCACTCAGATGAAAGACGTATGTTTTCCTTCTAGAGAAGTGTTTTCAAAGACATTCACAGAGTGATTCTACAAAGCCTTTTTACTGACGTTGGCTTTTAAAGTCGGTTTCAGTGGAATTTCTGTCAAATGCAAGACACGAGATTTGCTGTTAAAGAATTGAATATCCAGAATGCAAACAAACACTTCCCTACAAGTGAAACGCCTAACAATGCATCTCAGTTCTAAAAACTGAATAGAATGGAGTTTTCACTCACATGAAACACGTATGCTTTCCTTCTAGAGAAGTGTTTTCAAAGACGTTCACAGAGTGATTCTACAAAGCCTTTTTACTGACGCTGGCTTTTAAACGCGGATTCAGTGGAATTTCTGTCAAACGCAAGACACGAGATTTGCTGTTAAAGAATTGAATATCCAGAATGCAAATAAACACTTCCCTACAAGTTAATCACCTAACCATGCAACTCAGTTCTAAAAACTGAATAGAATGCAGTTTTCACGCAGATGAAAGACGTATACTTTCCTTCTAGAGAAGTGTTTTCAAAGACATTTACAGAGTGATTCTACAAAGCCTTTTTACTGACTTTGGCTTTTAAACGTGTTTTCAGTGGAATTTCTGTCAAACACAAGACACGATATTTGCTGTTAAAGAATTGAGTATGCAGAACGCAAACCAACACTTCCCTACAAGTGAATCGCCTAACCGTGCAACTCAGTTCTAAAAACTGAATAGAATGCAGATTTCACTCAGATGAAAGACGTATGCTTTCCTTCTTGAGAAGTGTTTTCAAAGACGTTCACAGAGTGATTCTGCAAAGCCTTTTTACTGACTTTGGTTTTAAACGTGTTTTCAGTGGAATTTCTGTCAAACGCAAAACACGAGATTTGCTGTTAAAGAATTGAATATCCAGAATGCAAACAAGAACTTCCCTACAAGTGAATCGACTACCCATGCAACTCAGTTCTAAAAATTGAATAGAATGCAGTTTTCACTCACATGAAAGACCTGTTCTTTCCTTCTTGAGAAGTGTTTTCAAAGACGTTCACAGAGTGATTCTCCAAAGCCCTTTTACTGACTTTGGTTTTAAACGTGTTTTCAGTGGAATTTCTGTCAAACGCAAGACACGAGATTTGTTGTTAAAGAATTGAATATACAGAACGCAAACAAACACTTCCCTACAAGTGAATCACCTAACCATGCAACTCAGTTCTAAAAACTGAATAGAATGCAGTTTTTACTCAGATGAAAGACGTATGCTTTCCTTCTAGAGAAGTGTTTTCAAAGACATTCACAGAGTGATTCTACAAAGCCTTTTTACTGACATTGGCTTTTAAACGTGTTTTCAGTGGAATTTGTCAAACGCAAGACACGAGATTTGCTGTTAAAGAATTGAACATACAGAATGCAAACAAACACTTCCCTACAAGTTAATCACCTAACCATGCAATTCAGTTCTAAAAACTGAATAGAATGCAGTTTTCACTCAGATGAAAGATATGCTTTCCTTCTTGAGAAGTGTTTTCAAAGAAGTTCACAGAGTGATTCTGCAAAGCCTTTTTACTGACCTTGGTTTTAAACGTGTTTACAGTGGAATTTCTGTCAAACGCAAGACACGAGATTTGTTGTTAAAGAATTGAATATACAGAACGCAAACAAACACTTCCCTACAAGTAAATCACCTAACCATGCAACTCAGTTCTAAAAACTTAATAGAATGCAGTTTTCACTCAGATGAAAGACGTATGTTTTCCTTCTAGAGAAGTGTTTTCAAAGACATTCACAGAGTGATTCTACAAAGCCTTTTTACTGACATTGGCTTTTAAAGTCGGTTTCAGTGGAATTTCTGTCAAAGGCAAGACACGAGATTTGCTGTTAAAGAATTGAATGTACAGAACGCAAACAAACACTTCCCTACAAGTGAATCGCCTAACCATGCATCTCAGTTCTAAAAACTGAATAGAATGCAGTTTTCACTCACATGAAAGACGTATGCATTCCTTCTAGAGAAGTGTTTTCAAAGACGTTCACAGAGTGGTTCTACAAAGCCTTTTTACTGACGTTGGCTTTTAAACGCGGATTCAGTGGAATTTCTGTCAAACGCAAGACACGAGATTTGCTGTTAAAGAATTGAATATCCAGAATGCAAATAAACACTTCCCTACAAGTTAATCACCTAACCATGCAACTCAGTTCTAAAAACTGAATAGAATGCAGTTTTCACGCAGATGAAAGACGTATGCTTTCCTTCTAGAGAAGTGTTTTCAAAGACATTTACAGAGTGATTCTACAAAGCCTTTTTACTGACTTTGGCTTTTAAACGTGTTTTCAGTGGAATTTCTGTCAAACACAAGACACGATATTTGCTGTTAAAGAATTGAGTATGCAGAACGCAAACCAACACTTCCCTACAAGTGAATCGCCTAACCGTGCAACTCAGTTCTAAAAACTGAATAGAATGCAGATTTCACTCAGATGAAAGACGTATGCTTTCCTTCTAGAGAAGTGTTTTCAAAGACGTTCACAGAGTGATTCTGCAAAGCCTTTTTACTGACGTTGGTTTTAAACGTGTTTTCAGTGGAATTTCTGTCAAACGCACGACACGAGATTTGCTGTTAAAGAATTGAATATCCAGAATGCAAACAAGAACTTCCCTACAAGTGAATCGACTACCCATGCAACTCAGTTCTAAAAACTGAATAGAATGCAGTTTTCACTCACATGAAAGACCTGTTCTTTCCTTCTTGAGAAGTGTTTTCAAAGAAGTTCACAGAGTGATTCTCCAAAGCCCTTTTACTGACGTTGGTTTTAAACGTGTTTTCAGTGGAATTTCTGTCAAACTCAAGACACGAGATTTGTTGTTAAAGAATTGAATATACAGAACGCAAACAAACACTTCCCTACAAGTGAATCACCTAACCATGCAACTCAGTTCTAAAAACTGACTAGAATGCAGTTTTCACTCAGATGAAAGACGTATGCTTTCCTTCTAGAGAAGTGTTTTCAAAGACATTCACAGAGTGATTCTACAAAGCCTTTTTACTGACGTTGGCTTTTAAACGCGGTTTCAGTGGAATTTCTGTCAAACGCAAGACACGAGATTTGATGTTAAAGAATTGAATATCCAGAATGCAAACAAACACTTCCCTACAAGTTAATCACCTAACCATGCAACTCAGTTCTAAAAACTGAATAGAATGCAGTTTTCACGCAGATGAAAGACGTATGCTTTCCTTCTAGAGAAGTGTTTTCAAAGACATTTACAGAGTGATTCTACAAAGCCTTTTTACTGACTTTGGCTTTTAAACGTGTTTTCAGTGGAATTTCTGTCAAACGCAAGACAAGATATTTGCTGTTAAAGAATTGAGTATGCAGAATGCACACCAACACTTCCCTACAAGTGAATTGCCTAACCGTGCAACTCAGTTCTAAAAACTGAATAGAATGGAGTTTTCACTCAGATGAAAGACGTATGCTTTCCTTCTAGAGAAGTGTTTTCAAAGACGTTCACAGTGTGATTCTGCAAAGCCTTTTTACTGACGTTGGTTTTAAACGTGTTTTCAGTGGAATTCCTGTCAAACGCAAGACACGAGATTTGCTGTTAAAGAATTGAATATCCAGAATGCAAACAAGAACTTCCCTACAAGTGAATCGACTAACCATGCAACTCAGTTCTAAAAACTAAAGAGAATGCAGTTTTCACGCTGATGAAAGGCGTAGACTTTCCTTCTAGAGAAGTGTTTTCTAAGACATTCAGAGAGTGATTCTACAAACCCTTTTTACTGACGTTGGCTTTTAAACGTGTTTTCAGTGGAATTTCTGTCAAACGCAAGACACGAGATTTGATGTTAAAGAATTGAATATCCAGAATGCAAACAAACACTTCCCAACAAGTGAATTGCCTAAACATGCAACTCAGTTCAAAAAACTGAATAGAATGCAGTTTTCACTCACATGAAAGACCTGTGCTTTCCTTCTTTAGAAGTGTTTTCAAAGACGTTCACAGAGTGATTCTGCAAAGCCTTTTTAATGACGTTGGCTTTTAAACGTGTTTTCAGTGGAATTTCTGTCAAACGCAAGACACGAGATTTGCTGTTAAAGAATTGAATGTACAGAACGCAAACAAACACTTCCCTACAAGTGAATCGCCTAACCGTGCAACTCAGTTCTAAAAACTGAATAGAATGCAGTTTTCACTCAGATGAAAGACTTATGCTTTCCTTCTTGAGAAGTGTTTTCAAAGACGTTCACAGAGTGATTCTGCAAAGCCCTTTTCCTGACGTTGGTTTTAAACGTGTTTTCAGTGGAATTTCTGTCAAACGCAAGACACGAGATTTGATGTTAAAGAATTGAATATACAGAACGCAAAAAAACACTTCTCTACAAGTGAATTGCCTAACCATGCAACTCAGTTCTAAAAACTGAATAGAATGCAGCTTTCACGCTGATGAAAGGCGTATGCTTTCCTTCTAGAGAAGTGTTTTCAAAGACATTCACAGAGTGATTCTACAAAGCCTTTTTACTGACGTTGGCTTTTAAACGTGTTTTCAGTGGAATTTGTCAAACGCAAGACACTAGATTTGCTGTTAAAGAATTGAATATCCAGAATGCAAATAAACACTTCCCTACATGTTAATCACCTAACCATGCAACTCAGTTCTAAAAACTGAATAGAATGCAGTTTTCACGCAGATGAAAGACGTATGCTTTCCTTCTAGAGAAGTGTTTTCAAAGACATTTACAGAGTGATTCTACAAAGCCTTTTTACTGACTTTGGCTTTTAAACGTGTTTTCAGTGGAATTTCTGTCAAACGCAAGACATGATATTTGCTGTTAAAGAATTGAGTATGCAGAACGCAAACCAACACTTCCCTACAAGTGAATCGCCTAACCGTGCAACTCTGTTCTAAAAACTGAATAGAATGCAGATTTCACTCAGATGAAAGACGTATGCTTTCATTCTTGAGAAGTGTTTTCAAAGACGTTCACAGAGTGATTCTGCAAAGCCTTTTTACTGATGTTGGTTTTAAACGTGTTTTCAGTGGAATTTCTGTCAAACGCAAGACACGAGATTTGCTCTTAAAGAATTGAATATCCAGAATGCAAACAAGAACTTCCCTACAAGTGAATCGACTACCCATGCAACTCAGTTCTAAAAACTGAATAGAATGCAGTTTTCACTCACATGAAAGACCTGTGCTTTCCTTCTTGAGAAGTGTTTTCAAAGACGTTCACAGAGTGATTCTCCAAAGCCCTTTTACTGACGTTGGTTTTAAACGTGTTTTCAGTGGAATTTCTGTCAAACGCAAGACACGAGATTTGTTGTTAAAGAATTGAATATACAGAACGCAAACAAACACTTCCCTACAAGTGAATCACCTAACCATGCAACTCAGTTCTAAAAACTGAATAGAATGCAGTTTTCACTCAGATGAAAGACGTATGCTTTCCTTCTAGAGAAGTGTTTTCAAAGACATTCACAGAGTGATTCTACAAAGCCTTTTTACTGACGTTGGCTTTTAAACGCGGTTTCAGTGGAATTTCTGTCAAACGCAAGACACGAGATTTGCTGTTAAAGAATTGAATATCCAGAATGCAAACAAACACTTCCCTACAAGTGAATCGCCTAACCATGCAACTCAGTTTTAAAAACTGAATAGAATGCAGTTTTCACTCACATGAACTACGTATGCTTTCCTTCTAGAGAAGTGTTTTCAAAGACATTCACAGAGTGATTCTAAAAAGCCTTTTTACTGACTTGGCTTTTAAACGCGGTTTCAGTGGAATTTCTGTCAAACGCAAGACACGAGATTTGCTGTTAAAGAATTGAATATCCAGAATGCAAATAAACACTTCCCTACAAGTTAATCACCTAACCATGCAACTCAGTTCTAAAAACTGAATAGAATGCAGTTTTCACGCAGATGAAAGACGTATGCTTTCCTTCTAGAGAAGTGTTTTCAAAGACATTTACAGAGTGATTCTACAAAGCCTTTTTACTGACTTTGGCTTTTAAACGTGTTTTCAGTGGAATTTCTGTCAAACGCAAGACAGGATATTTGCTGTTAAAGAATTGAGTATGCAGAATGCAAACCAACACTTCCCTACAAGTGAATCGCCTAACCGTGCAACTCAGTTCTAAAAACTGAATAGAATGGAGTTTTCACTCAGATGAAAGACGTATGCTTTCCTTCTAGAGAAGTGTTTTCAAAGACGTTCACAGTGTGATTCTGCAAAGCCTTTTTACTGACGTTGGTTTTAAACGTGTTTTCAGTGGAATTTCTGTCAAATGCAAGACACGAGATTTGCTGTTAAAGAATTGAATATCCAGAATGCAAACAAGAACTTCCCTACAAGTGAATCGACTAACCATGCAACTCAGTTCTAAAAAATAAAGAGAATGCAGTTTTCACGCTGATGAAAGGCATATGCTTTCCTTCTAGAGAAGTGTTTTCAAAGACATTCACAGAGTGATTCTACAAACCCTTTTTACTGACGTTGGCTTTTAAACGTGTTTTCAGTGGAATTTCTGTCAAACGCAAGACACGAGATTTGCTGTTAAAGAATTGAATATCCAGAATGCAAACAAACACTTCCCAACAAGTGAATTGCCTAAACATGCAACTCAGTTCTAAAAACTGAATAGAATGCAGTTTTCACTCAGATGAAAGACGTATGCTTTCCTTCTTGAGAAGTGTTTTCAAAGAAGTTCACAGAGTGATTCTGCAAAGCCTTTTTACTGACTTTGGTTTTAAACGTGTTTACAGTGGAATTTCTGTCAAACGCAAGACACGAGATTTGTTGTTAAAGAATTGAATATACAGAACGCAAACAAACACTTCCCCAGAAGTGAATCACCTAACCATGCAACTCAGTTCTAAAAACTGACTAGAATGCAGTTTTCACTCAGATGAAAGACGTATGCTTTCCTTCTAGAGAAGTGTTTTCAAAGACATTCACAGAGTGATTCTACAAAGCCTTTTTACTGACGTTGGCTTTTAAACGCGGTTTCAGTGGAATTTCTGTCAAACGCAAGACACGAGATTTGCTGTTAAAGAATTGAATATCCAGAATGCAAACAAACACTTCCCTACAAGTGAATCGCCTAACCATGCAACTCAGTTTTAAAAACTGAATAGAATGCAGTTTTCACTCACATGAAAGACGTATGCTTTCCTTCTAGAGAAGTGTTTTCAAAGACATTCACAGAGTGATTCTAAAAAGCCTTTTTACTCACGTTGGCTTGTAAACGCGGTTTCAGTGGAATTTCTGTCAAAAGCAAGACACGAGATTTGCTGTTAAAGAATTGAATATCCAGAATGCAAATAAACACTTCCATACAAGTTAATCACCTAACCATGCAACTCAGTTCTAAAAACTGAATAGAATGCAGTTTTCACGCAGATGAAAGACGTATGCTTTCCTTCTAGAGAAGTGTTTTCAAAGACATTTACAGAGTGATTCTACAAAGCCTTTTTACTGACTTTGGCTTTTAAACGTGTTTTCAGTGGAATTTCTGTCAAACGCAAGACACGAGATTTGCTGTTAAAGAATTGAGTATGCAGAACGAAAACCAACACTTCCCTACAAGTGAATCGCCTAACCGTGCAACTCAGTTCTAAAAACTGAATAGAATGGAGTTTTCACTCAGATGAAAGACGTATGCTTTCCTTCTAGAGAAGTGTTTTCAAAGACGGTCACAGTGTGATTCTGCAAAGCCTTTTTACTGACGTTGGGTTTATACGTGTTTTCAGTGGAATTTCTGTCAAACGCAAGACACGAGATTTGCTGTTAAAGAATTGAATATCCAGAATGCAAACTAGAACTTCCCTACAAGTGAATCGACTAACCATGCAACTCAGTTCTAAAAACTAAAGAGAATGCAGTTTTCACGCTGATGAAAGGCGTATGCTTTCCTTCTAGAGAAGTGTTTTCAAAGACATTCACAGAGTGATTCTACAAAGCCTTTTTACTGACGTTGGCTTTTAAACGGTGTTTTCAGTGGAATTTCTGTCAAACGCAAGACACGAGATTTGCTGTTAAAGAATTGAGTATACAGAACGCAAACCAACACTTCCCTACAAGTGAATCACGTAACCGTGCAACTCAGTTCTAAAAACTAATAGAATGCAGTTTTCACTCACATGAAAAACGTATGCTTTCCTTCTTGAGAAGTGTTTTCAAAGACGTTCACAGAGTGATTCTGCAAAGCCTTTTTACTGACGTTGGCTTTTAAACGTGTTTTCCGTCGAATTTCTATCAAACGAAAGACACGATATTTGCTGTTAAAGAATTGAATATACAGAACGCAAACAAACACTTCCCTACAAGTGAATCGCCTAACCATGCAACTCAGTTCTAAAAACTGAATAGAACGCAGTTTTCACTCAGATGAAAGACGTATGCTTTCATTCTTGAGAAGTGTTTTCAAAGACGTTCACAGAGTGATTCTACAAAGCCTTTTTACTGACGTTGGTTTTAAACGTGTTTTCAGTGGAATTTCTGTCAAACGCAAAACACGAGATTTGTTGTTAAAGAATTGAATACACAGAACGCAAACAAACACTTCCCCAGAAGTGAATCACCTAACCATGCAACTCAGTTCTAAAAACTGACTAGAATGCAGTTTTCACTCAGATGAAAGACGTATGCTTTCCTTCTAGAGAAGTGTTTTCAAAGACATTCACAGAGTGATTCTACAAAGCCTTTTTACTGACGTTGGCTTTTAAACGCGGTTTCAGTGGAATTTCTGTCAAACGCAAGACACGAGATTTGCTGTTAAGGAATTGAATATCCAGAATGCAAACAAACACTTCCCTACAAGTGAATCGCCTAACCATGCAACTCAGTTTTAAAAACTGAATAGAATGCAGTTTTCACTCACATGAAAGACGTATGCTTTCCTTCTAGAGAAGTGTTTTCAAAGACATTCACAGAGTGATTCTAAAAAGCCTTTTTACTGACGTTGGCTTTTAAACGCGGTTTCAGTGGAATTTCTGTCAAAAGCAAGACACGAGATTTACTGTTAAAGAATTGAATATCCAGAATGCAAATAAACACTTCCATACAAGTTAATCACCTAACCATGCAACTCAGTTCTAAAAACTGAATAGAATGCAGTTTTCACTCAGATGAAAGACGTATGCTTTCCTTCTAGAGAAGTGTTTTCAAAGACATTTACAGAGTGATTCTACAAAGCCTTTTTACTGACTTTGGCTTTTAAACGTGTTTTAAGTGGAATTTCTGTCAAACGCAAGACACGAGATTTGCTCTTAAAGAATTGAATATCCAGAATGCAAACAAGAACTTCCCTACAAGTGAATCGACTACCCATGAAACTCAGTTCTAAAAACTGAATAGAATGCAGTTTTCACTCACATGAAAGACCTGTGCTTTCCTTCTTGAGAAGTGTTTTCAAAGACGTTCACAGAGTGATTCTCCAAAGCCCTTTTACTGACGTTGGTTTTAAACGTGTTTTCAGTGGAATTTCTGTCAAACGCAAGACACGAGATTTGTTGTTAAAGAATTGAATATACAGAACGCAAACAAACACTTCCCTACAAGTGAATCACCTAACCATGCAACTCAGTTCTAAAAACTGAATAGAATGCAGTTTTCACTCAGATGAAAGACGTATGCTTTCCTTCTAGAGAAGTGTTTTCAAAGACATTCACAGAGTGATTCTACAAAGCCTTTTTACTGACGTTGGCTTTTAAACGCGGTTTCAGTGGAATTTCTGTCAAACGCAAGACACGAGATTTGCTGTTAAAGAATTGAATATCCAGAATGCAAACAAACACTTCCCTACAAGTGAATCGCCTAACCATGCAACTCAGTTTTAAAAACTGAATAGAATGCAGTTTTCACTCACATGAACTACGTATGCTTTCCTTCTAGAGAAGTGTTTTCAAAGACATTCACAGAGTGATTCTAAAAAGCCTTTTTACTGACTTGGCTTTTAAACGCGGTTTCAGTGGAATTTCTGTCAAACGCAAGACACGAGATTTGCTGTTAAAGAATTGAATATCCAGAATGCAAATAAACACTTCCCTACAAGTTAATCACCTAACCATGCAACTCAGTTCTAAAAACTGAATAGAATGCAGTTTTCACGCAGATGAAAGACGTATGCTTTCCTTCTAGAGAAGTGTTTTCAAAGACATTTACAGAGTGATTCTACAAAGCCTTTTTACTGACTTTGGCTTTTAAACGTGTTTTCAGTGGAATTTCTGTCAAACGCAAGACAGGATATTTGCTGTTAAAGAATTGAGTATGCAGAATGCAAACCAACACTTCCCTACAAGTGAATCGCCTAACCGTGCAACTCAGTTCTAAAAACTGAATAGAATGGAGTTTTCACTCAGATGAAAGACGTATGCTTTCCTTCTAGAGAAGTGTTTTCAAAGACGTTCACAGTGTGATTCTGCAAAGCCTTTTTACTGACGTTGGTTTTAAACGTGTTTTCAGTGGAATTTCTGTCAAATGCAAGACACGAGATTTGCTGTTAAAGAATTGAATATCCAGAATGCAAACAAGAACTTCCCTACAAGTGAATCGACTAACCATGCAACTCAGTTCTAAAAACTAAAGAGAATGCAGTTTTCACGCTGATGAAAGGCATATGCTTTCCTTCTAGAGAAGTGTTTTCAAAGACATTCACAGAGTGATTCTACAAACCCTTTTTACTGACGTTGGCTTTTAAACGTGTTTTCAGTGGAATTTCTGTCAAACGCAAGACACGAGATTTGCTGTTAAAGAATTGAATATCCAGAATGCAAACAAACACTTCCCAACAAGTGAATTGCCTAAACATGCAACTCAGTTCTAAAAACTGAATAGAATGCAGTTTTCACTCAGATGAAAGACGTATGCTTTCCTTCTTGAGAAGTGTTTTCAAAGAAGTTCACAGAGTGATTCTGCAAAGCCTTTTTACTGACCTTGGTTTTAAACGTGTTTACAGTGGAATTTCTGTCAAACGCAAGACACGAGATTTGCTGTTAAAGAATTGAATAACCAGAATGCAAACAAGAACTTCCCTACAAGTGAATCGACTAACCATGCAACTCAGTTCTAAAAACTGAATAGAATGCAGATTTCACTCAGATGAAAGACCTGTGCTTTCCTTCTTGAGAAGTGTTTTCAAAGACGTTCACAGAGTGTTTCTCAGAAGCCCTTTTACTGACGTTGGTTTTAAACGTGTTTTCAGTGGAATTTCTGTCAAACGCAAGACACGAGATTTGTTGTTAAAGAATTGAATATACAGAACGCAAACAAACACTTCCCCAGAAGTGAATCACCTAACCATGCAACTCAGTTCTAAAAACTGACTAGAATGCAGTTTTCACTTAGATGAAAGACGTATGCTTTCCTTCTAGAGAAGTGTTTTCAAAGACATTCACAGAGTGATTCTACAAAGCCTTTTTACTGACGTTGGCTTTTAAACGCGGTTTCAGTGGAATTTCTGTCAAACGCAAGACACGAGATTTGCTGTTAAAGAATTGAATATCCAGAATGCAAACAAACACTTCACTACAAGTGAATCGCCTAACCATGCAACTCAGTTTTAAAAACTGAATAGAATGCAGTTTTCACTCACATGAAAGACGTATGCTTTCCTTCTAGAGAAGTGTTTTCAAAGACATTCACAGAGTGATTCTAAAAAGCCTTTTTACTCACGTTGGCTTTTAAACGCGGTTTCAGTGGAATTTCTGTCAAACGCAAGACACGAGATTTGCTGTTAAAGAATTGAATATCCAGAATGCAAATAAACACTTCCATACAAGTTAATCACCTAACCATGCAACTCAGTTCTAAAAACTGAATAGAATGCAGTTTTCACGCAGATGAAAGACGTATGCTTTCCTTCTAGAGAAGTGTTTTCAAAGACATTTACAGAGTGATTCTACAAAGCCTTTTTACTGACTTTGGCTTTTAAACGTGTTTTCAGTGGAATTTCTGTCAAACGCAAGACACGAGATTTGCTGTTAAAGAATTGAGTATTCAGAATGAAAACCAACACTTCCCTACAAGTGAATTGCCTAACCGTGCAACTCAGTTGTAAAAACTGAATAGAATGGAGTTTTCACGCTGATGAAAGGCGTATGCTTTCCTTCTAGAGAAGTGTTTTCAAAGACGTTCACAGTGTGATTCTGCAAAGCCTTTTTACTGACGTTGGTTTTATACGTGTTTTCAGTGGAATTTCTGTCAAACGCAAGACACGAGATTTCCTGTTAAAGAATTGAATATCCAGAATGCAAACTAGAACTTCCCTACAAGTGAATCGACTAACCATGCAACTCAGTTCTAAAAACTAAAGAGAATGCAGTATTCACGCTGATGAAAGGCGTATGCTTTCCTTCTAGAGAAGTGTTTTCAAAGACATTCACAGAGTGATTCTACAAAGCCTTTTTACTGACGTTGGCTTTTAAAGGGTGTTTTCAGTGGAATTTGTCAAACGCAAGACACGAGATTTGCTGTTAAAGAATTGAGTATACAGAACGCAAACCAACACTTCCCTACAAGTGAATCACGTAACCGTGCAACTCAGTTCTAAAAACTAATAGAATGCAGTTTTCACTCACATGAAAAACGTATGCTTTCCTTCTTGAGAAGTGTTTTCAAAGACGTTCACAGAGTGATTCTGCAAAGCCTTTTTACTGACGTTGGCTTTTAAACGTGTTTTCCGTCGAATTTCTGTCAAACGAAAGACACGATATTTGCTGTTAAAGAATTGAATATACAGAACGCAAACAAACACTTCCCTTAAGTGAATCGCCTAACCATGCAACTCAGTTCTAAAAACTGAATAGAACGCAGTTTTCACTCAGATGAAAGACGTATGCTTTCATTCTTGAGAAGTGTTTTCAAAGACGTTCACAGAGTGATTCTACAAAGCCTTTTTACTGACGTTGGTTTTAAACGTGTTTTCAGTGGAATTTCTGTCAAACGCAAGACACGAGATTTGTTGTTAAAGAATTGAATATACAGAACGCAAACAAACACTTCCCCAGAAGTGAATCACCTAACCATGCAACTCAGTTCTAAAAACTGACTAGAATGCAGTTTTCACTCAGATGAAAGACGTATGCTTTCCTTCTAGAGAAGTGTTTTCAAAGACATTCACAGAGTGATTCTACAAAGCCTTTTTACTGACGTTGGCTTTTAAACGCGGTTTCAGTGGAATTTCTGTCAAACGCAAGACACGAGATTTGCTGTTAAAGAATTGAATATCCAGAATGCAAATAAACACTTCCATACAAGTTAATCACCTAACCATGCAACTCAGTTCTAAAAACTGAATAGAATGCAGTTTTCATGCAGATGAAAGACGTATGCTTTCCTTCTAGAGAAGTGTTTTCAAAGACATTTACAGAGTGATTCTACAAAGCCTTTTTACTGACTTTGGCTTTTAAACGTGTTTTCAGTGGAATTTTTGTCAAACGCAAGACACGAGATTTGCTGTTAAAGAATTGAGTATGCAGAACGAAAACCAACACTTCCCTACAAGTGAATCGCCTAACCGTGCAACTCAGTTCTAAAAACTAAATAGAATGGAGTTTTCACTCAGATGAAAGACGTATGCTTTTCTTCTAGAGAAGTGTTTTCAAAGACGTTCACATTGTGATTCTGCAAAGCCTTTTTACTGACGTTGGTTTTATACGTGTTTTCAGTGTAATATCTGTCAAACGCAAGACACGAGATTTTCTGTTAAAGAATTGAATATCCAGAATGCAAACTAGAACTTCCCTACAAGTGAATCGACTAACCATGCAACTCATTTCTAAAATCTAAAGAGAATGCAGTTTTCACGCTGATGAAAGGCGTATGCTTTCCTTCTAGAGAAGTGTTTTCAAAGACATTCACAGAGTGATTCTACAAAGCCTTTTTACTGACGTTGGCTTTTAAACGGTGTTTTCAGTGGAATTTGTCAAACGCAAGACACGAGATTTGCTGTTAAAGAATTGAGTATACAGAACGCAAACCAACACTTCCCTACAAGTGAATCACGTAACCGTGCAACTCAGTTCTAAAAACTAATAGAATGCAGTTTTCACTCACATGAAAAACGTATGCTTTCCTTCTTGAGAAGTGTTTTCAAAGACGTTCACAGAGTGATTCTGCACAGCCTTTTTACTGACGTTGGCTTTTAAACGTGTTTTCCGTCGAATTTCTCTCAAACGAAAGACACGATATTTGCTGTTAAAGAATTGAATATACAGAACGCAAACAAACACTTCCCTACAAGTGAATCGCCTAACCATGCAACTCAGTTCTAAAAACTGAATAGAACGCAGTTTTCACTCAGATGAAAGACGTATGCTTTCGTTCTTGAGAAGTGTTTTGAAAGACATTCACAGAGTGATTCTGCAAAGCCCTTTCACTGACGTTGGTTTTAAATGTGTTTTCATTTGAATTTCTGTCAAACGCAAGATACGAGATTTGTTGTTAAAGAATTGAATATACAGAACGCAAACAAACACTTCCCTACAAGTGAATCACCTAACCATGCAACTCAGTTCTAAAAACTGAATAGAATGCAGTTTTCACTCAGATGAAAGACGTATGCTTTCCTTCTAGAGAAGTGTTTTCAAAGACATTCACAGAGTGATTCTACAAAGCCTTTTTACTGACGTTGGCTTTTAAACGCGGTTTCAGTGGAATTTCTGTCAAACGCAAGACACGAGATTTGCTGTTAAAGAATTGAATATCCAGAATGCAAACAAACACTTCCCTACAAGTGAAACGCCTAACCATGCATCTCAGTTCTAAAAACTGAATAGAATGCAGTTTTCACTCACATGAAAGACGTATGGTTTCCTTCTAGAGAAGTGTTTTCAAAGACATTCACAGAGTGATTCTAAAAAGCCTTTTTACTGACGTTGGCTTTTAACGGGGTGTCAGTGGAATTTCTGTCAAACGCAAGACACGATATTTGCTGTTAAAGAATTGAGAATGCAGAACGCAAACAAACACTTGCCTACAAGTGAATCGCCTAACCGTGCAACTCAGTTCTAAAAACTGAATAGAATGCAGATTTCACTCAGATGAAAGACGGATGCTTTCCTTCTTGAGAAGTGTTTTCAAAGACATTCACAGAGTGATTCTGCAAAGCCTTTTTACTTACGTAGGTTTTAAACTTGTTTTCAGTGGAATTCCTGTCAAACGCAAGACACGAGATTTGCTGTTAAAGAATTGAATATCCAGAATGCAAACAAGAACTTCCCTACAAGTGAATCGACTACCCATGCAACTCTGTTCTAAAAACTGAATAGAATGCAGCTTTCACGTTGATGAAAGGCATATGCTTTCCTTCTAGAGAAGTGTTTTCAAAGACATTCACAGAGTGATTCTACAAAGCGTTTTTACTGACATTGGCTTTTAAACGTGTTTTCAGTGGAATTTGTCAAACGCAAGACACGAGATTTGCTGTTAAAGAATTGAACGTACAGAATGCAAACAAACACTTCCCTACAAGTGAATCGCCTAACCGTGCAACTCAGTTCTAAAAACTGAATAGAATGCAGTTTTCACTCAGATGAAAGACGTATGCTTTCCTTCTTGAGAAGTGATTTCAAAGACGTTCACAGAGTGATTCTGCAAATCCTTTTTACTGACTTTGGTTTTAAACGTGTTTTCAGTGGAATTTCTGTCAAACGCAAGACACGAGATTTGCTGTTAAAGAATTGAATATCCAGAATGCAAACAAGAACTTCCCTACAAGTGAATCGACGAACCATGCAACTCAGTTCTAAAAACTGAATAGAATGCAGATTTCACTCAGATGAAAGACCTGTGCTTTCCTTCTTGAGAAGTGTTTTCAAAGACGTTCACAGAGTGTTTCTCCAAAGCCCTTTTACTGACGTTGGTTTTAAACGTGTTTTCAGTGGAATTTCTGTCAAACGCAAGACACGAGATTTGTTGTTAAAGAATTGAATATACAGAACGCAAACAAACACTTCCCCAGAAGTGAATCACCTAACCATGCAACTCAGTTCTAAAAACTGAATAGAATGCAGTTTTCACTCAGATGAAAGACGTATGCTTTCCTTCTAGAGAAGTGTTTTCAAAGACATTCACAGAGTGATTCTACAAAGCCTTTTTACTGACGTTGGCTTTTAAACGCGGTTTCAGTGGAATTTCTGTCAAACGCAAGACACGAGATTTGCTGTTAAAGAATTGAATATCCAGAATGCAAACAAACACTTCCCTACAAGTGAATCGCCTAACCATGCAACTCAGTTTTAAAAACTGAATAGAATGCAGTTTTCACTCACATGAAAGACGTATGCTTTCCTTCTAGAGAAGTGTTTTCAAAGACATTCACAGAGTGATTCTAAAAAGCCTTTTTACTGACGTTGGCTTTTAAACGCGGTTTCAGTGGAATTTCTGTCAAACGCAAGACACGAGATTTGCTGTTAAAGAATTGAATATCCAGAATGCAAATAAACACTTCCATACAAGTTAATCACCTAACCATGCAACTCAGTTCTAAAAACTGAATAGAATGCAGTTTTCACGCAGATGAAAGACGTATGCTTTCCTTCTAGAGAAGTGTTTTCAAAGACATTTACAGAGTGATTCTACAAAGCCTTTTTACTGACTTTGGCTTTTAAGCGTGTTTTCAGTGGAATTTCTGTCAAACGCAAGACACGAGATTTGCTGTTAAAGAATTGAGAATGCAGAACGCAAACAAACACTTTCCTACAAGTGAATCGCCTAACCGTGCAACTCAGTTCTAAAAACTAAATAGAATGGAGTTTTCACTCAGATGAAAGACGTATGCTTTCCTTCTAGAGAAGTGTTTTCAAAGACGTTCACAGTGTGATTCTGCAAAGCCTTTTTACTGACGTTGGTTTTATACGTGTTTTCAGTGGAATATCTGTCAAACGCAAGACACGAGATTTTCTGTTAAAGAATTGAATATCCAGAATGCAAACTAGAACTTCCCTACAAGTGAATCGACTAACCATGCAACTCAGATCTAAAAACTAAAGAGAATGCAGTTTTCACGCTGATGAAAGGCGTATGCTTTCCTTCTAGAGAAGTGTTTTCAAAGACATTAACAGAGTGATTCTACAAAGCCTTTTTACTGACGTTGGCTTTTAAACGGTGTTTTCAGTGGAATTTGTCAAACGCAAGACACGAGATTTGCTGTTAAAGAATTGAGTATACAGAACGCAAACCAACACTTCCCTACAAGTGAATCACGTAACCGTGCAACTCAGTTCTAATAACTAATAGAATGCAGTTTTCACTCACATGAAAAACGTATGCTTTCCTTCTTGAGAAGTGTTTTCAAAGACGTTCACAGAGTGATTCTGCAAAGCCTTTTTACTGACGTTGGCTTTTAAACGTGTTTTCCGTCGAATTTCTGTCAAACTAAAGACACGATATTTGCTGTTAAAGAATTGAATATACAGAACGCAAACAAACACTTCCCTACAAGTGAATCGCCTAACCATGCAACTCAGTTCTAAAAACTGAATAGAATGCAGTTTTCACTCAGATGAAAGACGTATGCTTTCGTTCTTGAGAAGTGTTTTCAAAGACATTCACAGAGTGATTCTGCAAAGCCCTTTCACTGACGTTGGTTTTAAATGTGTTTTCATTTGAATTTCTGTCAAACGCAAGACACGAGATTTGCTGTTAAAGAATTGAATATCCAGAATGCAAACAAACACTTCCCTACAAGTGAAACGCCTAACCATGCATCTCAGTTCTAAAAACTGAATAGAATGCAGTTTTCACTCACATGAAAGACGTATGGTTTCCTTCTAGAGAAGTGTTTTCAAAGACATTCACAGAGTGATTCTAAAAAGCCTTTTTACTGACGTTGGCTTTTAACGGGGTGTCAGTGGAATTTCTGTCAAACGCAAGACACGATATTTGCTGTTAAAGAATTGAGAATGCAGAACGCAAACAAACACTTCCCTACAAGTGAATCGCCTAACCGTGCAACTCAGTTCTAAAAACTGAATAGAATGCAGATTTCACTCAGATGAAAGACGGATGCTTTCCTTCTTGAGAAGTGTTTTCAAAGACATTCACAGAGTGATTCTGCAAAGCCTTTTTACTGACGTAGGTTTTAAACTTGTTTTCAGTGGAATTTCTGTCAAACGCAAGACACGAGATTTGCTGTTAAAGAATTGAATATCCAGAATGCAAACAAGAACTTCCCTACAAGTGAATCGACTACCCATGCAACTCTGTTCTAAAAACTGAATAGAATGCAGTTTTCACTCAGATGAAAGACGTATGCTTTCCTTCTTGAGAAGTGTTTTCAAAGACATTCACAGAGTGATTCTACAAAGCCTTTTTACTGACCTTGGCTTTTAAACGCGGTTTCAGTGGAATTTCTGTCAAACGCAGGACACGAGATTTGCTGTTAAAGAATTGAATGTACAGAAGGCAAACAAACACTTCCCTACAGGTGAATCGCCTAACCGTGCAACTCAGTTCTAAAAACTGAATAGAATGCAGTCTTCACGCAGATGAAAGACGTATGCTTTCCTTCTTGAGAAGTGTTTTCAAAGACGTTCACAGAGTGATTCTGCAAAGCCTTTTTACTGACTTTGGTTTTAAACGTGTTTTCAGTGGAATTTCTGTCAAACGCAAGACACGAGATTTGCTGTTAAAGAATTGAGTATGCAGAACGCAAATCAACACTTCCCTACAAGTGAATCGACTAACCATGCAACTCAGTTCTAAAAACTGAATAGAATGCAGCTTTCACGCTGATGAAAGGCATATGCTTTCCTTCTAGAGAAGTGTTTTCAAAGACATTCACAGAGTGATTCTACAAAGCCTTTTTACTGACATTGGCTTTTAAACGTGTTTTCAGTGGAATTTGTCAAACGCAAGACACGAGATTTGCTGTTAAAGAATTGAACGTACAGAATGCAAACAAAATCTTCCCTACAAGTGAATCGCCTAACCGTGCAACTCAGTTCTAAAAACTGAATAGAATGCAGTTTTCACTCAGATGAAAGACGTATGCTTTCCTTCGTGAGAAGTGATTTCAAAGACGTTCACAGAGTGATTCTCAAATCCTTTTTACTGACCTTGGTTTTAAACGTGTTTTCAGTGGAATTTCTGTCAAACGCAAGACACGAGATTTGCTGTTAAAGAATTGAATATCCAGAATGCAAACAAGAACTTCCCTACAAGTGAATCGACTAACCATGCAACTCAGTTCTAAAAACTGAATAGAATGCAGTTTTCACGCGGATGAAAGGCGTATGCTTTCCTTGTAGAGAAGTGTTTTCAAAGACATTCACAGAGTGATTCTACAAAGCCTTTTCACTGACGTTGGCTTTTAAAAGCTGTTTCAGTGGAATTTCTGTCAAACGCAAGACACGAGATTTGCTGTTAAAGAATTGAATATCCAGAATGCAAACAAACACTTCCCTACAAGTGAAACGCCTAACCATGCATCTCAGTTCTAAAAACTGAATAGAATGCAGTTTTCACTCACATGAAAGACGTATGGTTTCCTTCTAGAGAAGTGTTTTCAAAGACATTCACAGAGTGATTCTAAAAAGCCTTTTTACTGACGTTGGCTTTTAACGGGGTGTCAGTGGAATTTCTGTCAAACTCAAGAAACGATATTTGCTGTTAAAGAATTGAGAATGCAGAACGCAAACAAACACTTCCCTCCAAGTGAATCGCCTAACCGTGCAACTCAGTTCTAAAAGCTGAATAGAATGCAGATTTCACTCAGATGAAAGACGGATGCTTTCCTTCTTGAGAAGTGTTTTCAAAGACATTCACAGAGTGATTCTGCAAAGCCTTTTTACTGACGTAGGTTTTAAACTTGTTTTCAGTGGAATTTCTGTCAAACGCAAGACACGAGATTTGCTGTTAAAGAATTGAATATCCAGAATGCAAACAAGAACTTCCCTACAAGTGAATCGACTACCCATGCAACTCTGTTGTAAAAACTGAATAGAATGCAGTTTTCACTCAGATGAAAGGCGTATGCTTTCCTTCTAGATAAGTGTTTTCAAAGACGTTCACAGAGTGATTCTGCAAAGCCCTTTTACTGACGTTGGTTTTAAACGTGTTTTCATTTGAATTTCTGTCAAACGCAAGACACGAGATTTGCTGTTAAAGAATTGAATATACAGAACGCAAACAAACACTTCCCTACAAGTGAATCACCTAACCATGCATCTCAGTTCTAAAAACTGAATAGAATGCTGTTTTCACTCAGAGGAAAGACATATGCTTTCCTTCTAGAGAAGTGTTTTCAAAGACATTCACAGAGTGATTCTACAAAGCCTTCTTACTGACCTTGGCTTTTAAACGCGGTTTCAGTGGAATTTCTGTCAAACGCAAGACACGAGATTTGCTGGTAAAGAATTGAATGTACAGAAGGCAAACAAACACTTCCCTACAAGTGAATCGCATAACCGTGCAACTCAGTTCTAAAAACTGAATAGAATGCAGTCTTCACGCAGATGAAAGACGTATGCTTTCCTTCTTGAGAAGTGTTTTCAAAGACGTTCACAGAGTGATTCTGCAAAGCCTTTTTACTGACTTTGGTTTTAAACGTGTTTTCAGTGGAATTTCTGTCAAACGCAAGACATGAGATTTGCTGTTAAAGAATTGAGTATGCAGAACGCAAATCAACACTTCCCTAAAAGTGAATCGCCTAACCGTTCAACTCAGTTCGAAAAACTGAATGAATGCTGATTTCACTCAGATGAAAGACGTATGCTTTCCTTCTTGAGAAGTGTTTTCAAAGACGTTCACAGATTGATTCTACACAGCCTTTTTACTGACGTTGGTTTTAAACGTGTTTTCAGTGGAATTTCTGTCAAACGCAAGACACGAGATTTGCTGTTAAAGAATTGAATATCCAGAATGCAAACAAGAACTTCCCTACAAGTGAATCGACTAACCATGCAACTCAGTTCTAAAAAATGAATAGAATGCAGCTTTCACGCTGATGAAAGGCGTAAGCTTTCCTTTTAGAGAAGTGTTTTCAAAGACATTCACAGAGTGATTCTACAAAGCCTTTTTACTGACGTTGGCTTTTAAACGTGTTTTCAGTGGAATTTGTCAAACGCAAGACACGAGATTTGCTGTTAAAGAATTGAACGTACAGAATGCAAACAAACACTTCCCTACAAGTGAATCGCCTAACCGTGCAACTCAGTTCTAAAAACTGAATAGAATGCAGTTTTCACTCAGATGAAAGACGTATGCTTTCCTTCTTGAGAAGTGATTTCAAAGACGTTCACAGAGTGATTCTGCAAAGCCTTTTTACTGACCTTGGTTTTAAACGTGTTTTTAGTGGAATTTCTGTCAAACGCAAGACACGAGATTTGCTGTTAAAGAATTGAACGTACAGAATGCAAACAAACACTTCCCTACAAGTGAATCGCCTAACCGTGCAACTCAGTTCTAAAAACTGAATAGAATGCAGTTTTCACTCAGATGAAAGACGTATGCTTTCCTTCTTGAGAAGTGTTTTCAAAGACGTTCACAGAGTGATTCTGCAAAGCCTTTTTACTGACTTTGGTTTTAAACGTGTTTTCAGTGGAATTTCTGTCAAACGCAAGACATGAGATTTGCTGTTAAAGAATTGAGTATGCAGAACGCAAATCAACACTTCCCTAAAAGTGAATCGCCTAACCGTTCAACTCAGTTCGAAAAACTGAATGAATGCTGATTTCACTCAGATGAAAGACGTATGCTTTCCTTCTTGAGAAGTGTTTTCAAAGACGTTCACAGAGTGATTCTACACAGCCTTTTTACTGACGTTGGTTTTAAACGTGTTTTCAGTGGAATTTCTGTCAAACGCAAGACACGAGATTTGCTGTTAAAGAATTGAATATCCAGAATGCAAACAAGAACTTCCCTACAAGTGAATCGACTAACCATGCAACTCAGTTCTAAAAAATGAATAGAATGCAGCTTTCATGCTGATGAAAGGCGTATGCTTTCCTTCTAGAGAAGTGTTTTCAAAGACATTCACAGAGTGATTCTACAAAGCCTTTTTACTGACGTTGGCTTTTAAACGTGTTTTCAGTGGAATTTGTCAAACGCAAGACACGAGATTTGCTGTTAAAGAATTGAACGTACAGAATACAAACAGACACTTCCCTACAAGTGAATCGCCTAACCGTGCAACTCAGTTCTAAAAACTGAATAGAATGCAGTTTTCACTCAGATGAAAGATGTATGCTTTCCTTCTTGAGAAGTGATTTCAAAGACGTTCACAGAGTGATTCTGCAAAGCCTTTTACTGACCTTGGTTTTAAACGTGTTTTCAGTGGAATTTCTGTCAAACGCAAGACACGAGATTTGCTGTTAAAGAATTGAATATCCAGAATGCAAACAAGAACTTCCCTACAAGTGAATCGACTAACCATGCAACTCAGTTCTAAAAACTGAATAGAATGCAGTTTTCACGCGGATGAAAGGCGTATGCTTTCCTTGTAGAGAAGTGTTTTCAAAGACATTCACAGAGTGATTCTACAAAGCCTTTTCACTGACGTTGGCTTTTAAACGTGTTTTCAGTGGAATTTCTGTCAAACGCAAGACACGAGATTTGCTGTTAAAGAATTGAATATCCAGAATGCAAACAAACACTTCCCTACAAGTGAATCGCCTAACCATGCAACTCAGTTCTAAAAACTGAATAGAATGCAGTTTTCACGCAGATGAAAGACATATGCTTTCCTTCTTGAGAAGTGTTTTCAAAGACGTTCACAGAGTGATTCTGCAAAGCCTTTTTACTGACTTTGGTTTTAAACGTGTTTTCAGTGGAATTTCTGTCAAACGCAAGACACGAGATTTGATGTTAAAGAATTGAATATACAGAAAGCAAAAAAACACTTCCCTACCAGTGAATCGCCTAACCATGCAACTCAGTTCTAAAAACTGAATAGAATGCAGCTTTCACGCTGACGAAAGGCGTATGCTTTCCTTCTAGAGAAGTGTTTTCAAAGAAGTTCACAGAGTGATTCTGCAAAGCCTTTTTACTGACCTTGGTTTTAAACGTGTTTACAGTGGAATTTCTGTCAAACGCAAGACACGAGATTTGCTGTTAAAGAATTGAACATACAGAATGCAAACAAACACTTCCCTACAAGATAATCACCTAACCATGCAATTCAGTTCTAAAAACTGAATAGAATGCAGTTTTCACTCAGATGAAAGACGTATGCTTTCCTTCTTGAGAAGTGTTTTCAAAGAAGTTCACAGAGTGATTCTGCAAAGCCTTTTTACTGACCTTGGTTTTAAACGTGTTTACAGTGGAATTTCTGTCAAACGCAAGACACGAGATTTGCTGTTAAAGAATTGAATAACCAGAATGCAAACAAGAACTTCCCTACAAGTGAATCGACGAACCATGCAACTCAGTTCTAAAAACTGAATAGAATGCAGATTTCACTCAGATGAAAGACCTGTGCTTTCCTTCTTGAGAAGTGTTTTCAAAGACGTTCACAGAGTGTTTCTCCAAAGCCCTTTTACTGACGTTGGTTTTAAACGTGTTTTCAGTGGAATTTCTGTCAAATGCAAGACACGAGATTTGTTGTTAAAGAATTGAATATACAGAACGCAAACAAACACTTCCCCAGAAGTGAATCACCTAACCATGCAACTCAGTTCTAAAAACTGACTAGAATGCAGTTTTCACTCAGATGAAAGACGTATGCTTTCCTTCTAGAGAAGTGTTTTCAAAGACATTCACAGAGTGATTCTACAAAGCCTTTTTACTGACGTTGGCTTTTAAACGCGGTTTCAGTGGAATTTCTGTCAAACGCAAGACACGAGATTTGCTGTTAAAGAATTGAATATCCAGAATGCAAACAAACACTTCCCTACAAGTGAATCGCCTAACCATGCAACTCAGTTTTAAAAACTGAATAGAATGCAGTTTTCACTCACATGAAAGACGTATGCTTTCCTTCTAGAGAAGTGTTTTCAAAGACATTCACAGAGTGATTCTAAAAATCCTTTTTACTGACGTTGGCTTTTAAACGCGGTTTCAGTGGAATTTCTGTCAAAAGCAAGACACGAGATTTGCTGTTAAAGAATTGAATATCCAGAATGCAAATAAACACTTCCATACAAGTTAATCACCTAACCATGCAACTCAGTTCTAAAAACTGAATAGAATGCAGTTTTCACGCAGATGAAAGACGTATGCTTTCCTTCTAGAGAAGTGTTTTCAAAGACATTTACAGAGTGATTCTACAAAGCCTTTTTACTGACTTTGGCTTTTAAACGTGTTTTCAGTGGAAATTCTGTCAAACGCAAGACACGAGATTTGCTGTTAAAGAATTGAGTTTGCAGAACGAAAACCAACACTTCCCTACAAGTGAATCGCCTAACCGTGCAACTCAGTTCTAAAAACTGAATAGAATGGAGTTTTCACTCAGATGAAAGACGTATGCTTTCCTTCTAGAGAAGTGTTTTCAAAGACGTTCACAGTGTGATTCTGCAAAGCCTTTTTACTGACGTTGGTTTTATACGTGTTTTCAGTGGAATTTCTGTCAAACGCAAGACACGAGATTTGCTGTTAAAGAATTGAATATCCAGAATGCAAACTAGAACTTCCCTACAAGTGAATCGACTAACCATGCAACTCAGTTCTAAAAACTAAAGAGAATGCAGTTTTCACGCTGATGAAAGGCGTATTCTTTCCTTCTAGAGAAGTGTTTTCAAAGACATTCACAGAGTGATTCTACAAAGCCTTTTTACTGACGTTGGCTTTTAAACGGTGTTTTCAGTGGAATTTGTCAAACGCAAGACACGAGATTTGCTGTTAAAGAATTGAGTATACAGAATGCAAACCAACACTTCCCTACAAGTGAATCACGTAACCGTGCAACTCAGTTCTAAAAACTAATAGAATGCAGTTTTCACTCACATGAAAAACGTATGCTTTCCTTCTTGAGAAGTGTTTTCAAAGACGTTCACAGAGTGATTCTGCAAAGCCTTTTTACTGACGTTGGATTTTAAACGTGTTTTCATTTGAATTTCTGTCAAACGCAAGACACGAGATTTGTTGTTAAAGAATTGAATATACAGAACGCAAACAAACACTTCCCTACAAGTGAATCACCTAACCATGCAACTCAGTTCTAAAAACTGAATAGAATGCAGTTTTCACTCAGATGAAAGACGTATGCTTTCCTTCTAGAGAAGTGTTTTCAAAGACATTCACAGAGTGATTCTACAAAGCCTTTTTACTGACATTGGCTTTTAAACGCGGTTTCAGTGGAATTTCTGTCAAACACAAGACACGAGATTTGCTGTTAAAGAATTGAATATCCAGAATGCAAATAAACACTTCCATACAAGTTAATCACCTAACCATGCAACTCAGTTCTAAAAACTGAATAGAATGCAGTTTTCACGCAGATGAAAGACGTATGCTTTCCTTCTAGAGAAGTGTTTTCAAAGACATTTACAGAGTGATTCTACAAAGCCTTTTTACTGACTTTGGCTTTTAAACGTGTTTTCAGTGGAATTTCTGTCAAACGCAAGACACGAGATTTGCTGTTAAAGAATTCAATATGCAGAACGAAAACCAACACTTCCCTACAAGTGAATCGCCTAACCGTGCAACTCAGTTCTAAAAACTAAATAGAATGGAGTTTTCACTCAGATGAAAGACGTATGCTTTCCTTCTAGAGAAGTGTTTTCAAAGACGTTCACAGTGTGATTCTGCAAAGCCTTTTTACTGACGTTGGTTTTATACGTGTTTTCAGTGGAATATCTGTCAAACGCAAGACACGAGATTTTCTGTTAAAGAATTGAATATCCAGAATGCAAACTAGAACTTCCCTACAAGTGAATCGACTAACCATGCAACTCAGATCTAAAAACTAAAGAGAATGCAGTTTTCACGCTGATGAAAGGCGTATGCTTTCCTTCTAGAGAAGTGTTTTCAAAGACATTAAAAGAGTGATTCTACAAAGCCTTTTTACTGACGTTGGCTTTTAAACGGTGTTTTCAGTGGAATTTGTCAAACGCAAGACACGAGATTTGCTGTTAAAGAATTGAGTATACAGAACGCAAACCAACACTTCCCTACAAGTGAATCACGTAACCGTGCAACTCAGTTCTAAAAACTAATAGAATGCAGTTTTCACTCACATGAAAAACGTATGCTTTCCTTCTTGAGAAGTGTTTTCAAAGACGTTCACAGAGTGATTCTGCAAAGCCTTTTTACTGACGTTGGCTTTTAAACGTGTTTTCCGTCGAATTTCTGTCAAACTAAAGACACGATATTTGCTGTTAAAGAATTGAATATACAGAACGCAAACAAACACTTCCCTACAAGTGAATCGCCTAACCATGCAACTCAGTTCTAAAAACTGAATAGAATGCAGTTTTCACTCAGATGAAAGACGTATGCTTTCGTTCTTGAGAAGTGTTTTCAAAGACATTCACAGAGTGATTCTGCAAAGCCCTTTCACTGACGTTGGTTTTAAATGTGTTTTCATTTGAATTTCTGTCAAACGCAAGACACGAGATTTGCTGTTAAAGAATTGAATATCCAGAATGCAAACAAACACTTCCCTACAAGTGAAACGCCTAACCATGCATCTCAGTTCTAAAAACTGAATAGAATGCAGTTTTCACTCACATGAAAGACGTATGGTTTCCTTCTAGAGAAGTGTTTTCAAAGACATTCACAGAGTGATTCTAAAAAGCCTTTTTACTGACGTTGGCTTTTAACGGGGTGTCAGTGGAATTTCTGTCAAACGCAAGACACGATATTTGCTGTTAAAGAATTGAGAATGCAGAACGCAAACAAACACTTCCCTACAAGTGAATCGCCTAACCGTGCAACTCAGTTCTAAAAACTGAATAGAATGCAGATTTCACTCAGATGAAAGACGGATGCTTTCCTTCTTGAGAAGTGTTTTCAAAGACATTCACAGAGTGATTCTGCAAAGCCTTTTTACTGACGTAGGTTTTAAACTTGTTTTCAGTGGAATTTCTGTCAAACGCAAGACACGAGATTTGCTGTTAAAGAATTGAATATCCAGAATGCAAACAAGAACTTCCCTACAAGTGAATCGACTACCCATGCAACTCTGTTCTAAAAACTGAATAGAATGCAGTTTTCACTCACATGAAAAACGTATGCTTTCCTTCTTGAGAAGTGTTTTCAAAGACGTTCACAGAGTGATTCTGCAAAGCCTTTTTACTGACGTTGGCTTTTAAACGTGTTTTCCGTCGAATTTCTGTCAAACTAAAGACACGATATTTGCTGTTAAAGAATTGAATATACAGAACGCAAACAAACACTTCCCTACAAGTGAATCGCCTAACCATGCAACTCAGTTCTAAAAACTGAATAGAATGCAGTTTTCACTCAGATGAAAGACGTATGCTTTCGTTCTTGAGAAGTGTTTTCAAAGACATTCACAGAGTGATTCTGCAAAGCCCTTTCACTGACGTTGGTTTTAAATGTGTTTTCATTTGAATTTCTGTCAAACGCAAGACACGAGATTTGCTGTTAAAGAATTGAATATCCAGAATGCAAACAAACACTTCCCTACAAGTGAAACGCCTAACCATGCATCTCAGTTCTAAAAACTGAATAGAATGCAGTTTTCACTCACATGAAAGACGTATGGTTTCCTTCTAGAGAAGTGTTTTCAAAGACATTCACAGAGTGATTCTAAAAAGCCTTTTTACTGACGTTGGCTTTTAACGGGGTGTCAGTGGAATTTCTGTCAAACGCAAGACACGATATTTTCTGTTAAAGAATTGAGAATGCAGAACGCAAACAAACACTTCCCTACAAGTGAATCGCCTAACCGTGCAACTCAGTTCTAAAAACTGAATAGAATGCAGATTTCACTCAGATGAAAGACAGATGCTTTCCTTCTTGAGAAGTGTTTTCAAAGACATTCACAGAGTGATTCTGCAAAGCCTTTTTACTGACGTAGGTTTTAAACTTGTTTTCAGTGGAATTTCTGTCAAACGCAAGACACGAGATTTGCTGTTAAAGAATTGAATATCCAGAATGCAAACAAGAACTTCCCTACAAGTGAATCGACTACCCATGCAACTCTGTTCTAAAAACTGAATAGAATGCAGTTTTCACTCAGATGAAAGACGTATGCTTTCCTTCTTGAGAAGTGTTTTCAAAGACATTCACAGTGTGATTCTACAAAGCCTTTTTACTGACCTTGGCTTTTAAACGCGGTTTCAGTGGAATTTCTGTCAAACGCAGGACACGAGATTTGCTGTTAAAGAATTGAATGTACAGAAGGCAAACAAACACTTCCCTACAAGTGAATCGCCTAACCGTGCAACTCAGTTCTAAAAACTGAATAGAATGCAGTCTTCACGCAGATGAAAGACGTATGCTTTCCTTCTTGAGAAGTGTTTTCAAAGACGTTCACAGAGTGATTCTACACAGCCTTTTTACTGACTTTGGTTTTAAACGTGTTTTCAGTGGAATTTCTGTCAAACGCAAGACACGAGATTTGCTGTTAAAGAATTGAGTATGCAGAACGCAAATCAACACTTCCCTACAAGTGAATCGACTAACCATGCAACTCAGTTCTAAAAACTGAATAGAATGCAGCTTTCACGCTGATGAAAGGCATATGCTTTCCTTCTAGAGAAGTGTTTTCAAAGACATTCACAGAGTGATTCTACAAAGCCTTTTTAGTGACATTGGCTTTTAAACGTGTTTTCAGTGGAATTTGTCAAATGCAAGACACGAGATTTGCTGTTAAAGAATTGAACGTACAGAATGCAAACAAACACTTCCCTACAAGTGAATCGCCTAACCGTGCAACTCAGTTCTAAAAACTGAATAGAATGCAGTTTTCACTCAGATGAAAGACGTATGCTTTCCTTCTTGAGAAGTGATTTCAAAGACGTTCACAGAGTGATTCTGCAAATCCTTTTTACTGACCTTGGTTTTAAACGTGTTTTCAGTGGAATTTCTGTCAAACGCAAGACACGAGATTTGCTGTTAAAGAATTGAATATCCAGAATGCAAACAAGAACTTCCCTACAAGTGAATCGACTAACCATGCAACTCAGTTCTAAAAACTGAATAGAATGCAGTTTTCACGCGGATGAAAGGCGTATGCTTTCCTTGTAGAGAAGTGTTTTCAAAGACATTCACAGAGTGATTCTACAAAGCCTTTTCACTGACGTTGGCTTTTAAAAGCTGTTTCAGTGGAATTTCTGTCAAACGCAAGACACGAGATTTGCTGTTAAAGAATTGAATATCCAGAATGCAAACAAACACTTCCCTACAAGTGAAACGCCTAACCATGCATCTCAGTTCTAAAAACTGAATAGAATGCAGTTTTCACTCACATGAAAGACGTATGGTTTCCTTCTAGAGAAGTGTTTTCAAAGACATTCACAGAGTGATTCTAAAAAGCCTTTTTACTGACGTTGGCTTTTAACGGGGTGTCAGTGGAATTTCTGTCAAACTCAAGAAACGATATTTGCTGTTAAAGAATTGAGAATGCAGAACGCAAACAAACACTTCCCTCCAAGTGAATCGCCTAACCGTGCAACTCAGTTCTAAAAGCTGAATAGAATGCAGATTTCACTCAGATGAAAGACGGATGCTTTCCTTCTTGAGAAGTGTTTTCAAAGACATTCACAGAGTGATTCTGCAAAGCCTTTTTACTGACGTAGGTTTTAAACTTGTTTTCAGTGGAATTTCTGTCAAACGCAAGACACGAGATTTGCTGTTAAAGAATTGAATATCCAGAATGCAAACAAGAACTTCCCTACAAGTGAATCGACTACCCATGCAACTCTGTTGTAAAAACTGAATAGAATGCAGTTTTCACTCAGATGAAAGGCGTATGCTTTCCTTCTAGATAAATGTTTTCAAAGACGTTCACAGAGTGATTCTGCAAAGCCCTTTTACTGACGTTGGTTTTAAACGTGTTTTCATTTGAATTTCTGTCAAACGCAAGACACGAGATTTGCTGTTAAAGAATTGAATATACAGAACGCAAACAAACACTTCCCTACAAGTGAATCACCTAACCATGCATCTCAGTTCTAAAAACTGAATAGAATGCTGTTTTCACTCAGATGAAAGACATATGCTTTCCTTCTTGAGAAGTGTTTTCAAAGACGTTCACAGAGTGATTCTGCAAAGCCTTTTTACTGACTTTGGTTTTAAACGTGTTTTCAGTGGAATTTCTGTCAAACGAAAGACATGAGATTTGCTGTTAAAGAATTGAGTATGCAGAACGCAAATCAACACTTCCCTAAAAGTGAATCGCCTAACCGTTCAACTCAGTTCGAAAAACTGAATGAATGCTGATTTCACTCAGATGAAAGACGTATGCTTTCCTTCTTGAGAAGTGTTTTCAAAGACGTTCACAGATTGATTCTACACAGCCTTTTTACTGACGTTGGTTTTAAACGTGTTTTCAGTGGAATTTCTGTCAAACGCAAGACACGAGATTTGCTGTTAAAGAATTGAATATCCAGAATGCTAACAAGAACTTCCCTACAAGTGAATCGACTAACCATGCAACTCAGTTCTAAAAAATGAATAGAATGCAGCTTTCACGCTGATGAAAGGCGTAAGCTTTCCTTCTAGAGAAGTGTTTTCAAAGACATTCACAGAGTGATTCTACAAAGCCTTTTTACTGACGTTGGCTTTTAAACGTGTTTTCAGTGGAATTTGTCAAACGCAAGACACGAGATTTGCTGTTAAAGAATTGAATATCCAGAATGCAAACAAACACTTCCCTACAAGTGAATCGCCTAACCGTGCAACTCAGTTCTAAAAACTGAATAGAATGCAGTTTTCACTCAGATGAAAGACGTATGCTTTCCTTCTTGAGAAGTGATTTCAAAGACGTTCACAGAGTGATTCTGCAAAGCCTTTTTACTGACCTTGGTTTTAAACGTGTTTTCAGTGGAATTTCTGTCAAACGCAAGACACGAGATTTGCTGTTAAAGAATTGAATATCCAGAATGCAAACAAGAACTTCCCTACAAGTGAATCGACTAACCATGCAACTCAGTTCTAAAAACTGAATAGAATGCAGTTTTCACGCGGATGAAAGGCGTATGCTTTCCTTGTAGAGAAGTGTTTTCAAAGACATTCACAGAGTGATTCTACAAAGCCTTTTCACTGACGTTGGCTTTTAAACGTGTTTTCAGTGGAATTTCAGTCAAACGCAAGACACGAGATTTGCTGTTAAAGAATTGAATATCCAGAATGCAAACAAACACTTCCCTACAAGTGAATCGCCTAACCATGCAACTCAGTTCTAAAAACTGTATAGAATGCAGTTTTCACGCAGATGAAAGACATATGCTTTCCTTCTTGAGAAGTGTTTCCAAAGACGTTCACAGAGTGATTCTGCAAAGCCTTTTTACTGACTTTGGTTTTAAACGTGTTTTCTGTGGAATTTCTGTCAAACGCAAGACACGAGATTTGATGTTAAAGAATTGAATATACAGAAAGCAAAAAAACACTTCCCTACCAGTGAATCGCCTAACCATGCAACTCAGTTCTAAAAACTGAATAGAATGCAGCTTTCACGCTGACGAAAGGCGTATGCTTTCCTTCTAGAGAAGTGTTTTCAAAGAAGTTCACAGAGTGATTCTGCAAAGCCTTTTTAGTGACCTTGGTTTTAAACGTGTTTACAGTGGAATTTCTGTCAAACGCAAGACACGAGATTTGCTGTTAAAGAATTGAACATACAGAATGCAAACAAACACTTCCCTACAAGTTAATCACCTAACCATGCAATTCAGTTCTAAAAACTGAATAGAATGCAGTTTTCACTCAGATGAAAGACGTATGCTTTCCTTCTTGAGAAGTGTTTTCAAAGAAGTTCACAGAGTGTTTCTCCAAAGCCCTTTTACTGACGTTGGTTTTAAACGTGTTTTCAGTGGAATTTCTGTCAAACGCAAGACACGAGATTTGTTGTTAAAGAATTGAATATACAGAACGCAAACAAACACTTCCCCAGAAGTGAATCACCTAACCATGCAACTCAGTTCTAAAAACTGACTAGAATGCAGTTTTCACTCAGATGAAACACGTATGCTTTCCTTCTAGAGAAGTGTTTTCAAAGACATTCACAGAGTGATTCTACAAAGCCTTTTTACTGACGTTGGCTTTTAAACGCGGTTTCAGTGGAATTTCTGTCAAACGCAAGACACGATATTTGCTGTTAAAGAATTGAATATCCAGAATGCAAACAAACACTTCCCTACAAGTGAATCGCCTAACCATGCAACTCAGTTTTAAAAACTGAATAGAATGCAGTTTTCACTCACATGAAAGACGTATGCTTTCCTTCTAGAGAAGTGTTTTCAAAGACATTCACAGAGTGATTCTAAAAAGCCTTTTTACTGACGTTGGCTTTTAAACGCGGTTTCAGTGGAATTTCTGTCAAAAGCAAGACACGAGATTTGCTGTTAAAGAATTGAATATCCAGAATGCAAATAAACACTTCCATACAAGTTAATCACCTAACCGTGCAACTCAGTTCTAAAAACTGAATAGAATGGAGTTTTTACTCAGATGAAAGACGTATGCTTTCCTTCTAGAGAAGTGTTTTCAAAGACGTTCACAGTGTGATTCTGCAAAGCCTTTTTACTGACGTTGGTTTTATACGTGTTTTCAGTGGAATTTCTGTCAAACGCAAGACACGAGATTTGCTGTTAAAGAATTGAATATCCAGAATGCAAACTAGAACTTCCCTACAAGTGAATCGACTAACCATGCAACTCAGTTCTAAAAACTAAAGAGAATGCAGTTTTCACGCTGATGAAAGGCGTATGCTTTCCTTCTAGAGAAGTGTTTTCAAAGACATTCACAGAGTGATTCTACAAAGCCTTTTTACTGACGTTGGCTTTTAAACGGTGTTTTCAGTGGAATTTGTCAAACGCAAGACACGAGATTTGCTGTTAAAGAATTGAGTATACAGAACGCAAACCAACACTTCCCTACAAGTGAATCACGTAACTGTGCAACTCAGTTCTAAAAACTAATAGAATGCAGTTTTCACTCACATGAAAAACGTATGCTTTCCTTCTTGAGAAGTGTTTTCAAAGACGTTCACAGAGTGATTCTGCAAAGCCTTTTTACTGACGTTGGCTTTTAAACGTGTTTTCCATCGAATTTCTGTCAAACGAAAGACACGATATTTGCTGTTAAAGAATTGAATATACAGAACGCAAACAAACACTTCCCTAGAAGTGAATCGCCTAACCATGCAACTCAGTTCTAAAAACTGAATAGAACGCAGTTTTCACTCAGATGAAAGACGTATGCTTTCGTTCTTGAGAAGTGTTTTCAAAGACGTTCACAGAGTGATTCTGCAAAGCCCTTTTACTGACGTTGGTTTTAAATGTGTTTTCATTTGAATTTCTGTCAAACGCAAGACACGAGATTTGTTGTTAAAGAATTGAATATACAGAACGCAAACAAACACTTCCCTACAAGTGAATCACCTAACCATGCAACTCAGTTCTAAAAACTGAATAGAATGCAGTTTTCACTCAGATGAAAGACGTATGCTTTCCTTCTAGAGAAGTGTTTTCAAAGACATTCACAGAGTGATTCTACAAAGCCTTTTTACTGACGTTGGCTTTTAAACGCGGTTTCAGTGGAATTTCTGTCAAACGCAAGACACGAGATTTGCTGTTAAAGAATTGAATATCCAGAATGCAAACAAACACTTCCCTACAAGTGAAACGCCTAACCATGCATCTCAGTTCTAAAAACTGAATAGAATGCAGTTTTCACTCACATGAAAGACGTATGGTTTCCTTCTAGAGAAGTGTTTTCAAAGACATTCACAGAGTGATTCTAAAAAGCCTTTTTACTGACGTTGGCTTTTAACGGGGTGTCAGTGGAATTTCTGTCAAACGCAAGACACGATATTTGCTGTTAAAGAATTGAGAATGCAGAACGCAAACAAACACTTCCCTACAAGTGAATCGCCTAACCGTGCAACTCAGTTCTAAAAACTGAATAGAATGCAGATTTCACTCAGATGAAAGACGGATGCTTTCCTTCTTGAGAAGTGTTTTCAAAGACATTCACAGAGTGATTCTGCAAAGCCTTTTTACTGACGTAGGTTTTAAACTTGTTTTCAGTGGAATTTCTGTCAAACGCAAGACACGAGATTTGCTGTTAAAGAATTGAATATCCAGAATGCAAACAAGAACTTCCCTACAAGTGAATCGACTACCCATGCAACTCTGTTCTAAAAACTGAATAGAATGCAGTTTTCACTCAGATGAAAGACGTATGCTTTCCTTGTAGAGAAGTGTTTTCAAAGACATTCACAGAGTGATTCTACAAAGCCTTTTTACTGACCTTGGCTTTTAAACGCGGTTTCAGTGGAATTTCTGTCAAACGCAAGACACGAGATTTGCTGTTAAAGAATTGAATGTACAGAAGGCAAACAAACACTTCCCTACAAGTGAATCGCATAACCGTGCAACTCAGTTCTAAAAACTGAATAGAATGCAGTCTTCACGCAGATGAAAGACGTATGCTTTCCTTCTTGAGAAGTGTTTTCAAAGACGTTCACAGAGTGATTTGCAAAGCCTTTTTACTGACTTTGGTTTTAAACGTGTTTTCAGTGGAATTTCTGTCAAACGCAAGACACGAGATTTGCTGTTAAAGAATTGAGTATACAGAACGCAAACCAACACTTCCCTACAAGTGAATCATGTAACCGTGCAACTCAGTTCTAAAAACTAATAGAATGCAGTTTTCACTTAGATGAAAGACGTATGGTTTCCTTCTAGAGAAGTGTTTTCAAAGACATTCACAGAGTGATTCTAAAAAGCCTTTTTACTGACGTTGGCTTTTAACGGGGTGTCAGTGGAATTTCTGTCAAACGCAAGACGTGATATTTGCTGTTAAAGAATTGAGAATGCAGAACGCAAACAAACACTTCCCTACAAGTGAATCGCCTAACCGTGCAACTCAGTTCTAAAAACTGAATAGAATGCAGATTTCACTCAGATGAAAGACATATGCTTTCCTTCTTGAGAAGTGTTTTCAAAGACGTTCACAGAGTGATTCTGCAAAGCCTTTTTACTGACTTTGGTTTTAAACGTGTTTTCACTGGAATTTCTGTCAAATGCAAGACACGAGATTTGCTGTTAAAGAATTGAGTATACAGAACGCAAACCAACACTTCCCTACAAGTGAATCACGTAACCGTGCAACTCAGTTCTAAAAACTAATAAAATGCAGTTTTCACTCACATGAAAAACGTATGCTTTCCTTCTTGAGAAGTGTTTTCAAAGACGTTCACAGAGTGATTCTGCAAAGCCTTTTTACTGACGTTGGCTTTTAAACGTGTTTTCCGTCGAATTTCTGTCAAAAGAAAGTCACGATATTTGCTGTTAAAAATTGAATATACAGAACGCAAACAAACACTTTCCTACAAGTGAATCACCTAACCATGCAACTCAGTTCTAAAAACTGAATAGAATGCAGTTTTCACTCAGATGAAAGGCATATGCTTTCCTTCTAGATGAGTGTTTTCAAAGACGTTCACAGAGTGATTCTGCAAAGCCCTTTTACTGACGTTGGTTTTAAACGTGTTTTCATTTGAATTTCTGTCAAACGCAAGACACGAGATTTGCTGTTAAAGAATTGAATATACAGAACGCAAACAAACACTTCCCTACAAGTGAATCGACTACCCATGCAACTCTGTTCTAAAAACTGAATAGAATGCAGTTTTCACGCAGATGAAAGACGTATGCTTTCCTTCTTGAGAAGTGTTTTCAAAGACATTCACAGAGTGATTCTACAAAGCCTTTTTACTGACGTTGCCTTTTAAAGTCCATTTCAGTGGAATTTCTGTCAAATGCAAGACACGACATTTGCTGTTAAAGAATTGAGTATACAGAACGCAAACAAACACTTCCCTACAAGTGAATCACGTAACCGTGCAACTCAGTTCTAAAAACTAATAGAATGCAGTTTTCACTCACATGAAAAACTTATGCTTTCCTTCTTGAGAAGTGTTTTCAAAGACATTCACAGAGTGATTCTACAAAGCCTTTTTACTGACCTTGGTTTTAAACGTGTTTTCAGTGTAATTTCTGTCAAACGCAAGACACGAGATTTGCTGTTAAAGAATTGAATATCCAGAATGCAAACAAGTACTTCCCTACAAGTGAATCGACTAACCATGCAACTCAGTTCTAAAAACTGAATAGAATGCAGTTTTCACGCGGATGAAAGGCGTATGCTTTCCTTGTAGAGAAGTGTTTTCAAAGACATTCACAGAGTGATTCTACAAAGCCTTTTCACTGACGTTGGCTTTTAAACGCGGTTTCAGTGGAATTTCTGTCAAACGCAAGACACGAGATTTGCTGTTAAAGAATTGAATATCCAGAATGCAAACAAACACTTCCCTACAAGTGAATCGCCTAACCATGCAACTCAGTTCTAAAAACTGAATAGAATGCAGTTTTCACGCAGATGAAAGACATATGCTTTCCTTCTTGAGAAGTGTTTTCAAAGACGTTCACAGAGTGATTCTGCAAAGCCTTTTTACTGACTTTGGTTTTAAACGTGTTTTCAGTGGAATTTCTGTCAAATGCAAGACACGAGATTTGCTGTTAAAGAATTGAGTATACAGAACGCAAACCAACACTTCCCTACAAGTGAATCACGTAACTGTGCAACTCAGTTCTAAAAACTAATAGAATGCAGTTTTCACTCACATGAAAAACGTATGCTTTCCTTCTTGAGAAGTGTTTTCAAAGACGTTCACAGAGTGATTCTGCAAAGCCTTTTTACTGACGTTGCCTTTTAAACGTGTTTTCCATCGAATTTCTGTCAAACGAAAGACACGATATTTGCTGTTAAAGAATTGAATATACAGAACGCAAACAAACACTTCCCTAGAAGTGAATCGCCTAACCATGCAACTCAGTTCTAAAAACTGAATAGAACGCAGTTTTCACTCAGATGAAAGACGTATGCTTTCGTTCTTGAGAAGTGTTTTCAAAGACGTTCACAGAGTGATTCTGCAAAGCCCTTTTACTGACGTTGGTTTTAAATGTGTTTTCATTTGAATTTCTGTCAAACGCAAGACACGAGATTTGTTGTTAAAGAATTGAATATACAGAACGCAAACAAACACTTCCCTACAAGTGAATCACCTAACCATGCAACTCAGTTCTAAAAACTGAATAGAATGCAGTTTTCACTCAGATGAAAGACGTATGCTTTCCTTCTAGAGAAGTGTTTTCAAAGACATTCACAGAGTGATTCTACAAAGCCTTTTTACTGACGTTGGCTTTTAAACGCGGTTTCAGTGGAATTTCTGTCAAACGCAAGACACGAGATTTGCTGTTAAAGAATTGAATATCCAGAATGCAAACAAACACTTCCCTACAAGTGAAACGCCTAACCATGCATCTCAGTTCTAAAAACTGAATAGAATGCAGTTTTCACTCACATGAAAGACGTATGGTTTCCTTCTAGAGAAGTGTTTTCAAAGACATTCACAGAGTGATTCTAAAAAGCCTTTTTACTGACGTTGGCTTTTAACGGGGTGTCAGTGGAATTTCTGTCAAACGCAAGACACGATATTTGCTGTTAAAGAATTGAGAATGCAGAACGCAAACAAACACTTCCCTACAAGTGAATCGCCTAACCGTGCAACTCAGTTCTAAAAACTGAATAGAATGCAGATTTCACTCAGATGAAAGACGGATGCTTTCCTTCTTGAGAAGTGTTTTCAAAGACATTCACAGAGTGATTCTGCAAAGCCTTTTTACTGACGTAGGTTTTAAACTTGTTTTCAGTGGAATTTCTGTCAAACGCAAGACACGAGATTTGCTGTTAAAGAATTGAATATCCAGAATGCAAACAAGAACTTCCCTACAAGTGAATCGACTACCCATGCAACTCTGTTCTAAAAACTGAATAGAATGCAGTTTTCACTCAGATGAAAGACGTATGCTTTCCTTGTAGAGAAGTGTTTTCAAAGACATTCACAGAGTGATTCTACAAAGCCTTTTTACTGACCTTGGCTTTTAAACGCGGTTTCAGTGGAATTTCTGTCAAACGCAAGACACGAGATTTGCTGTTAAAGAATTGAATGTACAGAAGGCAAACAAACACTTCCCTACAAGTGAATCGCATAACCGTGCAACTCAGTTCTAAAAACTGAATAGAATGCAGTCTTCACGCAGATGAAAGACGTATGCTTTCCTTCTTGAGAAGTGTTTTCAAAGACGTTCACAGAGTGATTTGCAAAGCCTTTTTACTGACTTTGGTTTTAAACGTGTTTTCAGTGGAATTTCTGTCAAACGCAAGACACGAGATTTGCTGTTAAAGAATTGAGTATACAGAACGCAAACCAACACTTCCCTACAAGTGAATCATGTAACCGTGCAACTCAGTTCTAAAAACTAATAGAATGCAGTTTTCACTTAGATGAAAGACGTATGGTTTCCTTCTAGAGAAGTGTTTTCAAAGACATTCACAGAGTGATTCTAAAAAGCCTTTTTACTGACGTTGGCTTTTAACGGGGTGTCAGTGGAATTTCTGTCAAACGCAAGACGTGATATTTGCTGTTAAAGAATTGAGAATGCAGAACGCAAACAAACACTTCCCTACAAGTGAATCGCCTAACCGTGCAACTCAGTTCTAAAAACTGAATAGAATGCAGATTTCACTCAGATGAAAGACATATGCTTTCCTTCTTGAGAAGTGTTTTCAAAGACGTTCACAGAGTGATTCTGCAAAGCCTTTTTACTGACTTTGGTTTTAAACGTGTTTTCACTGGAATTTCTGTCAAATGCAAGACACGAGATTTGCTGTTAAAGAATTGAGTATACAGAACGCAAACCAACACTTCCCTACAAGTGAATCACGTAACCGTGCAACTCAGTTCTAAAAACTAATAAAATGCAGTTTTCACTCACATGAAAAACGTATGCTTTCCTTCTTGAGAAGTGTTTTCAAAGACGTTCACAGAGTGATTCTGCAAAGCCTTTTTACTGACGTTGGCTTTTAAACGTGTTTTCCGTCGAATTTCTGTCAAAAGAAAGTCACGATATTTGCTGTTAAAAATTGAATATACAGAACGCAAACAAACACTTTCCTACAAGTGAATCACCTAACCATGCAACTCAGTTCTAAAAACTGAATAGAATGCAGTTTTCACTCAGATGAAAGGCATATGCTTTCCTTCTAGATGAGTGTTTTCAAAGACGTTCACAGAGTGATTCTGCAAAGCCCTTTTACTGACGTTGGTTTTAAACGTGTTTTCATTTGAATTTCTGTCAAACGCAAGACACGAGATTTGCTGTTAAAGAATTGAATATACAGAACGCAAACAAACACTTCCCTACAAGTGAATCGACTACCCATGCAACTCTGTTCTAAAAACTGAATAGAATGCAGTTTTCACGCAGATGAAAGACGTATGCTTTCCTTCTTGAGAAGTGTTTTCAAAGACATTCACAGAGTGATTCTACAAAGCCTTTTTACTGACGTTGCCTTTTAAAGTCCATTTCAGTGGAATTTCTGTCAAATGCAAGACACGACATTTGCTGTTAAAGAATTGAGTATACAGAACGCAAACAAACACTTCCCTACAAGTGAATCACGTAACCGTGCAACTCAGTTCTAAAAACTAATAGAATGCAGTTTTCACTCACATGAAAAACTTATGCTTTCCTTCTTGAGAAGTGTTTTCAAAGACATTCACAGAGTGATTCTACAAAGCCTTTTTACTGACCTTGGTTTTAAACGTGTTTTCAGTGTAATTTCTGTCAAACGCAAGACACGAGATTTGCTGTTAAAGAATTGAATATCCAGAATGCAAACAAGTACTTCCCTACAAGTGAATCGACTAACCATGCAACTCAGTTCTAAAAACTGAATAGAATGCAGTTTTCACGCGGATGAAAGGCGTATGCTTTCCTTGTAGAGAAGTGTTTTCAAAGACATTCACAGAGTGATTCTACAAAGCCTTTTCACTGACGTTGGCTTTTAAACGCGGTTTCAGTGGAATTTCTGTCAAACGCAAGACACGAGATTTGCTGTTAAAGAATTGAATATCCAGAATGCAAACAAACACTTCCCTACAAGTGAATCGCCTAACCATGCAACTCAGTTCTAAAAACTGAATAGAATGCAGTTTTCACGCAGATGAAAGACATATGCTTTCCTTCTTGAGAAGTGTTTTCAAAGACGTTCACAGAGTGATTCTGCAAAGCCTTTTTACTGACTTTGGTTTTAAACGTGTTTTCAGTGGAATTTCTGTCAAATGCAAGACACGAGATTTGCTGTTAAAGAATTGAGTATACAGAACGCAAACCAACACTTCCCTACAAGTGAATCACGTAACTGTGCAACTCAGTTCTAAAAACTAATAGAATGCAGTTTTCACTCACATGAAAAACGTATGCTTTCCTTCTTGAGAAGTGTTTTCAAAGACGTTCACAGAGTGATTCTGCAAAGCCTTTTTACTGACGTTGCCTTTTAAACGTGTTTTCCATCGAATTTCTGTCAAACGAAAGACACGATATTTGCTGTTAAAGAATTGAATATACAGAACGCAAACAAACACTTCCCTAGAAGTGAATCGCCTAACCATGCAACTCAGTTCTAAAAACTGAATAGAACGCAGTTTTCACTCAGATGAAAGACGTATGCTTTCGTTCTTGAGAAGTGTTTTCAAAGACGTTCACAGAGTGATTCTGCAAAGCCCTTTTACTGACGTTGGTTTTAAATGTGTTTTCATTTGAATTTCTGTCAAACGCAAGACACGAGATTTGTTGTTAAAGAATTGAATATACAGAACGCAAACAAACACTTCCCTACAAGTGAATCACCTAACCATGCAACTCAGTTCTAAAAACTGAATAGAATGCAGTTTTCACTCAGATGAAAGACGTATGCTTTCCTTCTAGAGAAGTGTTTTCAAAGACATTCACAGAGTGATTCTACAAAGCCTTTTTACTGACGTTGGCTTTTAAACGCGGTTTCAGTGGAATTTCTGTCAAACGCAAGACACGAGATTTGCTGTTAAAGAATTGAATATCCAGAATGCAAACAAACACTTCCCTACAAGTGAAACGCCTAACCATGCATCTCAGTTCTAAAAACTGAATAGAATGCAGTTTTCACTCACATGAAAGACGTATGGTTTCCTTCTAGAGAAGTGTTTTCAAAGACATTCACAGAGTGATTCTAAAAAGCCTTTTTACTGACGTTGGCTTTTAACGGGGTGTCAGTGGAATTTCTGTCAAACGCAAGACACGATATTTGCTGTTAAAGAATTGAGAATGCAGAACGCAAACAAACACTTCCCTACAAGTGAATCGCCTAACCGTGCAACTCAGTTCTAAAAACTGAATAGAATGCAGATTTCACTCAGATGAAAGACGGATGCTTTCCTTCTTGAGAAGTGTTTTCAAAGACATTCACAGAGTGATTCTGCAAAGCCTTTTTACTGACGTAGGTTTTAAACTTGTTTTCAGTGGAATTTCTGTCAAACGCAAGACACGAGATTTGCTGTTAAAGAATTGAATATCCAGAATGCAAACAAGAACTTCCCTACAAGTGAATCGACTACCCATGCAACTCTGTTCTAAAAACTGAATAGAATGCAGTTTTCACTCAGATGAAAGACGTATGCTTTCCTTGTAGAGAAGTGTTTTCAAAGACATTCACAGAGTGATTCTAAAAAGCCTTTTTACTGACCTTGGCTTTTAAACGCGGTTTCAGTGGAATTTCTGTCAAACGCAAGACACGAGATTTGCTGTTAAAGAATTGAATGTACAGAAGGCAAACAAACACTTCCCTACAAGTGAATCGCATAACCGTGCAACTCAGTTCTAAAAACTGAATAGAATGCAGTCTTCACGCAGATGAAAGACGTATGCTTTCCTTCTTGAGAAGTGTTTTCAAAGACGTTCACAGAGTGATTCTGCAAAGCCTTTTTACTGACTTTGGTTTTAAACGTGTTTTCAGTGGAATTTCTGTCAAACGCAAGACACGAGATTTGCTGTTAAAGAATTGAGTATACAGAACGCAAACCAACACTTCCCTACAAGTGAATCACGTAACCGTGCAACTCAGTTCTAAAAACTAATAGAATGCAGTTTTCACTTAGATGAAAGACGTATGGTTTCCTTCTAGAGAAGTGTTTTCAAAGACATTCACAGAGTGATTCTAAAAAGCCTTTTTACTGACGTTGGCTTTTAACGGGGTGTCAGTGGAATTTCTGTCAAACGCAAGACGTGATATTTGCTGTTAAAGAATTGAGAATGCAGAACGCAAACAAACACTTCCCTACAAGTGAATCGCCTAACCGTGCAACTCAGTTCTAAAAACTGAATAGAATGCAAATTTCACTCAGATGAAAGACATATGCTTTCCTTCTTGAGAAGTGTTTTCAAAGACGTTCACAGAGTGATTCTGCAAAGCCTTTTTACTGACTTTGGTTTTAAACGTGTTTTCACTGGAATTTCTGTCAAATGCAAGACACGAGATTTGCTGTTAAAGAATTGAGTATACAGAACGCAAACCAACACTTCCCTACAAGTGAATCACGTAACCGTGCAACTCAGTTCTAAAAACTAATAAAATGCAGTTTTCACTCACATGAAAAACGTATGCTTTCCTTCTTGAGAAGTGTTTTCAAAGACGTTCACAGAGTGATTCTGCAAAGCCTTTTTACTGACGTTGGCTTTTAAACGTGTTTTCCGTCGAATTTCTGTCAAAAGAAAGTCACGATATTTGCTGTTAAAAATTGAATATACAGAACGCAAACAAACACTTTCCTACAAGTGAATCACCTAACCATGCAACTCAGTTCTAAAAACTGAATAGAATGCAGTTTTCACTCAGATGAAAGGCATATGCTTTCCTTCTAGATGAGTGTTTTCAAAGACGTTCACAGAGTGATTCTGCAAAGCCCTTTTACTGACGTTGGTTTTAAACGTGTTTTCATTTGAATTTCTGTCAAACGCAAGACACGAGATTTGCTGTTAAAGAATTGAATATACAGAACGCAAACAAACACTTCCCTACAAGTGAATCGACTACCCATGCAACTCTGTTCTAAAAACTGAATAGAATGCAGTTTTCACGCAGATGAAAGACGTATGCTTTCCTTCTTGAGAAGTGTTTTCAAAGACATTCACAGAGTGATTCTACAAAGCCTTTTTACTGACGTTGCCTTTTAAAGTCCATTTCAGTGGAATTTCTGTCAAATGCAAGACACGACATTTGCTGTTAAAGAATTGAGTATACAGAACGCAAACAAACACTTCCCTACAAGTGAATCACGTAACCGTGCAACTCAGTTCTAAAAACTAATAGAATGCAGTTTTCACTCACATGAAAAACTTATGCTTTCCTTCTTGAGAAGTGTTTTCAAAGACATTCACAGAGTGATTCTACAAAGCCTTTTTACTGACCTTGGTTTTAAACGTGTTTTCAGTGTAATTTCTGTCAAACGCAAGACACGAGATTTGCTGTTAAAGAATTGAATATCCAGAATGCAAACAAGTACTTCCCTACAAGTGAATCGACTAACCATGCAACTCAGTTCTAAAAACTGAATAGAATGCAGTTTTCACACGGATGAAAGGCGTATGCTTTCCTTGTAGAGAAGTGTTTTCAAAGACATTCACAGAGTGATTCTACAAAGCCTTTTCACTGACGTTGGCTTTTAAACGCGGTTTCAGTGGAATTTCTGTCAAACGCAAGACACGAGATTTGCTGTTAAAGAATTGAATATCCAGAATGCAAACAAACACTTCCCTACAAGTGAATCGCCTAACCATGCAACTCAGTTCTAAAAACTGAATAGAATGCAGTTTTCACGCAGATGAAAGACATATGCTTTCCTTCTTGAGAAGTGTTTTCAAAGACGTTCACAGAGTGATTCTGCAAAGCCTTTTTACTGACTTTGGTTTTAAACGTGTTTTCAGTGGAATTTCTGTCAAATGCAAGACACGAGATTTGCTGTTAAAGAATTGAGTATACAGAACGCAAACCAACACTTCCCTACAAGTGAATCACGTAACCATGCAACTCAGTTCTAAAAACTAATAGAATGCAGTTTTCACTCACATGAAAAACGTATGCTTTCCTTCTTGAGAAGTGTTTTCAAAGACGTTCACAGAGTGATTCTGCAAAGCCTTTTTACTGACGTTGGCTTTTAAACGTGGTTTCCGTCGAATTTCTGTCAAACGAAAGACACGATATTTGCTGTTAAAGAATTGAATATACAGAACGCAAACAAACACTTCCCTACAAGTGAATCGCCTAACCATGCAACTCAGTTCTAAAAACTGAATAGAATGCAGTTTTCACTCAGATGAAAGACGTATGGTTTCCTTCTAGAGAAGTGTTTTCAAAGACATTCACAGAGTGATTCTGCAAAGCCTTTTTACTGACGTAGGTTTTAAACTTGTTTTCAGTGGAATTTCTGTCAAACGCAAGACACGAGATTTGCTGTTAAAGAATTGAATATCCAGAATGCAAACAAGAACTTCCCTACAAGTGAATCGACTACCCATGCAACTCTGTTCTAAAAACTGAATAGAATGCAGTTTTCACTCAGATGAAAGACGTATGCTTTCCTTGTAGAGAAGTGTTTTCAAAGACATTCACAGAGTGATTCTACAAAGCCTTTTTACTGACCTTGGCTTTTAAACGCGGTTACAGTGGAATTTCTGTCAAACGCAAGACACGAGATTTGCTGTTAAAGAATTGAATGTACAGAAGGCAAACAAACACTTCCCTACAAGTGAATCGCATAACCGTGCAACTCAGTTCTAAAAACTGAATAGAATGCAGTCTTCACGCAGATGAAAGACGTATGCTTTCCTTCTTGAGAAGTGTTTTCAAAGACGTTCACAGAGTGATTCTGCAAAGCCTTTTTACTGACTTTGGTTTTAAACGTGTTTTCAGTGGAATTTCTGTCAAACGCAAGACACGAGATTTGCTGTTAAAGAATTGAGTATACAGAACGCAAACCAACACTTCCCTACAAGTGAATCACGTAACCGTGCAACTCAGTTCTAAAAACTAATAGAATGCAGTTTTCAATTAGATGAAAGACGTATGGTTTCCTTCTAGAGAAGTGTTTTCAAAGACATTCACAGAGTGATTCTAAAAAGCCTTTTTACTGACGTTGGCTTTTAACGGGGTGTCAGTGGAATTTCTGTCAAACGCAAGACGTGATATTTGCTGTTAAAGAATTGAGAATGCAGAACGCAAACAAACACTTCCCTACAAGTGAATCGCCTAACCATGCAACTCAGTTTTAAAAACTGAATAGAATGCAGTTTTCACTCACATGAAAGACGTATGCTTTCCTTCTAGAGAAGTGTTTTCAAAGACATTCACAGAGTGATTCTGCAAAGCCTTTTTACTGACTTTGGTTTTAAACGTGTTTTCAGTGGAATTTCTGTCAAATGCAAGACACGACATTTGCTGTTAAAGAATTGAGTATACAGAACGCAAACCAACACTTCCCTACAAGTGAATCACGTAACCGTGCAACTCAGTTCTAAAAACTAATAGAATGCAGTTTTCACTCACATGAAAACTTATGCTTTCCTTCTTGAGAAGTGTTTTCAAAGACGTTCACAGAGTGATTCTGCAAAGCCTTTTTACTGACGTTGGCTTTTAAACGTGTTTTCCGTCGAATTTCTGTCAAACAAAAGACACGATATTTGCTGTTAAAGAATTGAATATACAGAACGCAAACAAACACTTCCCTAAAAGTGAATCGCCTAACCGTGCAACTCAGTTCGAAAAACTGAATAGAATGCTGATTTCACTCAGATGAAAGACGTATGCTTTCCTTCTTGAGAAGTGTTTTCAAAGACGTTCACAGAGTGATTCTACACAGCCTTTTTACTGACGTTGGTTTTAAACGTGTTTTCAGTGGAATTTCTGTCAAACGCAAGACACGAGATTTGCTGTTAAAGAATTGAATATCCAGAATGCAAACAAGAACTTCCCTACAAGTGAATCGACTAACCATGCAACTCAGTTCTAAAAACTGAATAGAATGCAGCTTTCACGCTGATGAAAGGCGTATGCTTTCCTTCTAGAGAAGTGTTTTCAAAGACATTCACAGAGTGATTCTACAAAGCCTTTTCACTGACGTTGGCTTTTAAACGCGGTTTCAGTGGAATTTCTGTCAAACGCAAGACACGAGATTTGCTGTTAAAGAATTGAATATCCAGAATGCAAACAAACACTTCCCTACAAGTGAATCGCCTAACCATGCAACTCAGTTCTAAAAACTGAATAGAATGCAGTTTTCACGCCGATGAAAGACATATGCTTTCCTTCTTGAGAAGTGTTTTCAAAGACGTTCACAGAGTGATTCTGCAAAGCCTTTTTACTGACTTTGGTTTTAAACGTGTTTTCAGTGGAATTTCTGTCAAATGCAAGACACGAGATTTGCTGTTAAAGAATTGAGTATACAGAACGCAAACCAACACTTCCCTAGAAGTGAATCACCTAACCATGCATCTCAGTTCTAAAAACTGAATAGAATGCTGTTTTCACTCAGATGAAAGACGTATGCTTTCCTTCTAGAGAAGTGTTTTCAACGACGTTCACAGAGTGATTCTACAAAGCCTTTTTACTGATGTTGGCTTTTAAATGCGGTTTCAGTGGAATTTCTGTCAAACGCAAGACACGAGATTTGCTGTTAAAGAATTGAATATCCAGAATGCAAACAAACACTTCACTACAATTGAATCGCCTAACCATGCAACTCCGTTTTAAAAACTGAATAGAATGCAGTTTTCACTCACATGAAAGACGTATGCTTTCCTTCTAGAGAAGTGTTTTCAAAGACATTCACAGAGTGATTCTAAAAAGCCTTTTTACTGACGTTGGCTTTTAAACGCGGTTTCAGTGGAATTTCTGTCAAACGCAAGACACGAGATTTGCTGTTAAAGAATTGATTATACAGCACGCAAACAAACACTTCCCTACAAGTGAATCGCCTAACCATGCAACTCAGTTTTAAAAACTGAATAGAATGCAGTTTTCACTCACATGAAAGACGTATGCTTTCCTTCTAGAGAAGTGTTTTCAAAGACATTCACAGAGTGATTCTGCAAAGCCTTTTTACTGACTTTGGTTTTAAACGTGTTTTCAGTGGAATTTCTGTCAAATGCAAGACACGACATTTGCTGTTAAAGAATTGAGTATACAGAACGCAAACCAACACTTCCCTACAAGTGAATCACGTAACCGTGCAACTCAGTTCTAAAAACTAATAGAATGCAGTTTTCACTCACATGAAAAACTTATGCTTTCCTTCTTGAGAAGTGTTTTCAAAGACGTTCACAGAGTGATTCTGCAAAGCCTTTTTACTGAAGTTGGCTTTTAAACGTGTTTTCAGTGGAATTTGTCAAACGCAAGACACGAGATTTGCTGTTAAAGAATTGAATATCCAGAATGCAAACAAACACTTCCCTACAAGTGAATCGCCTAACTGTGCAACTCAGTTCTAAAAACTGAATAGAATGCAGTTTTCACTCAGATGAAAGATGTATGCTTTCCTTCTTGAGAAGTGATTTCAAAGACGTTCACAGAGTGATTCTCCAAAGCCTTTTTACTGACCTTGGTTTTAAACGTGTTTTCAGTGGAATTTCTGTCAAACGCAAGACACGAGATTTGCTGTTAAAGAATTGAATATCCAGAATGCAAACAAGAACTTCCCTACAAGTGAATCGACTAACCATGCAACTCAGTTCTAAAAACTGAATAGAATGCAGTTTTCACGCAGATAAAAGGCGTGTGCTTTCCTTGTAGAGAAGTGTTTTCAAAGACATTCACAGAGTGATTCTACAAAGCCTTTTCACTGACGTTGGCTTTTAAACGCGGTTTCAGTGGAATTTCTGTCAAACGCAAGACACGAGATTTGCTGTTAAAGAATTGAATATCCAGAATGCAAACAAACACTTCCCTACAAGTGAATCGCCTAACCATGCAACTCAGTTCTAAAAACTGAATAGAATGCAGTTTTCACGCAGATGAAAGACATATGCTTTCCTTCTTGAGAAGTGTTTTCAAAGACGTTCACAGAGTGATTCTGCAAAGCCTTTTTACTGACTTTGGTTTTAAACGTGTTTTCAGTGGAATTTCTGTCAAATGCAAGACACGAGATTTGCTGTTAAAGAATTGAGTATACAGAACGCAAACCAACACTTCCCTACAAGTGAATCACGTAACCGTGCAACTCAGTTCTAAAAACTAATAGAATGCAGTTTTCACTTACATGAAAAACGTATGCTTTCCTTCTTGAGAAGTGTTTTCAAAGACGTTCACAGAGTGATTCTGCAAAGCCTTTTTACTGACGTTGGCTTTTAAACGTGGTTTCCGTCGAATTTCTGTCAAACGAAAGACACGATATTTGCTGTTAAAGAATTGAATATACAGAACGCAAACAAACACTTCCCTACAAGTGAATCGCCTAACCATGCAACTCAGTTCTAAAAACTGAATAGAATGCAGTTTTCACTCAGATGAAAGACGTATGGTTTCCTTCTAGAGAAGTGTTTTCAAAGACATTCACAGAGTGATTCTAAAAAGCCTTTTTACTGACGTTGGCTTTTAACGGGGTGTCAGTGGAATTTCTGTCAAACGCAAGACACGATATTTGCTGTTAAAGAATTGAGAATGCAGAACGCAAACAAACACTTCCCTACAAGTGAATCGCCTAACCGTGCAACTCAGTTCCAAAAACTGAATAGAATGCAGATTTCACTCAGATGAAAGACGGATGCTTTCCTTCTTGAGAAGTGTTTTCAAAGACATTCACAGAGTGATTCTGCAAAGCCTTTTTACTGACGTAGGTTTTAAAATTGTTTTCAGTGGAATTTCTGTCAAACGCAAGACACGACATTTGCTGTTAAAGAATTGAATATCCAGAATGCAAACAAGAACTTCCCTACAAGTGAATCGACTACCCATGCAACTCTGTTCTAAAAACTGAAAAGAATGCAGTTTTCACTCAGATGAAAGGCTTATGCTTTCCTTCTAGATAAGTGTTTTCAAAGACGTTCACAGAGTGATTCTGCAAAGCCCTTTTACTGACGTTGGTTTTAAACGTGTTTTCATTTGAATTTCTGTCAAACGCAAGACACGAGATTTGTTGTTAAAGAATTGAATATACAGAACGCAAACAAACACTTCCCTAGAAGTGAATCACCTAACCATGCATCTCAGTTCTAAAAACTGAATAGAATGCTGTTTTCACTCAGATGAAAGACGTATGCTTTCCTTCTAGAGAAGTGTTTTCAACGACGTTCACAGAGTGATTCTACAAAGCCTTTTTACTGATGTTGGCTTTTAAATGCGGTTTCAGTGGAATTTCTGTCAAACGCAAGACACGAGATTTGCTGTTAAAGAATTGAATATCCAGAATGCAAACAAACACTTCACTACAATTGAATCGCCTAACCATGCAACTCCGTTTTAAAAACTGAATAGAATGCAGTTTTCACTCACATGAAAGACGTATGCTTTCCTTCTAGAGAAGTGTTTTCAAAGACATTCACAGAGTGATTCTAAAAAGCCTTTTTACAGACGTTGGCTTTTAAACACGGTTTCAGTGGAATTTCTGTCAAACGCAAGACACGAGATTTGCTGTTAAAGAATTGATTATACAGCACGCAAACAAACACTTCCCTAAAAGTGAATCGCCTAACCATGCAACTCAGTTCTAAAAACTGAATAGAATGCAGTCTTCACGCAGATGAAATATGTTTGTTTTCCTTCTTGAGAAGTGTTTTCAAAGACGTTCACAGAGTGATTCTGCAAAACCTTTTACTGACGTTGGTTTTAAACGTGTTTTCATTTGAATTTCTGTCAAACGCAAGACACGAGATTTGTAGTTAAAGAATTGAATATACAGAACAGAAACAAACACTTCCCTACAAGTGAATCACCTAACCATGCAGCTCAGTTCTAAAAACTGAATAGAATGCAGTTTTCACTCAGATGAAAGACGTATGCTTTCCTTCTAGAGAAGTGTTTTCAAAGACATTCACAGAGTGATTCTAAAAAGCCTTTTTACTGACGTTGGCTTTTAAACACGGTTTCAGTGGAATTTCTGTCAAACGCAAGACACGAGATTTGCTGTTAAAGAATTGAATATCCAGAATGCAAACAAACACTTCCCTACAAGTGAATCGCCTAACCATGCAACTCAGTTCTAAAAACTGAATAGAATGCAGTTTTCACGCAGATGAAAGACGTATGCTTTCCTTCTTGAGAAGTGTTTTCAAAGACGTTCACAGAGTGATTCTGCAAAGCCTTTTTACTGACTTTGGTTTTAAACGTGTTTTCAGTGGAATTTCTGTCAAATGCAAGACACGACATTTGCTGTTAAAGAATTGAGTATACAGAACGCAAACCAACACTTCCCTACAAGTGAATCACGTAACCGTGCAACTCAGTTCTAAAAACTAATAGAATGCAGTTTTCACTCACATGAAAAACTTATGCTTTCCTTCTTGAGAAGTGTTTTCAAAGACGTTCACAGAGTGATTCTGCAAAGCCTTTTTACTGACGTTGGCTTTTAAACGTGTTTTCCGTCGAATTTCTGTCAAACGAAAGACACGATATTTGCTGTTAAAGAATTGAATATACAGAACGCAAACAAACACTTCCCTACAAGTGAATCGCCTAACCATGCAACTCAGTTCTAAAAACTGAATAGAGCGCAGTTTTCACTCAGATGAAAGACGTATGCTTTCGTTCTTGAGAAGTGTTTTCAAATACGTTCACAGAGTGATTCTGCAAAGCCCTTTTACTGACGTTAGTTTTAAACGTGTTTTCACTTGAATTTCTGTCAAACGCAAGACACGAGATTTGTTGTTAAAGAATTGAATATACAGAACGCAAACAAACACTTCCCTACAAGTGAATCACCTAACCATGCAACTCAGTTCTAAAAACTGAATAGAATGCAGTTTTCACTCAGATGAAAGACGTATGCTTTCCTTCTAGAGAAGTGTTTTCAAAGACATTCACAGAGTGATTCTAAAAAGCCTTTTTACTGAAGTTGGCTTTTAAACGCGGTTTCAGTGGAATTTCTGTCAAATGCAAGACACGAGATTTGCTGTTAAAGAATTGAATATTCAGAATGCAAACAAACACTTCCCTACAAGTGAATCGCCTAACCATGCATCTCAGTTCTAAAAACTGAATAGAATGCAGTTTTCACGCAGATTAAAGACATATGGTTTCCTTCTAGAGAAGTGTTTTCAAAGACATTCACAGAGTGATTCTAAAAAGCCTTTTTACAGACGTTGGCTGTTAACGGGGTGTCAGTGGAATTTCTGTCAAACGCAAGACACAATATATGCTGTTAAAGAATTGAGAATGCAGAACGCAAACAAACACTTCCCTACAAGTGAATCGCCTAACCATGCAACTCAGTTCTAAAAACTGAATAGAATGCAGTCTTCATGCATATGAAAGACGTATGGTTTCCTTCTTGAGAAGTGTTTTCAAAGACGTTCACAGAGTGATTCTGCAAAGCCCTTTTACTGACGTTGGTTTTAAACGTGTTTTCATTTGAATTTCTGTCAAACGCAAGACAAGAGATTTGTTGTTAAAGAATTGAATATACAGAACAGAAACAAACACTTCCCTACAAGTGAATCACCTAACCATGCAGCTCAGTTCTAAAAACTGAATAGAATGCAGTTTTCACTCAGATGAAAGACATATGCTTTCCTTCTAGAGAAGTGTTTTCAAAGACATTCACAGAGTGATTCTACAAAGCCTTTTTACTGACGTTGGCTTTTAAACGCGGTTTCAGTGGAATTTCTGTCAAACGCAAGACACGAGATTTGCTGTTAAAGAATTGAATATCCAGAATGCAAACAAACACTTCCCTACAAGTGAATCGCCTAACCATGCAACTCAGTTCTAAAAACTGAATAGAATGCAGTTTTCACGCAGATGAAAGACATATGCTTTCCTTCTTGAGAAGTGTTTTCAAAGACGTTCACAGAGTGATTCTGCAAAGCCTTTTTACTGACTTTGGTTTTAAACGTGTTTTCAGTGGAATTTCTGTCAAATGCAAGACACGACATTTGCTGTTAAAGAATTGAGTATACAGAACGAAAACCAACACTTCCCTACAAGTGAATCACGTAACCGTGCAACTCAGTTCTAAAAACTAATAGAATGCAGTTTTCACTCACATGAAAAACGTATGCTTTCCTTCTTGAGAAGTGTTTTCAAAGACGTTCACAGAGTGATTCTGCAAAGCCTTTTTACTGACGTTGGTTTTAAACGTGTTTTCACTTGAATTTCTGTCAAATGCAAGACACGAGATTTGTTGTTAAAGAATTGAATATACAGAACGCAAACAAACACTTCCCTACAAGTGAATCACCTAACCATGCAACTCAATTCTAAAAACTGAATAGAATGCAGTTTTCACTCAGATGAAAGACGTATGCTTTCCTTCTAGAGAAGTGTTTTCAAAGACATTCACAGAGTGATTCTAAAAAGCCTTTTTACTGAAGTTGGCTTTTAAACGCGGTTTCAGTGGAATTTCTGTTAAACGCAAGACACGAGATTTGCTGTTAAAGAATTGAATATCCAGAATGCAAACAAACACTTCCCTACAAGTGAACCGCCTAACCATGCATCTCAGTTCTAAAAACTGAATAGAATGCAGTTTTCACGCAGATGAAAGACGTATGGTTTCCTTCTAGAGAAGTGTTTTCAAAGACATTCACAGAGTGATTCTAAAAAGCCTTTTTACTGACGTTGGCTGTTAACGGGGTGTCAGTGGAATTTCTGTCAAACGCAAGACACGATATTTGCTGTTAAAGAATTGAGAATGCAGAACGCAAACAAACACTTCCCTACAAGTGAATCGCCTAACCGTGCAACTCAGTTCTAAAAACTGAATAGAATGCAGATTTCACTCAGATGATAGACGGATGCTTTCCTTCTTGAGAAGTGTTTTCAAAGACATTCACAGAGTGATTCTGCAAAGCCTTTTTACTGACGTAGGTTTTAAACTTGTTTTCAGTGGAATTTCTGTCAAACGCAAGACACGAGATTTGCTGTTAAAGAATTGAATATACAGCAAGCAAACAAACACTTCCCTACAAGTGAATCGCCTAACCATGCAACTCAGTTCTAAAAACTGAATAGAATGCAGTCTTCACGCAGATGAAAGACGTATGCTTTCCTTCTTGAGAAGTGTTTTCAAAGACGTTCACAGAGTGATTCTACACAGCCTTTTTACTGACATTGGTTTTAAACGTGTTTTCAGTGGAATTTCTGTCAAACGCAAGACACGAGATTTGCTGTTAAAGAATTGAATATCCAGAATGCAAACAAGAACTTCCCTACAAGTGAATCGACTAACCATGCAACTCAGTTCTAAAAACTGAATAGAACGCAGTTTTCACTAAGCTGAAAGACGTATGCTTTCGTTCTTGAGAAGTGTTTTCAAAGAAGTTCACAGAGTGATTCTGCAAAGCCTTTTTAATGACGATGGCTTTTAAACGTGTTTTTAGTGGAATTTCTGTCAAAGGCAAGACACGAGATTTGCTGTTAAAGAATTGAATGTACAGAAGGCAAACAAACACTTCCCTACAAGTGAATCGCCAAACCGTGCAACTCAGTTCTAAAAACTGAATAGAATGCAGTTTTCACTCAGATGAAAGACGTATGCTTTCCTTCTAGAGAAGTGTTTTCAAAGACATTCAGAGAGTGATTCTACAAAGCCTTTTTACTGACGTTGGCTTTTAAAGTCCGTTTCAGTTGAATTTCTGTCAAACGCAAGACACGAGATTTGTTGTTAAAGAATTGATTATACAGAACACAAACAAACACTTCCCTACAAGTGAATCACCTAACCATGCAACTCAGTTCTAAAAACTGAATAGAATGCAGTTTTCACTCAGATGAAAGACGTATGCTTTCCTTCTAGAGAAGTGTTTTCAAAGACATTCACAGAGTGATTCTACAAAGCCTTTTTACTGACGTTGGATTTTAAAGTTGGTTTCAGTGGAATTTCTGTCAAACGCAAAACACGAGATTTGCTGTTAAAGAATTGAATATCCAGAATGCAAACAAGAACTTCCCTACAATTAAATCTCCTAACCATGCATCTCAGTTCTAAAAACTGAATAGAATGCAGATTTCACTCAGATGATAGACGTATGCTTTCCTTCTTGAGAAGTGTTTTCAAAGACGTTCACAGAGTGATTCTGCAAAGCCTTTTTACTGATGTTGGTTTTAAACGTGTTTTCAGTGGAATTTCTGTCAAATGCAAGACACGAGATTTGCTGTTAAAGAATTGAATATCCAGAATGCAAACAAGAACTTCCCTACAAGTGAATCGACTACCCATGCAACTCAGTTCTAAAAACTGAATAGAATGCAGTTTTCACTCACATGAAAGACCTGTGCTTTCCTTCTTGAGAAGTGTTTTCAAAGACGTTCACAGAGTGATACCCCAAAGCCCTTTTACTGACGTTGGTTTTAAACGTGTTTTCAGTGGAATTTCTGTCAAACGCAAGACACGAGATTTGTTGTTAAAGAATTGAATATACAGAACGCAAACAAACACTTCCCTACAAGTGAATCGCCTAACCATGCAACTCAGTTTTAAAAACAGAATAGAAATCAGTTTTCACGCAGATGAAAGACGTATGCTTTCCTTCTAGAGAAGTGTTTTCAAAGACATTTACAGAGTGATTCTACAAAGCCTTTTTACTGACTTTGGCTTTTAAACGTGTTTTCAGTGGAATTTCTGTCAAACGCAAGACACGATATTTGCTGTTAAAGAATTGAGAATGCAGAACGCAAACAAACACTTCCCTACAAGTGAATCGCCTAACCGTGCAACTCAGTTCTAAAAACTGAATAGAATGCAGATTTCACTCAGATGATAGACGGATGCTTTCCTTCTTGAGAAGTGTTTTCAAAGACATTCACAGAGTGATTCTGCAAAGCCTTTTTACTGACGTAGGTTTTAAACTTGTTTTCAGTGGAATTTCTGTCAAACGCAAGACACGAGATTTGCTGTTAAAGAATTGAATATACAGCAAGCAAACAAACACTTCCCTACAAGTGAATCGCCTAACCATGCAACTCAGTTCTAAAAACTGAATAGAATGCAGTCTTCACGCAGATGAAAGACGTATGCTTTCCTTCTTGAGAAGTGTTTTCAAAGACGTTCACAGAGTGATTCTACACAGCCTTTTTACTGACATTGGTTTTAAACGTGTTTTCAGTGGAATTTCTGTCAAACGCAAGACACGAGATTTGCTGTTAAAGAATTGAATATCCAGAATGCAAACAAGAACTTCCCTACAAGTGAATCGACTAACCATGCAACTCAGTTCTAAAAACTGAATAGAACGCAGTTTTCACTCAGCTGAAAGACGTATGCTTTCGTTCTTGAGAAGTGTTTTCAAAGAAGTTCACAGAGTGATTCTGCAAAGCCTTTTTAATGACGATGGCTTTTAAACGTGTTTTCAGTGGAATTTCTGTCAAAGGCAAGACACGAGATTTGCTGTTAAAGAATTGAATGTACAGAAGGCAAACAAACACTTCCCTACAAGTGAATCGCCAAACCGTGCAACTCAGTTCTAAAAACTGAATAGAATGCAGTTTTCACTCAGATGAAAGACGTATGCTTTCCTTCTAGAGAAGTGTTTTCAAAGACATTCAGAGAGTGATTCTACAAAGCCTTTTTACTGACGTTGGCTTTTAAAGTCCGTTTCAGTTGAATTTCTGTCAAACGCAAGACACGAGATTTGTTGTTAAAGAATTGATTATACAGAACACAAACAAACACTTCCCTACAAGTGAATCACCTAACCATGCAACTCAGTTCTAAAAACTGAATAGAATGCAGTTTTCACTCAGATGAAAGACGTATGCTTTCCTTCTAGAGAAGTGTTTTCAAAGACATTCACAGAGTGATTCTACAAAGCCTTTTTACTGACGTTGGATTTTAAAGTTGGTTTCAGTGGAATTTCTGTCAAACGCAAAACACGAGATTTGCTGTTAAAGAATTGAATATCCAGAATGCAAACAAGAACTTCCCTACAATTAAATCTCCTAACCATGCATCTCAGTTCTAAAAACTGAATAGAATGCAGATTTCACTCAGATGATAGACGTATGCTTTCCTTCTTGAGAAGTGTTTTCAAAGACGTTCACAGAGTGATTCTGCAAAGCCTTTTTACTGATGTTGGTTTTAAACGTGTTTTCAGTGGAATTTCTGTCAAATGCAAGACACGAGATTTGCTGTTAAAGAATTGAATATCCAGAATGCAAACAAGAACTTCCCTACAAGTGAATCGACTACCCATGCAACTCAGTTCTAAAAACTGAATAGAATGCAGTTTTCACTCACATGAAAGACCTGTGCTTTCCTTCTTGAGAAGTGTTTTCAAAGACGTTCACAGAGTGATACCCCAAAGCCCTTTTACTGACGTTGGTTTTAAACGTGTTTTCAGTGGAATTTCTGTCAAACGCAAGACACGAGATTTGTTGTTAAAGAATTGAATATACAGAACGCAAACAAACACTTCCCTACAAGTGAATCGCCTAACCATGCAACTCAGTTTTAAAAACAGAATAGAAATCAGTTTTCACGCAGATGAAAGACGTATGCTTTCCTTCTAGAGAAGTGTTTTCAAAGACATTTACAGAGTGATTCTACAAAGCCTTTTTACTGACTTTGGCTTTTAAACGTGTTTTCAGTGGAATTTCTGTCAAACGCAAGACACGATATTTGCTGTTAAAGAATTGAGTATGCAGAACGCAAACCAACACTTCCTGACAAGTGAATCGCCTAACCGTGCAACTCAGTTCTAAAAACTGAATAGAATGCAGTTTTCACTCAGATGAAAGATGTATGCTTTCCTTCTAGAGAAGTGTTTTCAAAGACGTTCACAGTGTGATTCTGCAAAGCCTTTTTACTGACGTTGGTTTTAAACGTGTTTTCAGTGGAATTTCTCTCAAAAGCAAGACACGAGATTTGCTGTTAAAGAATTGAATATCCATAATGCAAACAAGAACTTCCCTACAAGTGAATCGACTAACCATGCAACTCAGTTCTAAAAATAAATAGAATGTAGTTTTCACGCTGATGAAAGGCGTATGCTTTCCTTCTACGGAAGTGTTTTCAAAGACATTCACAGAGTGATTCTACAAACCCTTTTTACTGACGTTGGCTTTTAAACGTGTTTTCAGTGGAATTTCTGTCAAACGCAAGACACGAGATTTGCTGTTAAAGAATTGAATATCCAGAATGCAAACAAACACTTCCCTACAAGTGAATTGCCTAACCATGCAACTCAGTTCTAAAAACTGAATAGAACGCAGTTTTCACTCAGATGAAAGACGTATGATTCCTTCTTGAGAAGTGTTTTCAAAGACGTTCACAGAGTGATTCGGCAAAGCCTTTTTAATGACGTTGGCTTTTAAACGTGTTTTCAGTGGAATTTCTGTCAAACGCAAGACACGAGATTTGCTGTTAAAGAATTGAATGTACAGAACGCAAACCAACACTTCCCTACAAGTGAATCGCCTAACCGTGCAACTCAGTTCTAAAAACTGAATAGAATGCAGTTTTCACTCAGATGAAAGACTTATGCTTTCCTTCTTGAGAAGTGATTTCAAAGACGTTCACAGAGTGATTCTGCAAAGCCCTTTTCCTAACGTTGGTTTTAAACGTGTTTTCAGTGGAATTTCTGTCAAACGCAAGACACGAGATTTGCTGTTAAAGAATTGAATATCCAGAATGCAAACAAACACTTCCCTACAAGTGAATCGCCTAACCATGCAACTCAGTTCTAAAAACTGAATAGAATGCAGTTTTCACGCAGATGAAAGACGTATGCTTTCCTCCTTGAGAAGTGTTTTCAAAGACGTTCACAGAGTGATTCTGCAAAGCCTTTTTACTGACTTTGGTTTTAAACGTGTTTTCAGTGGAATTTCCGTCAAATGCAAGACACGAGAATTGCTGTTAAAGAATTGAGTATACAGAACGCAAACCAACACTTCCCTACAAGTGAATCACGTAACCGTGCAACTCAGTTCTAAAAACTAATAGAATACAGTTTTCACTAACATGAAAGACGTATGCTTTCCTTCTTGAGAAGTGTTTTCAAAGACGTTCAGAGAGTGATTCTGCAAAGCCTTTTTACTGACGTTGGCTTTTAAACGTGTTTTCCGTCGAATTTCTGTCAAACACAAGACACGAGATTTGCTGTTAAAGAATTGAATGTACAGAAGGCAAACAAACACTTCCCTACAAGTGAATCGCCTAACCGTGCAACTCAGTTCTAAAAACTGAATAGAATGCAGTTTTCACTCAGATGAAAGACGTATGCTTTCCTTCAAGAGAAGTGTTTTCAAAGACATTCACAGAGTGATTCTACAAAGCCTTTTTACTGACATTGGCTTTTAAACGCGGTTTCAGTGGAATTTCTGTCAAACGCAAGACACGAGATTTGCTGTTAAAGAATTGAATATCCAGAATGCAAACAAACACTTCCCTACAAGTGAATCGCCTAACCATGCAACTCAGTTTTAAAAACTGAATAGAATGCAGTTTTCACTCACATGAAAGACGTATGCTTTCCTTCTAGAGAAGTGTTTTCAAAGACATTCACAGAGTGATTCTACAAAGCCTTTTTACTGACGTTGGCTTTTAAACGCGGTTTCAGTGGAATTTCTGTCAAACGCAAGACCAGAGATTTGCTGTTAAAGAATTGAATATCCAGAATGCAAACAAACACTTCCCTACAAGTGAATCGCCTAACCATGCAACTCAGTTTTAAAAACTGAATAGAATGCAGTTTTCACTCACATGAAAGACGTATGCTTTCCTTCTAGAGAAGTGTTTTCAAAGACATTTACAGAGTGATTCTACAAAGCGTTTTTACTGAGGTTGGCTTTTAAACTTGTTTGCAGTGGAATTTCTGTCAAACGCAAGACACGATATTTGCTGTTAAAGAATTGAATATGCAGAACGCAAATCAACACTTCCCTACAAGTGAATCGCCTAACCATGCAACTCAGTTCTAAAAACTGAATAGAATGCAGATTTCACTAACATGAAAGACGTATGCTTTCCTTCTTGAGAAGTGTTTTCAAAGACGTTCACAGAGTGATTCTACACAGCCTTTTTACTGACATTGGTTTTAAACGTGTTTTCAGTGGAATTTCTGTCAAACGCAAGACACGAGATTTGCTGTTAAAGAATTGAATATCCAGAATGCAAACAAGAACTTCCCTACAAGTGAATCGACTAACCATGCAACTCAGTTCTAAAAACTGAATAGAACGCAGTTTTCACTCAGCTGAAAGACGTATGCTTTCGTTCTTGAGAAGTGTTTTCAAAGAAGTTCACAGAGTGATTCTGCAAAGCCTTTTCAATGACGTTGGCTTTTAAACGTGTTTTCAGTGGAATTTCTGTCAAAGGCAAGACACGAGATTTGCTGTTAAAGAATTGAATGTACAGAAGGCAAACAAACACATCCCTACAAGTGAATCGCCAAACCGTGCAACTCAGTTCTAAAAACTGAATAGAATGCAGTTTTCACGCAGATGAAAGACGTATGTTTTCCTTCTAGAGAAGTGTTTTCAAAGACATTCACAGAGTGATTCTACAAAGCCTTTTTACTGACGTTGGCTGTTAAAGTCCGTTTCAGTGGAATTTCTGTCAAAAGCAAGACACGAGATTTGTTGTTAAAGAATTGATTATACAGAACGCAAACAAACACTTCCCTACAAGTGAATCACCTAACCATGCAACTCAGTTCTAAAAACTGAATAGAATGCAGTTTTCACTCACATGAAAGACGTATGCTTTCCTTCTAGAGAAGTGTTTTCAAAGACATTCACAGAGTGATTCTACAAAGCCTTTTTACTGACGTTGGCTTTTAAAGTTGGTTTCAGTGGAATTTCTGTCAAACGCAAGACACGAGATTTGCTGTTAAAGAATTGAATATCCAGAATGCAAACAAACACTTCCCTACAAGTGAATTGCCTAACCATGCAACTCAGTTCTAAAAACTGAATAGAACGCAGTTTTCACTCAGATGAAAGACGTATGATTCCTTCTTGAGAAGTGTTTTCAAAGACGTTCACAGAGTGATTCGGCAAAGCCTTTTTAATGACGTTGGCTTTTAAACGTGTTTTCAGTGGAATTTCTGTCAAACGCAAGACACGAGATTTGCTGTTAAAGAATTGAATGTACAGAACGCAAACCAACACTTCCCTACAAGTGAATCGCCTAACCGTGCAACTCAGTTCTAAAAACTGAATAGAATGCAGTTTTCACTCAGATGAAAGACTTATGCTTTCCTTCTTGAGAAGTGATTTCAAAGACGTTCACAGAGTGATTCTGCAAAGCCCTTTTCCTAACGTTGGTTTTAAACGTGTTTTCAGTGGAATTTCTGTCAAACGCAAGACACGAGATTTGCTGTTAAAGAATTGAATATCCAGAATGCAAACAAACACTTCCCTACAAGTGAATCGCCTAACCATGCAACTCAGTTCTAAAAACTGAATAGAATGCAGTTTTCACGCAGATGAAAGACGTATGCTTTCCTCCTTGAGAAGTGTTTTCAAAGACGTTCACAGAGTGATTCTGCAAAGCCTTTTTACTGACTTTGGTTTTAAACGTGTTTTCAGTGGAATTTCCGTCAAATGCAAGACACGAGAATTGCTGTTAAAGAATTGAGTATACAGAACGCAAACCAACACTTCCCTACAAGTGAATCACGTAACCGTGCAACTCAGTTCTAAAAACTAATAGAATACAGTTTTCACTAACATGAAAGACGTATGCTTTCCTTCTTGAGAAGTGTTTTCAAAGACGTTCAGAGAGTGATTCTGCAAAGCCTTTTTACTGACGTTGGCTTTTAAACGTGTTTTCCGTCGAATTTCTGTCAAACACAAGACACGAGATTTGCTGTTAAAGAATTGAATGTACAGAAGGCAAGCAAACACTTCCCTACAAGTGAATCGCCTAACCGTGCAACTCAGTTCTAAAAACTGAATAGAATGCAGTTTTCACTCAGATGAAAGACGTATGCTTTCCTTCAAGAGAAGTGTTTTCAAGACGTTCACAGAGTGATTCTACAAAGCCTTTTTACTGACATTGGCTTTTAAACGCGGTTTCAGTGGAATTTCTGTCAAACGCAAGACACGAGATTTGCTGTTAAAGAATTGAATATCCAGAATGCAAACAAACACTTCCCTACAAGTGAATCGCCTAACCATGCAACTCAGTTTTAAAAACTGAATAGAATGCAGTTTTCACTCACATGAAAGACGTATGCTTTCCTTCTAGAGAAGTGTTTTCAAAGACATTCACAGAGTGATTCTACAAAGCCTTTTTACTGACGTTGGCTTTTAAACGCGGTTTCAGTGGAATTTCTGTCAAACGCAAGACCAGAGATTTGCTGTTAAAGAATTGAATATCCAGAATGCAAACAAACACTTCCCTACAAGTGAATCGCCTAACCATGCAACTCAGTTTTAAAAACTGAATAGAATGCAGTTTTCACTCACATGAAAGACGTATGCTTTCCTTCTAGAGAAGTGTTTTCAAAGACATTTACAGAGTGATTCTACAAAGCGTTTTTACTGACGTTGGCTTTTAAACGTGTTTGCAGTGGAATTTCTGTCAAACGCAAGACACGATATTTGCTGTTAAAGAATTGAATATGCAGAACGCAAATCAACACTTCCCTACAAGTGAATCGCCTAACCATGCAACTCAGTTCTAAAAACTGAATAGAATGCAGATTTCACTAACATGAAAGACGTATGCTTTCCTTCTTGAGAAGTGTTTTCAAAGACGTTCACAGAGTGATTCTACACAGCCTTTTTACTGACATTGGTTTTAAACGTGTTTTCAGTGGAATTTCTGTCAAACGCAAGACACGAGATTTGCTGTTAAAGAATTGAATATCCAGAATGCAAACAAGAACTTCCCTACAAGTGAATCGACTAACCATGCAACTCAGTTCTAAAAACTGAATAGAACGCAGTTTTCACTCAGCTGAAAGACGTATGCTTTCGTTCTTGAGAAGTGTTTTCAAAGAAGTTCACAGAGTGATTCTGCAAAGCCTTTTTAATGACGTTGGCTTTTAAACGTGTTTTCAGTGGAATTTCTGTCAAAGGCAAGACACGAGATTTGCTGTTAAAGAATTGAATGTACAGAAGGCAAACAAACACATCCCTACAAGTGAATCGCCAAACCGTGCAACTCAGTTCTAAAAACTGAATAGAATGCAGTTTTCACGCAGATGAAAGACGTATGTTTTCCTTCTAGAGAAGTGTTTTCAAAGACATTCACAGAGTGATTCTACAAAGCCTTTTTACTGACGTTGGCTGTTAAAGTCCGTTTCAGTGGAATTTCTGTCAAAAGCAAGACACGAGATTTGTTGTTAAAGAATTGATTATACAGAACGCAAACAAACACTTCCCTACAAGTGAATCACCTAACCATGCAACTCAGTTCTAAAAACTGAATAGAATGCAGTTTTCACTCACATGAAAGACGTATGCTTTCCTTCTAGAAAAGTGTTTTCAAAGACATTCACAGAGTGATTCTACAAAGCCTTTTTACTGACGTTGGCTTTTAAAGTTGGTTTCAGTGGAATTTCTGTCAAACGCAAGACACGAGATTTGCTGTTAAAGAATTGAATATCCAGAATGCAAACAAACACTTCCCTACAATTGAATCTCCTAACCATGCATCTCAGTTCTAAAAACTGAATAGAATGCAGTTTTCACTCAGATGAAAGACGTATGCTTTCCTTCTAGAGAAGTGTTTTCAAAGACATTTACAGAGTGATTCTACAAAGCCTTTTTACTGACTTTGGCTTTTAAACGTGTTTTCAGTGGAATTTCTGTCAAACGCAAGACACGATATTTGCTGTTAAAGAATTGAGAATGCAGAACGCAAACAAACACTTCCCTACAAGTGAATCGCCTAACCGTGCAACTCAGTTCTAAAAACTGAATAGAATGCAGATTTCACTCAGATGATAGACGGATGCTTTCCTTCTTGAGAAGTGTTTTCAAAGACATTCACAGAGTGATTCTGCAAAGCCTTTTTACTGACGTAGGTTTTAAACTTGTTTTCAGTGGAATTTCTGTCAAACGCAAGACACGAGATTTGCTGTTAAAGAATTGAATATACAGCAAGCAAACAAACACTTCCCTACAAGTGAATCGCCTAACCATGCAACTCAGTTCTAAAAACTGAATAGAATGCAGTCTTCACGCAGATGAAAGACGTATGCTTTCCTTCTTGAGAAGTGTTTTCAAAGACGTTCACAGAGTGATTCTACACAGCCTTTTTACTGACATTGGTTTTAAACGTGTTTTCAGTGGAATTTCTGTCAAACGCAAGACACGAGATTTGCTGTTAAAGAATTGAATATCCAGAATGCAAACAAGAACTTCCCTACAAGTGAATCGACTAACCATGCAACTCAGTTCTAAAAACTGAATAGAACGCAGTTTTCACTCAGCTGAAAGACGTATGCTTTCGTTCTTGAGAAGTGTTTTCAAAGAAGTTCACAGAGTGATTCTGCAAAGCCTTTTTAATGACGATGGCTTTTAAACGTGTTTTCAGTGGAATTTCTGTCAAAGGCAAGACACGAGATTTGCTGTTAAAGAATTGAATGTACAGAAGGCAAACAAACACTTCCCTACAAGTGAATCGCCAAACCGTGCAACTCAGTTCTAAAAACTGAATAGAATGCAGTTTTCACTCAGATGAAAGACGTATGCTTTCCTTCTAGAGAAGTGTTTTCAAAGACATTCAGAGAGTGATTCTACAAAGCCTTTTTACTGACGTTGGCTTTTAAAGTCCGTTTCAGTTGAATTTCTGTCAAACGCAAGACACGAGATTTGTTGTTAAAGAATTGATTATACAGAACACAAACAAACACTTCCCTACAAGTGAATCACCTAACCATGCAACTCAGTTCTAAAAACTGAATAGAATGCAGTTTTCACTCAGATGAAAGACGTATGCTTTCCTTCTAGAGAAGTGTTTTCAAAGACATTCACAGAGTGATTCTACAAAGCCTTTTTACTGACGTTGGATTTTAAAGTTGATTTCAGTGGAATTTCTGTCAAACGCAAAACACGAGATTTGCTGTTAAAGAATTGAATATCCAGAATGCAAACAAGAACTTCCCTACAATTAAATCTCCTAACCATGCATCTCAGTTCTAAAAACTGAATAGAATGCAGATTTCACTCAGATGATAGACGTATGCTTTCCTTCTTGAGAAGTGTTTTCAAAGACGTTCACAGAGTGATTCTGCAAAGCCTTTTTACTGATGTTGGTTTTAAACGTGTTTTCAGTGGAATTTCTGTCAAATGCAAGACACGAGATTTGCTGTTAAAGAATTGAATATCCAGAATGCAAACAAGAACTTCCCTACAAGTGAATCGACTACCCATGCAACTCAGTTCTAAAAACTGAATAGAATGCAGTTTTCACTCACATGAAAGACCTGTGCTTTCCTTCTTGAGAAGTGTTTTCAAAGACGTTCACAGAGTGATACCCCAAAGCCCTTTTACTGACGTTGGTTTTAAACGTGTTTTCAGTGGAATTTCTGTCAAACGCAAGACACGAGATTTGTTGTTAAAGAATTGAATATACAGAACGCAAACAAACACTTCCCTACAAGTGAATCGCCTAACCATGCAACTCAGTTTTAAAAACAGAATAGAAATCAGTTTTCACGCAGATGAAAGACGTATGCTTTCCTTCTAGAGAAGTGTTTTCAAAGACATTTACAGAGTGATTCTACAAAGCCTTTTTACTGACTTTGGCTTTTAAACGTGTTTTCAGTGGAATTTCTGTCAAACGCAAGACACGATATTTGCTGTTAAAGAATTGAGTATGCAGAACGCAAACCAACACTTCCTGACAAGTGAATCGCCTAACCGTGCAACTCAGTTCTAAAAACTGAATAGAATGCAGTTTTCACTCAGATGAAAGATGTATGCTTTCCTTCTAGAGAAGTGTTTTCAAAGACGTTCACAGTGTGATTCTGCAAAGCCTTTTTACTGACGTTGGTTTTAAACGTGTTTTCAGTGGAATTTCTCTCAAAAGCAAGACACGAGATTTGCTGTTAAAGAATTGAATATCCATAATGCAAACAAGAACTTCCCTACAAGTGAATCGACTAACCATGCAACTCAGTTCTAAAAATAAATAGAATGTAGTTTTCACGCTGATGAAAGGCGTATGCTTTCCTTCTACGGAAGTGTTTTCAAAGACATTCACAGAGTGATTCTACAAACCCTTTTTACTGACGTTGGCTTTTAAACGTGTTTTCAGTGGAATTTCTGTCAAACGCAAGACACGAGATTTGCTGTTAAAGAATTGAATATCCAGAATGCAAACAAACACTTCCCTACAAGTGAATTGCCTAACCATGCAACTCAGTTCTAAAAACTGAATAGAACGCAGTTTTCACTCAGATGAAAGACGTATGATTCCTTCTTGAGAAGTGTTTTCAAAGACGTTCACAGAGTGATTCGGCAAAGCCTTTTTAATGACGTTGGCTTTTAAACGTGTTTTCAGTGGAATTTCTGTCAAACGCAAGACACGAGATTTGCTGTTAAAGAATTGAATGTACAGAACGCAAACCAACACTTCCCTACAAGTGAATCGCCTAACCGTGCAACTCAGTTCTAAAAACTGAATAGAATGCAGTTTTCACTCAGATGAAAGACTTATGCTTTCCTTCTTGAGAAGTGATTTCAAAGACGTTCACAGAGTGATTCTGCAAAGCCCTTTTCCTAACGTTGGTTTTAAACGTGTTTTCAGTGGAATTTCTGTCAAACGCAAGACACGAGATTTGCTGTTAAAGAATTGAATATCCAGAATGCAAACAAACACTTCCCTACAAGTGAATCGCCTAACCATGCAACTCAGTTCTAAAAACTGAATAGAATGCAGTTTTCACGCAGATGAAAGACCTATGCTTTCCTCCTTGAGAAGTGTTTTCAAAGACGTTCACAGAGTGATTCTGCAAAGCCTTTTTACTGACTTTGGTTTTAAACGTGTTTTCAGTGGAATTTCCGTCAAATGCAAGACACGAGAATTGCTGTTAAAGAATTGAGTATACAGAACGCAAACCAACACTTCCCTACAAGTGAATCACGTAACCGTGCAACTCAGTTCTAAAAACTAATAGAATACAGTTTTCACTAACATGAAAGACGTATGCTTTCCTTCTTGAGAAGTGTTTTCAAAGACGTTCAGAGAGTGATTCTGCAAAGCCTTTTTACTGACGTTGGCTTTTAAACGTGTTTTCCGTCGAATTTCTGTCAAACACAAGACACGAGATTTGCTGTTAAAGAATTGAATGTACAGAAGGCAAACAAACACTTCCCTACAAGTGAATCGCCTAACCGTGCAACTCAGTTCTAAAAACTGAATAGAATGCAGTTTTCACTCAGATGAAAGACGTATGCTTTCCTTCAAGAGAAGTGTTTTCAAAGACATTCACAGAGTGATTCTACAAAGCCTTTTTACTGACATTGGCTTTTAAACGCGGTTTCAGTGGAATTTCTGTCAAACGCAAGACACGAGATTTGCTGTTAAAGAATTGAATATCCAGAATGCAAACAAACACTTCCCTACAAGTGAATTGCCTAACCATGCAACTCAGTTTTAAAAACTGAATAGAATGCAGTTTTCACTCACATGAAAGACGTATGCTTTCCTTCTAGAGAAGTGTTTTCAAAGACATTCACAGAGTGATTCTACAAAGCCTTTTTACTGACGTTGGCTTTTAAACGCGGTTTCAGTGGAATTTCTGTCAAACGCAAGACCAGAGATTTGCTGTTAAAGAATTGAATATCCAGAATGCAAACAAACACTTCCCTACAAGTGAATCGCCTAACCATGCAACTCAGTTTTAAAAACTGAATAGAATGCAGTTTTCACTCACATGAAAGACGTATGCTTTCCTTCTAGAGAAGTGTTTTCAAAGACATTTACAGAGTGATTCTACAAAGCGTTTTTACTGACGTTGGCTTTTAAACGTGTTTGCAGTGGAATTTCTGTCAAACGCAAGACACGATATTTGCTGTTAAAGAATTGAATATGCAGAACGCAAATCAACACTTCCCTACAAGTGAATCGCCTAACCATGCAACTCAGTTCTAAAAACTGAATAGAATGCAGATTTCACTAACATGAAAGACGTATGCTTTCCTTCTTGAGAAGTGTTTTCAAAGACGTTCACAGAGTGATTCTACACAGCCTTTTTACTGACATTGGTTTTAAACGTGTTTTCAGTGGAATTTCTGTCAAACGCAAGACACGAGATTTGCTGTTAAAGAATTGAATATCCAGAATGCAAACAAGAACTTCCCTACAAGTGAATCGACTAACCATGCAACTCAGTTCTAAAAACTGAATAGAACGCAGTTTTCACTCAGCTGAAAGACGTATGCTTTCGTTCTTGAGAAGTGTTTTCAAAGAAGTTCACAGAGTGATTCTGCAAAGCCTTTTTAATGACGTTGGCTTTTAAACGTGTTTTCAGTGGAATTTCTGTCAAAGGCAAGACACGAGATTTGCTGTTAAAGAATTGAATGTACAGAAGGCAAACAAACACATCCCTACAAGTGAATCGCCAAACCGTGCAACTCAGTTCTAAAAACTGAATAGAATGCAGTTTTCACGCAGATGAAAGACGTATGTTTTCCTTCTAGAGAAGTGTTTTCAAAGACATTCACAGAGTGATTCTACAAAGCCTTTTTACTGACGTTGGCTGTTAAAGTCCGTTTCAGTGGAATTTCTGTCAAAAGCAAGACACGAGATTTGTTGTTAAAGAATTGATTATACAGAACGCAAACAAACACTTCCCTACAAGTGAATCACCGAACCATGCAACTCAGTTCTAAAAACTGAATAGAATGCAGTTTTCACTCACATGAAAGACGTATGCTTTCCTTCTAGAGAAGTGTTTTCAAAGACATTCACAGAGTGATTCTACAAAGCCTTTTTACTGACGTTGGCTTTTAAAGTTGGTTTCAGTGGAATTTCTGTCAAACGCAAGACACGAGATTTGCTGTTAAAGAATTGAATATCCAGAATGCAAACAAACACTTCCCTACAAGTGAATTGCCTAACCATGCAACTCAGTTCTAAAAACTGAATAGAACGCAGTTTTCACTCAGATGAAAGACGTATGATTCCTTCTTGAGAAGTGTTTTCAAAGACGTTCACAGAGTGATTCGGCAAAGCCTTTTTAATGACGTTGGCTTTTAAACGTGTTTTCAGTGGAATTTCTGTCAAACGCAAGACACGAGATTTGCTGTTAAAGAATTGAATGTACAGAACGCAAACCAACACTTCCCTACAAGTGAATCGCCTAACCGTGCAACTCAGTTCTAAAAACTGAATAGAATGCAGTTTTCACTCAGATGAAAGACTTATGCTTTCCTTCTTGAGAAGTGATTTCAAAGACGTTCACAGAGTGATTCTGCAAAGCCCTTTTCCTAACGTTGGTTTTAAACGTGTTTTCAGTGGAATTTCTGTCAAACGCAAGACACGAGATTTGCTGTTAAAGAATTGAATATCCAGAATGCAAACAAACACTTCCCTACAAGTGAATCGCCTAACCATGCAACTCAGTTCTAAAAACTGAATAGAATGCAGTTTTCACGCAGATGAAAGACGTATGCTTTCCTCCTTGAGAAGTGTTTTCAAAGACGTTCACAGAGTGATTCTGCAAAGCCTTTTTACTGACTTTGGTTTTAAACGTGTTTTCAGTGGAATTTCCGTCAAATGCAAGACACGAGAATTGCTGTTAAAGAATTGAGTATACAGAACGCAAACCAACACTTCCCTACAAGTGAATCACGTAACCGTGCAACTCAGTTCTAAAAACTAATAGAATACAGTTTTCACTAACATGAAAGACGTATGCTTTCCTTCTTGAGAAGTGTTTTCAAAGACGTTCAGAGAGTGATTCTGCAAAGCCTTTTTACTGACGTTGTCTTTTAAACGTGTTTTCCGTCGAATTTCTGTCAAACACAAGACACGAGATTTGCTGTTAAAGAATTGAATGTACAGAAGGCAAACAAACACTTCCCTACAAGTGAATCGCCTAACCGTGCAACTCAGTTCTAAAAACTGAATAGAATGCAGTTTTCACTCAGATGAAAGACGTATGCTTTCCTTCAAGAGAAGTGTTTTCAAAGACATTCACAGAGTGATTCTACAAAGCCTTTTTACTGACATTGGCTTTTAAACGCGGTTTCAGTGGAATTTCTGTCAAACGCAAGACACGAGATTTGCTGTTAAAGAATTGAATATCCAGAATGCAAACAAACACTTCCCTACAAGTGAATCGCCTAACCATGCAACTCAGTTTTAAAAACTGAATAGAATGCAGTTTTCACTCACATGAAAGACGTATGCTTTCCTTCTAGAGAAGTGTTTTCAAAGACATTCACAGAGTGATTCTACAAAGCCTTTTTACTGACGTTGGCTTTTAAACGCGGTTTCAGTGGAATTTCTGTCAAACGCAAGACCAGAGATTTGCTGTTAAAGAATTGAATATCCAGAATGCAAACAAACACTTCCCTACAAGTGAATCGCCTAACCATGCAACTCAGTTTTAAAAACTGAATAGAATGCAGTTTTCACTCACATGAAAGACGTATGCTTTCCTTCTAGAGAAGTGTTTTCAAAGACATTTACAGAGTGATTCTACAAAGCGTTTTTACTGACGTTGGCTTTTAAACGTGTTTGCAGTGAAATTTCTGTCAAACGCAAGACACGATATTTGCTGTTAAAGAATTGAATATGCAGAACGCAAATCAACACTTCCCTACAAGTGAATCGCCTAACCATGCAACTCAGTTCTAAAAACTGAATAGAATGCAGATTTCACTAACATGAAAGACGTATGCTTTCCTTCTTGAGAAGTGTTTTCAAAGACGTTCACAGAGTGATTCTACACAGCCTTTTTACTGACATTGGTTTTAAACGTGTTTTCAGTGGAATTTCTGTCAAACGCAAGACACGAGATTTGCTGTTAAAGAATTGAATATCCAGAATGCAAACAAGAACTTCCCTACAAGTGAATCGACTAACCATGCAACTCAGTTCTAAAAACTGAATAGAACGCAGTTTTCACTCAGCTGAAAGACGTATGCTTTCGTTCTTGAGAAGTGTTTTCAAAGAAGTTCACAGAGTGATTCTGCAAAGCCTTTTTAATGACGTTGGCTTTTAAACGTGTTTTCAGTGGAATTTCTGTCAAAGGCAAGACACGAGATTTGCTGTTAAAGAATTGAATGTACAAAAGGCAAACAAACACATCCCTACAAGTGAATCGCCAAACCGTGCAACTCAGTTCTAAAAACTGAATAGAATGCAGTTTTCACGCAGATGAAAGACGTATGTTTTCCTTCTAGAGAAGTGTTTTCAAAGACATTCACAGAGTGATTCTACAAAGCCTTTTTACTGACGTTGGCTGTTAAAGTCCGTTTCAGTGGAATTTCTGTCAAAAGCAAGACACGAGATTTGTTGTTAAAGAATTGATTATACAGAACGCAAACAAACACTTCCCTACAAGTGAATCACCTAACCATGCAACTCAGTTCTAAAAACTGAATAGAATGCAGTTTTCACTCACATGAAAGACGTATGCTTTCCTTCTAGAGAAGTGTTTTCAAAGACGTTCACAGAGTGATTCTGCAAAGCCTTTTTACTGATGTTGGTTTTAAACGTGTTTTCAGTGGAATTTCTGTCAAACGCAAGACACGAGATTTGCTGTTAAAGAATTGAATATCCAGAATGCAAACAAGAACTTCCCTACAAGTGAATCGACTACCCATGCAACTCAGTTCTAAAAACTGAATAGAATGCAGTTTTCACTCACATGAAAGACCTGTGCTTTCCTTCTTGAGAAGTGTTTTCAAAGACGTTCACAGAGTGATTCTCCAAAGCCCTTTTACTGACGTTGGTTTTAAACGTGTTTTCAGTGGAATTTCTGTCAAACGCAAGACACGAGATTTGTTGTTAAAGAATTGAATATACAGAACGCAAACACTTCCCTACAAGTGAATCGCCTAACCGTGCAACTCAGTTCTAAAAACTGAATAGAATGCAGTTTTCACTCAGATGAAAGACTTATGCTTTCCTTCTTGAGAAGTGTTTTCAAAGACGTTCACAGAGTGATTCTGCAAAGCCCTTTTCCTGACGTTGGTTTTAAACGTGTTTTCAGTGGAATTTCTGTCAAACGCAAGACACGAGATTTGCTGTTAAAGAATTGAATATCCAGAATGCAAACAAACACTTCCCTACAAGTGAATCGCCTAACCATGCAACTCAGTTCTAAAAACTGAATAGAATGCAGTTTTCAAGCAGATGAAAGACGTATGCTTTCCTTCTTGAGAAGTGTTTTCAAAGACGTTCACAGAGTGATTCTGCAAAGCCTTTTTACTGACTTTGGTTTTAAACTTGTTTTCAGTGGAATTTCCGTCAAATGCAAGACACGAGAATTGCTGTTAAAGAATTGAGTATACAGAACGCAAACCAACACTTCCCTACAAGTGAATCACGTAACCGTGCAACTCAGTTCTAAAAACTAATAGAATACAGTTTTCACTAACATGAAAGACGTATGCTTTCCTTCTTGAGAAGTGTTTTCAAAGACATTCAGAGAGTGATTCTACAAAGCCTTTTTACTGACGTTGGCTGTTAAAGTCCGTTTCAGTGGAATTTCTGTCAAAAGCAAGACATGAGATTTGTTGTTAAAGAATTGATTATACAGAACGCAAACAAACACTTCCCTACAAGTGAATCACCTAACCATGCAACTCAGTTCTAAAAACTGAATAGAATGCAGTTTTCACTCACATGAAAGACGTATGCTTTCCTTCTAGAGAAGTGTTTTCAAAGACTTTCACAGAGTGATTCAACGTGTTTTCAGTGGAATTTCTGTCAAACGCAAGACACGAGATTTGCTGTTAAAGAATTGAATATCCAGAATGCAAACAAGAACTTCCCTACAAGTGAATCGACTACCCATGCAACTCAGTTCTAAAAACTGAATAGAATGCAGTTTTCACTCACATGAAAGACCTGTGCTTTCCTTCTTGAGAAGTGTTTTCAAAGACGTTCACAGAGTGATACTCCAAAGCCCTTTTACTGACGTTGGTTTTAAACGTGTTTTCAGTGGAATTTCTGTCAAACGCAAGACACAAGATTTGTTGTTAAAGAATTGAATATACAGAACGCAAACAAACACTTCCCTACAAGTGAATCGCCTAACCGTGCAACTCAGTTCTAAAAACTGAATAGAAAGGAGTTTTCACGCTGATGAAAAGCGTATGCTTTCCTTCTAGAGAAGTGTTTTCAAAGACATTCACAGAGTGATTCTGCAAAGCCTTTTTACTGACTTTGGTTTTAAACGTGTTTTCAGTGGAATTTCCGTCAAATGCAAGACACGAGAATTGCTGTTAAAGAATTGAGTATACAGAACGCAAACCAACACTTCCCTACAAGTGAATCACGTAACCGTGCAACTCAGTTCTAAAAACTAATAGAATACAGTTTTCACTCAGATGAAAGACGTATGCTTTCCTTCTTGAGAAGTGTTTTCAAAGACGTTCAGAGAGTGATTCTGCAAAGCCTTTTTACTGACGTTGGCTTTTAAACGTGTTTTCCGTCGAATTTCTGTCAAACGCAAGACACGAGATTTGCTGTTAAAGAATTGAATATCCAGAATGCAAACAAACACTTCCCTACAAGTGAATCGCCTAACCATGCAACTCAGTTTTAAAAACTGAATAGAATGCAGTTTTCACTCACATGAAAGACGTATGCTTTCCTTCTAGAGAAGTGTTTTCAAAGACATTCACAGAGTGATTCTACAAAGCCTTTTTACTGACGTTGGCTTTTAAACGCGGTTTCAGTGGAATTTCTGTCAAACGAAAGACGAGAGATTTGCTGTTAAAGAATTGAATATCCAGAATGCAAACAAACACTTCCCTACAAGTGAATCGCCTAACCATGCAACTCAGTTTTAAAAACTGAATAGAATGCAGTTTTCACTCACATGAAAGACGTATGCTTTCCTTCTAGAGAAGTGTTTTCAAAGACATTTACAGAGTGATTCTACAAAGCGTTTTTACTGATGTTGGCTTTTAAACGTGTTTGCAGTGGAATTTCTGTCAAACGCAAGACACGATATTTGCTGTTAAAGAATTGAATATGCAGAACGCAAATCAACACTTCCCTACAAGTGAATCGCCTAACCATGCAACTCAGTTCTAAAAACTGAATAGAATGCAGATTTCACTAACATGAAAGACGTATGCTTTCCTTCTTGAGAAGTGTTTTCAAAGACGTTCACAGAGTGATTCTACACAGCCTTTTTACTGACATTGGTTTTAAACGTGTTTTCAGTGGAATTTCTGTCAAACGCAAGACACGAGATGTGCTGTTAAAGAATTGAATATCCAGAATGCAAACAAGAACTTCCCTACAAGTGAATCGACTAACCATGCAACTCAGTTTTAAAAACTGAATAGAACGCAGTTTTCACTCAGCTGAAAGACGTATGCTTTCAATCTTGAGAAGTGTTTTCAAAGAAGTTCACAGAGTGATTCTGCAAAGCCTTTTTAATGACGTTGGCTTTTAAACGTGTTTTCAGTGGAATTTCTGTCAAAGGCAAGACACGAGATTTGCTGTTAAAGAATTGAATGTACAGAAGGCAAACAAACACTTCCCTACAAGTGAATCGCCAAACCGTGCAACTCAGTTCTAAAAACTGAATAGAATGCAGTTTTCACGCAGATGAAAGACGTATGTTTTCCTTCTAGAGAAGTGTTTTCAAAGACATTCACAGAGTGATTCTACAAAGCCTTTTTACTGACGTTGGCTGTTAAAGTCCGTTTCAGTGGAATTTCTTTCAAAAGCAAGACACGAGATTTGTTGTTAAAGAATTGATTATACAGAACGCAAACAAACACTTCCCTACAAGTGAATCACCTAACCATGCAACTCAGTTCTAAAAACTGAATAGAATGCAGTTTTCACTCACATGAAAGACGTATGCTTTCCTTCTAGAGAAGTGTTTTCAAAGACATTCACAGAGTGATTCTACAAAGCCTTTTTACTGACGTTGGCTGTTAAAGTCCGTTTCAGTGGAATTTCTGTCAAAAGCAAGACACGAGATTTGTTGTTAAAGAATTGATTATACAGAACGCAAACAAACACTTCCCTACAAGTGAATCACCTAACCATGCAACTCAGTTCTAAAAACTGAATAGAATGCAGTTTTCACTCACATGAAAGACGTATGCTTTCCTTCTAGAGAAGTGTTTTCAAAGACGTTCACAGAGTGATTCTGCAAAGCCTTTTTACTGATGTTGGTTTTAAACGTGTTTTCAGTGGAATTTCTGTCAAACGCAAGACACGAGATTTGCTGTTAAAGAATTGAATATCCAGAATGCAAACAAGAACTTCCCTACAAGTGAATCGACTACCCATGCAACTCAGTTCCAAAAACTGAATAGAATGCAGTTTTCACTCACATGAAAGACCTGTGCTTTCCTTCTTGAGAAGTGTTTTCAAAGACGTTCACAGAGTGATTCTCCAAAGCCCTTTTACTGACGTTGGTTTTAAACGTGTTTTCAGTGGAATTTCTGTCAAACGCAAGACATGAGATTTGTATTTAAAGAATTGAATATACAGAACGCAAACAAACACTTCCCTACAAGTGAATCGCATAACCGTGCAACTCAGTTCTAAAAACTGAATAGAATGCAGTTTTCACGCTGATGAAAGGCGTATGCTTTCCTTCTAGAGAAGTGTTTTCAAAGACATTCACAGAGTGATTATACAAACCCTTTTTACTGACGTTGGCTTTTAAACGTGTTTTCAGTGGAATTTCTGTCAAACGCAAGACACGAGAGTTGCTGTTAAATAATTGAATATCCAGAATTCAAACAAACACTTCCCAACAAGTGAATTGCCTAACCATGCAACTCAGTTCTAAAAACTGAATAGAATGCAGTTTTCACTCAGATGAAAGACGTATGCTTTCCTTCTAGAGAAGTGTTTTCAAAGACATTCACAGAGTGATTCTACAAAGCCTTTTTACTGACGTTGGCTTTTAAAGTCCGTTTCAGTGGAATTTCTGTCAAAAGCAAGACACGAGATTCGTTGTTAAAGAATTGATTATACAGAACGCAAACAAACACTTCCCTACAAGTGAATCACCTAACCATGCAACTCAGTTCTAAAAACTGAATAGAATGCAGTTTTCACTCAGATGAAAGACGTATGCTTTCCTTCTAGAGAAGTGTTTTCAAAGACATTCACAGAGTGATTCTACAAAGCCTTTTTACTGACGTTGGCTTTTAAAGTTGGTTTCAGTGGAATTTCTGTCAAACACAAGACACGAGATTTGCTGTTAAAGAATTGAATATCCAGAATGCAAACAAACACTTCCCTACAATTGAATCTCCTAACCATGCATCTCAGTTCTAAAAACTGAATAGAATGCAGATTTCACTCAGATGATAGACGTATGCTTTCCTTCTTGAGAAGTGTTTTCAAAGACGTTCACAGAGTGATTCTCCAAAGCCTTTTTACTGATGTTGGTTTTAAACGTGTTTTCAGTGGAATTTCTGTCAAACGCAAGACACGAGATTTGTTGTTAAAGAATTGAATATACAGAACGCAAACAAACACTTCCCTACAAGTGAATCGCCTAACCGTGCAACTCAGTTCTAAAAACTGAATAGAATGCAGTTTTCACGCTGATGAAAGGCGTATGCTTTCCTTCTAGAGAAGTGTTTTCAAAGACATTCACAGAGCGATTCTACGAACCCTTTTTACTGACGTTGGCTTTTAAACGTGTTTTCAGTGGAATTTCTGTCAAACGCAAGACACGAGTTTTGCTGTTAAATAATTGAATATCCAGAATGCAAACAAACACTTCCGAACAAGTGAATTGCCTAACCATGCAACTCAGTTCTAAAAACTGAATAGAACGCAGTTTTCACTCAGATGAAAGACGTATGATTCCTTCTTGAGAAGTGTTTTCAAAGACGTTCACAGAGTGATTCTGCAAAGCCTTTTTAATGACGTTGGCTTTTAAACGTGTTTTCAGTGGAATTTCTGTCAAACGCAAGACACGAGATTTGCTGTTAAAGAATTGAATGTACAAAACGCAAACAAACACTTCCCTACAAGTAAATCGCCTAACCGTGCAACTCAGTTCTAAAAACTTTATAGAATGCAGTTTTCACTCAGATGAAAGACTTATGCTTTCCTTCTTGAGAAGTGTTTTCAAAGACGTTCACAGAGTGATTCTGCAAAGCCCTTTTCCTGACGTTGGTTTTAAACGTGTTTTCCGTCGAATTTCTGTCAAAGGCAAGACACGATATTTGCTGTTAAAAAATTGAATATACAGAACGCAAACAAACACTTCCCTACAATTGAATCGCCTCACCATGCAACTCAGCTCTAAAAACTGAATAGAACGCAGTTTTCATTCAGCTGAAAGACGTATGCTTTCTTCTTGAGAAGTGTTTTCAAAGATGTTCACAGAGTGATTCTGCAAAGCCTTTTTAATCACGTTGGCTTTTAAACGTGTTTTCAGTGGAATTTCTGTCAAACGCAAGACACGAGATTTGCTGTTAAAGAAATGAATGTACAGAACGCAAACCAACACTTCCCTACAAGTGAATCGCCTAACCGTGCAACTCAGTTCTAAAAACTGAATAGAATGCAGTTTTCACTCACATGAAAGACGTATGCTTTCCTTCTTGAGAAGTGTTTTCAAAGACATTCACAGAGTGATTCTAAAAAGCCTTTTTACTGACGTTGGCTTTTAAACGCGGTTTCAGTGGAATTTCTGTCAAATGCAAGACACGAGATTTGCTGTTAAAGAATTGAATATCCAGAATGCAAATAAACACTTCCCTACAAGTTAATCACCTAACCATGCAACTCAGTTCTAAAAACTGAATAGAATGCAGTTTTCACGCAGATGAAAGACGTATGCTTTCCTTCTAGAGAAGTGTTTTCAAAGACATTTACAGAGTGATTCTACAAAGCCTTTTTACTGACTTTGGCTTTTAAACGTGTTTTCAGTGGAATTTCTGTCAAACGCAAGACACGATATTTGCTGTTAAAGAATTGAGTATGCAGAACGCAAACCAACACTTCCCTACAAATGAATCGCCTAACCGTGCAACTCAGTTCTAAAAACTGAATAGAATGCAGTTTTCACTCAGATGAAAGACGTATGCTTTCCTTTTAGAGAAGTGTTTTCAAAGACTTTCACAGTGTGATTCTGCAAAGCCTTTTTACTGACGTTGGTTTTAAACGTGTTTTCAGTGGAATTTCTGTCAAACGCAAGACACGAGATTTGCTGTTAAAGAATTGAATATCCAGAATGCAAACAAGAACTTCCCTACAAGTGAATCGACTAACCATGCAACTCAGTTCTAAAAACTAAATAGAATGCAGTTTTCATGCTGATGAAAGGCGTATGCTTTCCTTGTAGAGAAGTGTTTTCAGAGACATTCACAGAGTGATTCTACAAACCCTTTTTACTGACGTTGGCTTTTAAACGTGTTTTCAGTGGAATTTCTGTCAAACGCAAGACACGATATTTGCTGTTAAAGAATTGAATATCCAGAATGCAAACAAACACTTCCCAACAAGTGAATTGCCTAACCATGCAACTCAGTTCTAAAAACTGAATAGAACGCAGTTTTCACTCAGATGAAAGACGTATGATTCCTTCTTGAGAAGTGTTTTCAAAGACATTCACAGAGTGATTCTGCAAAGCCTTTTTAATGACGTTGGCTTTTAAACGTGTTTTCAGTGGAATTTCTGTCAAACGCAAGACACGAGATTTGCTGTTAAAGAATTGAATGTACAGAACGCAAACAAACACTTCCCTACAAGTGAATCGCCTAACCGTGCAACTCAGTTCTAAAAACGGAATAGAATGCAGTTTTCACTCAGATGAAAGACTTATGCTTTCCTTCTTGAGAAGTGTTTTCAAAGACGTTCACAGAGTGATTCTGCAAAGCCCTTTTCCTGACGTTGGTTTTAAACGTGTTTTCAGTGGAATTTCTGTCAAACGCAAGAAACGAGATTTGCTGTTAAAGAATTGAATATCCAGAATGCAAACAAGAAGTTCCCTACAAGTGAATCGACTACCCATGCAACTCAGTTCTAAAGACTGAATAGAATGCAGTTTTCACTCACATGAAAGACCTGTGCTTTCCTTCTTGAGAAGTGTTTTCAAAGACGTTCACAGAGTGATTCTGCAAAGCCCTTTTCCTGACGTTGGTTTTAAACGTGTTTTCAGTGGAATTTCTGTCAAACGCAAGACACGAGATTTGTTGTTAAAGAATTGAATATACAGAACGCAAACAAACACTTTCCTACAAGTGAATCACCTAACCATGCAACTCAGTTCTAAAAACTGAATAGAATGCAGTTTTCACTCAGATGAAAGACGTATCCTTTCCTTCTAGAGAAGTGTTTTCAAAGACATTCACAGAGTGATTCTACAAAGCCTTTTTACTGACGTTGGCTTTTAAACGCGGTTTCAGTGGAATTTCTGTCAAACGCAAGACACGAGATTTGCTGTTAAAGAATTGAATATCCAGAATGCAAACAAACACTTCCCTACAAGTGAATCGCCTAACCATGCAACTCAGTTTTAAAAACTGAATAGAATGCAGTTTTCACTCACATGAAAGACGTATGCTTTCCTTCTAGAGAAGTGTTTTCAAAGACATTCACAGAGTGATTCTAAAAAGCCTTTTTACTGACATTGGCTTTTAAACGCGGTTTCAGTGGAATTTCTGTCAAACGCAAGACACGAGATTTGCTGTTAAAGAATTGAATATCCAGAATGCAAATAAACACTTCCCTACAAGTTAATCACCTAACCATGCAACTCAGTTCTAAAAACTGAATAGAATGCAGTTTTCACGCAGATGAAAGACGTATGCTTTTCTTCTAGAGAAGTGTTTTCAAAGACATTTACAGAGTGATTCTACAAAGCCTTTTTACTGACTTTGGCTTTTAAACGTGTTTTCAGTGGAATTTCTGTCAAACGCAAGACACGATATTTGCTGTTAAAGAATTGAATATCCAGAATGCAAACAAGAACTTCCCTACAAGTGAATCGACTACCCATGCAACTCAGTTCTAAAAACTGAATAGAATGCAGTTTTCACTCACATGAAAGACCTGTGCTTTCCTTCTTGAGAAGTGTTTTCAAAGACGTTCACAGAGTGATTCTCCAAAGCCCTTTTACTGACGTTCGTTTTAAACGTGTTTTCAGTATAATATCTGTCAAACGCAAGACACGAGATTTGTTGTTAAAGAATTGAATATACAGAACGCAAACAAACACTTCCATACAAGTGAATCGCCTAAACATGCAATTCAGTTCTAAAAACTGAATAGAATGCAGTTTTCACTCAGATGAAAGACGTATGCTTTCCTTCTAGAGAAGTGTTTTCAAAGACATTCACAGAGTGATTCTACAAAGCCTTTTTACTGACGTTGGCTTTTAAAGTCCGTTTCAGTGGAATTTCTGTCAAAAGCAAGACACGAGATTCGTTGTTAAAGAATTGATTATACAGAACGCAAACAAACACTTCCCTACAAGTGAATCACCTAACCATGCAACTCAGTTCTAAAAACTGAATAGAATGCAGTTTTCACTCAGATGAAAGACGTATGCTTTCCTTCTAGAGAAGTGTTTTCAAAGACATTCACAGAGTGATTCTACAAAGCCTTTTTACTGACGTTGGCTTTTAAAGTTGGTTTCAGTGGAATTTCTGTCAAACACAAGACACGAGATTTGCTGTTAAAGAATTGAATATCCAGAATGCAAACAAACACTTCCCTACAATTGAATCTCCTAACCATGCATCTCAGTTCTAAAAACTGAATAGAATGCAGATTTCACTCAGATGATAGACGTATGCTTTCCTTCTTGAGAAGTGTTTTCAAAGACTTCACAGACTGATTCTCCAAAGCCTTTTTACTGATGTTGGTTTTAAACGTGTTTTCAGTGGAATTTCTGTCAAACGCAAGACACGAGATTTGTTGTTAAAGAATTGAATATACAGAACGCAAATAAACACTTCCCTACAAGTGAATCGCCTAACCGTGCAACTCAGTTCTAAAAACTGAATAGAATGCAGTTTTCACGCTGATGAAAGGCGTATGCTTTCCTTCTAGAGAAGTGTTTTCAAAGACATTCACAGAGTGATTCTACAAACCCTTTTTACTGACGTTGGCTTTTAAACGTGTTTTCAGTGGAATTTCTGTCAAACGCAAGACACGATATTTGCTGTTAAATAATTGAATATCCAGAATGCAAACAAACACTTCCCAACAAGTGAATTGCCTAACCATGCAACTCAGTTCTAAAAACTGAATAGAACGCAGTTTTCACTCAGATGAAAGACGTATGATTCCTTCTTGAGAAGTGTTTTCAAAGACGTTCACAGAGTGATTCTGCAAAGCCTTTTTAATGACGTTGGCTTTTAAACGTGTTTTCAGTGAAATTTCTGTCAAACGCAAGACACAAGATTTGCTGTTAAAGAATTGAATGTACAAAACGCAAACAAACACTTCCCTACAAGTAAATCGCCTAACCGTGCAACTCAGTTCTAAAAACTTTATAGAATGCAGTTTTCACTCAGATGAAAGACTTATGCTTTCCTTCTTGAGAAGTGTTTTCAAAGACGTTCACAGAGTGATTCTGCAAAGCCCTTTTCCTGACGTTGGTTTTAAACATGTTTTCAGTGGAATTTCTGTCAAACGCAAGACACGAGATTTGCTGTTAAAGAATTGAATATCCAGAATGCAAACAAACACTTCCCTACAAGTGAATCGCCTAACCATGCAACTCAGTTTTAAAAACTGAATAGAATGCAGTTTTCACTCACATGAAAGACGTACGCTTTCCTTCTTGAGAAGTGTTTTCAAAGACGTTCACAGAGTGATTCTGCAAAGCCTTTTTACTGACTTTGGTTTTAAACGTGTTTTCAATGGAATTTCCGTCAAATGCAAGAACGAGATTTGCTGTAAAAGAATTGAGTATACAGAATGCAAACCAACACTTCCCTACAAGTGAATCACGTAACCGTGCAACTCAGTTCTAAAAACTAATAGAATACAGTTTTCACTAACATGAAAGACGTAAGCTTTCCTTCTTGAGAAGTGTTTTCAAAGACGTTCACAGAGTGATTCTGCAAAGCCTTTTTACTGACGTTGGCTTTTAAACGTGTTTTCCGTCGAATTTCTGTCAAAGGCAAGACACGATATTTGCTGTTAAAAAATTGAATATACAGAACGCAAACAAACACTTCCCTACAATTGAATCGCCTCACCATGCAACTCAGCTCTAAAAACTGAATAGAACGCAGTTTTCATTCAGCTGAAAGACGTATGCTTTCTTCTTGAGAAGTGTTTTCAAAGATGTTCACAGAGTGATTCTGCAAAGCCTTTTTACTGACGTTGGCTTTTAAACGCGGTTTCAGTGGAATTTCTGTCAAACGCAAGACACGAGATTTGCTGTTAAAGAATTGAATATCCAGAATGCAAACAAGAACTTCCCTACAAGTGAATCGACTAACCATGCAACTCAGTTCTAAAAACTGAATAGAATGCAGTTTTCACTCACATGAAAGACGTATGCTTTCCTTCTTGAGAAGTGTTTTCAAAGACATTCACAGAGTGATTCTAAAAAGCCTTTTTACTGACGTTGGCTTTTAAACGCGGTTTCAGTGGAATTTCTGTCAAATGCAAGACACGAGATTTGCTGTTAAAGAATTGAATATCCAGAATGCAAATAAACACTTCCCTACAAGTTAATCACCTAACCATGCAACTCAGTTCTAAAAACTGAATAGAATGCAGTTTTCACGCAGATGAAAGACGTATGCTTTCCTTCTAGAGAAGTGTTTTCAAAGACATTTACAGAGTGATTCTACAAAGCCTTTTTACTGACTTTGGCTTTTAAACGTGTTTTCAGTGGAATTTCTGTCAAACGCAAGACACGATATTTGCTGTTAAAGAATTGAGTATGCAGAACGCAAACCAACACTTCCCTACAAGTGAATCGCCTAACCGTGCAACTCAGTTCTAAAAACTGAATAGAATGCAGTTTTCACTCAGATGAAAGACGTATGCTTTCCTTCTAGAGAAGTGTTTTCAAAGACTTTCACAGTGTGATTCTGCAAAGCCTTTTTACTGACGTTGGTTTTAAACGTGTTTTCAGTGGAATTTCTGTCAAACGCAAGACACGAGATTTGCTGTTAAAGAATTGAATATCCAGAATGCAAACAAGAACTTCCCTACAAGTGAATCGACTAACCATGCAACTCAGTTATAAAAACTAAATAGAATGCAGTTTTCATGCTGATGAAAGGCGTATGTTTTCCTTGTAGAGAAGTGTTTTCAGAGACATTCACAGAGTGATTCTACAAACCCTTTTTACTGACGTTGGCTTTTAAACGTGTTTTCAGTGGAATTTCTGTCAAATGCAAGACACGATATTTGCTGTTAAAGAATTGAATATCCAGAATGCAAACAAACATTTCCTAACAAGTGAATTGCCTAACCATGCAACTCAGTTCTAAAAATTTATAGAATGCAGTTTTCACTCACATGAAAGACGTACGCTTTCCTTCTTGAGAAGTGTTTTCAAAGACGTTCACAGAGTGATTCTGCAAAGCCTTTTTACTGACTTTGGTTTTAAACGTGTTTTCAATGGAATTTCCGTCAAATGCAAGAACGAGATTTGCTGTAAAAGAATTGAGTATACAGAATGCAAACCAACACTTCCCTACAAGTGAATCACGTAACCGTGCAACTCAGTTCTAAAAACTAATAGAATACAGTTTTCACTAACATGAAAGACGTAAGCTTTCCTTCTTGAGAAGTGTTTTCAAAGACGTTCACAGAGTGATTCTGCAAAGCCTTTTTACTGACGTTGGCTTTTAAACGTGTTTTCCGTCGAATTTCTGTCAAAGGCAAGACACGATATTTGCTGTTAAAAAATTGAATATACAGAACGCAAACAAACACTTTCCTACAATTGAATCGCCTCACCATGCAACTCAGCTCTAAAAACTGAATAGAACGCAGTTTTCATTCAGCTGAAAGACGTATGCTTTCTTCTTGAGAAGTGTTTTCAAAGATGTTCACAGAGTGATTCTGCAAAGCCTTTTTACTGACGTTGGCTTTTAAACGCGGTTTCAGTGGAATTTCTGTCAAACGCAAGACACGAGATTTGCTGTTAAAGAATTGAATATCCAGAATGCAAACAAGAACTTCCCTACAAGTGAATCGACTAACCATGCAACTCAGTTCTAAAAACTGAATAGAATGCAGTTTTCACTCACATGAAAGACGTATGCTTTCCTTCTTGAGAAGTGTTTTCAAAGACATTCACAGAGTGATTCTAAAAAGCCTTTTTACTGACGTTGGCTTTTAAACGCGGTTTCAGTGGAATTTCTGTCAAATGCAAGACACGAGATTTGCTGTTAAAGAATTGAATATCCAGAATGCAAATAAACACTTCCCTACAAGTTAATCACCTAACCATGCAACTCAGTTCTAAAAACTGAATAGAATGCAGTTTTCACGCAGATGAAAGACGTATGCTTTCCTTCTAGAGAAGTGTTTTCAAAGACATTTACAGAGTGATTCTACAAAGCCTTTTTACTGACTTTGGCTTTTAAACGTGTTTTCAGTGGAATTTCTGTCAAACGCAAGACACGATATTTGCTGTTAAAGAATTGAGTATGCAGAACGCAAACCAACACTTCCCTACAAGTGAATCGCCTAACCGTGCAACTCAGTTCTAAAAACTGAATAGAATGCAGTTTTCACTCAGATGAAAGACGTATGCTTTCCTTCTAGAGAAGTGTTTTCAAAGACTTTCACAGTGTGATTCTGCAAAGCCTTTTTACTGACGTTGGTTTTAAACGTGTTTTCAGTGGAATTTCTGTCAAACGCAAGACACGAGATTTGCTGTTAAAGAATTGAATATCCAGAATGCAAACAAGAACTTCCCTACAAGTGAATCGACTAACCATGCAACTCAGTTATAAAAACTAAATAGAATGCAGTTTTCATGCTGATGAAAGGCGTATGTTTTCCTTGTAGAGAAGTGTTTTCAGAGACATTCACAGAGTGATTCTACAAACCCTTTTTACTGACGTTGGCTTTTAAACGTGTTTTCAGTGGAATTTCTGTCAAACGCAAGACACGATATTTGCTGTTAAAGAATTGAATATCCAGAATGCAAACAAACATTTCCTAACAAGTGAATTGCCTAACCATGCAACTCAGTTCTAAAATTTATAGAATGCAGTTTTCACTCAGATGAAAGACGTATGATTCCTTCTTGAGAAGTGTTTTCAAAGACGTTCACAGAGTGATTCTGCAAAGCCTTTTTAATGACGTTGGCTTTTAAACGTGTTTTCAGTGGAATTTCTGTCAAACGCAAGACACGAGATTTGCTGTTAAAGAATTGAATGTACAGAACGCAAACAAACACTTCCCTACAAGTGAATCGCCTAACCGTGCAACTCAGTTCTAAAAACGGAATAGAATGCAGTTTTCACTCAGATGAAAGACTTATGCTTTCCTTCTTGAGAAGTGTTTTCAAAGACGTTCACAGAGTGATTCTGCAAAGCCCTTTTCCTGACGTTGGTTTTAAACGTGTTTTCAGTGGAATTTCTGTCAAACGCAAGAAACGAGATTTGCTGTTAAAGAATTGAATATCCAGAATGCAAACAAGAAGTTCCCTACAAGTGAATCGACTACCCATGCAACTCAGTTCTAAAAACTGAATAGAATGCAGTTTTCACTCACATGAAAGACCTGTGCTTTCCTTCTTGAGAAGTGTTTTCAAAGACGTTCACAGAGTGATTCTGCAAAGCCCTTTTCCTGACGTTGGTTTTAAACGTGTTTTCAGTGGAATTTCTGTCAAACGCAAGACACGAGATTTGTTGTTAAAGAATTGAATATACAGAACGCAAACAAACACTTTCCTACAAGTGAATCACCTAACCATGCAACTCAGTTCTAAAAACTGAATAGAATGCAGTTTTCACTCAGATGAAAGACGTATCCTTTCCTTCTAGAGAAGTGTTTTCAAAGACATTCACAGAGTGATTCTACAAAGCCTTTTTACTGACGTTGGCTTTTAAACGCGGTTTCAGTGGAATTTCTGTCAAACGCAAGACACGAGATTTGCTGTTAAAGAATTGAATATCCAGAATGCAAACAAACACTTCCCTACAAGTGAATCGCCTAACCATGCAACTCAGTTTTAAAAACTGAATAGAATGCAGTTTTCACTCACATGAAAGACGTATGCTTTCCTTCTAGAGAAGTGTTTTCAAAGACATTCACAGAGTGATTCTAAAAAGCCTTTTTACTGACATTGGCTTTTAAACGCGGTTTCAGTGGAATTTCTGTCAAACGCAAGACACGAGATTTGCTGTTAAAGAATTGAATATCCAGAATGCAAATAAACACTTCCCTACAAGTTAATCACCTAACCATGCAACTCAGTTCTAAAAACTGAATAGAATGCAGTTTTCACGCAGATGAAAGACGTATGCTTTTCTTCTAGAGAAGTGTTTTCAAAGACATTTACAGAGTGATTCTACAAAGCCTTTTTACTGACTTTGGCTTTTAAACGTGTTTTCAGTGGAATTTCTGTCAAACGCAAGACACGATATTTGCTGTTAAAGAATTGAATATCCAGAATGCAAACAAGAACTTCCCTACAAGTGAATCGACTACCCATGCAACTCAGTTCTAAAAACTGAATAGAATGCAGTTTTCACTCACATGAAAGACCTGTGCTTTCCTTCTTGAGAAGTGTTTTCAAAGACGTTCACAGAGTGATTCTCCAAAGCCCTTTTACTGACGTTCGTTTTAAACGTGTTTTCAGTGGAATATCTGTCAAACGCAAGACACGAGATTTGTTGTTAAAGAATTGAATATACAGAACGCAAAAAAAAACTTCCATACAAGTGAATCGCCTAAACATGCAATTCAGTTCTAAAAACTGAATAGAATGCAGTTTTCACTCAGATGAAAGACGTATGCTTTCCTTCTAGAGAAGTGTTTTCAAAGACATTCACAGAGTGATTCTACAAAGCCTTTTTACTGACGTTGGCTTTTAAAGTCCGTTTCAGTGGAATTTCTGTCAAAAGCAAGACACGAGATTCGTTGTTAAAGAATTGATTATACAGAACGCAAACAAACACTTCCCTACAAGTGAATCACCTAACCATGCAACTCAGTTCTAAAAACTGAATAGAATGCAGTTTTCACTCAGATGAAAGACGTATGCTTTCCTTCTAGAGAAGTGTTTTCAAAGACATTCACAGAGTGATTCTACAAAGCCTTTTTACTGACGTTGGCTTTTAAAGTTGGTTTCAGTGGAATTTCTGTCAAACACAAGACACGAGATTTGCTGTTAAAGAATTGAATATCCAGAATGCAAACAAACACTTCCCTACAATTGAATCTCCTAACCATGCATCTCAGTTCTAAAAACTGAATAGAATGCAGATTTCACTCAGATGATAGACGTATGCTTTCCTTCTTGAGAAGTGTTTTCAAAGACGTTCACAGACTGATTCTCCAAAGCCTTTTTACTGATGTTGGTTTTAAACGTGTTTTCAGTGGAATTTCTGTCAAACGCAAGACACGAGATTTGTTGTTAAAGAATTGAATATACAGAACGCAAACAAACACTTCCCTACAAGTGAATCGCCTAACCGTGCAACTCAGTTCTAAAAACTGAATAGAATGCAGTTTTCACGCTGATGAAAGGCGTATGCTTTCCTTCTAGAGAAGTGTTTTCAAAGACATTCACAGAGTGATTCTACAAACCCTTTTTACTGACGTTGGCTTTTAAACGTGTTTTCAGTGGAATTTCTGTCAAACGCAAGACACGAGATTTGCTGTTAAATAATTGAATATCCAGAATGCAAACAAACACTTCCCAACAAGTGAATTGCCTAACCATGCAACTCAGTTCTAAAAACTGAATAGAACGCAGTTTTCACTCAGATGAAAGACGTATGATTCCTTCTTGAGAAGTGTTTTCAAAGACGTTCACAGAGTGATTCTGCAAAGCCTTTTTAATGACGTTGGCTTTTAAACGTGTTTTCAGTGGAATTTCTGTCAAACGCAAGACACAAGATTTGCTGTTAAAGAATTGAATGTACAAAACGCAAACAAACACTTCCCTACAAGTAAATCGCCTAACCGTGCAACTCAGTTCTAAAAACTTTATAGAATGCAGTTTTCACTCAGATGAAAGACTTATGCTTTCCTTCTTGAGAAGTGTTTTCAAAGACGTTCACAGAGTGAATCTGCAAAGCCCTTTTCCTGACGTTGGTTTTAAACGTGTTTTCAGTGGAATTTCTGTCAAACGCAAGACACGAGATTTGCTCTTAAAGAATTGAATATCCAGAATGCAAACAAACACTTCCCTACAAGTGAATCGCCTAACCATGCAACTCAGTTTTAAAAACTGAATAGAATGCAGTTTTCACTCACATGAAAGACGTATGCTTTCCTTCTTGAGAAGTGTTTTCAAAGACGTTCACAGAGTGATTCTGCAAAGCCTTTTTACTGACTTTGGTTTTAAACGTGTTTTCAGTGGAATTTCCGTCAAATGCAAGAACGAGATTTGCTGTAAAAGAATTGAGTATACAGAATGCAAACCAACACTTCCCTACAAGTGAATCACGTAACCGTGCAACTCAGTTCTAAAAACTAATAGAATACAGTTTTCACTAACATGAAAGACGTAAGCTTTCCTTCTTGAGAAGTGTTTTCAAAGATGTTCACAGAGTGATTCTGCAAAGCCTTTTTACTGACGTTGGCTTTTAAACGTGTTTTCCGTCGAATTTCTGTCAAAGGCAAGACACGATATTTGCTGTTAAAAAATTGAATATACAGAACGCAAACAAACACTTCCCTACAATTGAATCGCCTCACCATGCAACTCAGCTCTAAAAACTGAATAGAACGCAGTTTTCATTCAGCTGAAAGACGTATGCTTTCTTCTTGAGAAGTGTTTTCAAAGATGTTCACAGAGTGATTCTGCAAAGCCTTTTTAATCACGTTGGCTTTTAAACGTGTTTTCAGTGGAATTTATGTCAAACGCAAGACACGAGATTTGCTGTTAAAGAATTGAATGTACAGAAGGCAAACAAACACTTCCCTACAAGTGAATTGCCTAACCGTGCAACTCAGTTCTAAAAACTGAATAGAATGCAGTTTTCACTCAGATGAAAGACGTATGCTTTCCTTCAAGAGAAGTGTTTTCAAAGACATTCACAGAGTGATTCTACAAAGCCTTTTTACTGACGTTGGCTTTTAAACGCGGTTTCAGTGGAATTTCTGTCAAACGCAAGACACGAGATTTGCTGTTAAAGAATTGAATATCCAGAATGCAAACAAGAACTTCCCTACAAGTGAATCGACTAACCATGCAACTCAGTTCTAAAAACTGAATAGAATGCAGTTTTCACTCACATGAAAGACGTATGCTTTCCTTCTTGAGAAGTGTTTTCAAAGACATTCACAGAGTGATTCTAAAAAGCCTTTTTACTGACGTTGGCTTTTAAACGCGGTTTCAGTGGAATTTCTGTCAAATGCAAGACACGAGATTTGCTGTTAAAGAATTGAATATCCAGAATGCAAATAAACACTTCCCTACAAGTTAATCACCTAACCATGCAACTCAGTTCTAAAAACTGAATAGAATGGAGTTTTCACGCAGATGAAAGACGTATGCTTTCCTTCTAGAGAAGTGTTTTCAAAGACATTTACAGAGTGATTCTACAAAGCCTTTTTACTGACTTTGGCTTTTAAACGTGTTTTCAGTGGAATTTCTGTCAAATGCAGGACACGATATTTGCTGTTAAAGAATTGAGTATGCAGAACGCAAACCAACACTTCCCTACAAGTGAATCGCCTAACCGTGCAACTCAGTTCTAAAAACTGAATAGAATGCAGTTTTCACTCAGATGAAAGACGTATGCTTTCCTTCTAGAGAAGTGTTTTCAAAGACTTTCACAGTGTGATTCTGCAAAGCCTTTTTACTGACGTTGGTTTTAAACGTGTTTTCAGTGGAATTTCTGTCAAACGCAAGACACGAGATTTGCTGTTAAAGAATTGAATATCCAGAATGCAAACAAGAACTTCCCTACAAGTGAATCGACTAACCATGCAACTCAGTTCTAAAAACTAAATAGAATGCAGTTTTCATGCTGATGAAAGGCGTATGCTTTCCTTGTAGAGAAGTGTTTTCAGAGACATTCACAGAGTGATTCTACAAACCCTTTTTACTGACGTTGGCTTTTAAACGTGTTTTCAGTGGAATTTCGGTCAAACGCAAGACACGATATTTGCTGTTAAAGAATTGAATATCCAGAATGCAAACAAACACTTCCCAACAAGTGAATTGCCTAACCATGCAACTCAGTTCTAAAAACTGAATAGAACGCAGTTTTCACTCAGATGAAAGACGTATGATTCCTTCTTGAGAAGTGTTTTCAAAGACGTTCACAGAGTGATTCTGCAAAGCCTTTTTAATGACGTTGGCTTTTAAATGTGTTTTCAGTGGAATTTCTGTCAAACGCAAGACACGAGATTTGCTGTTAAAGAATTGAATGTACAGAACGCTAACAAACACTTCCCTACAAGTGAATCGCCTAACCGTGCAACTCAGTTCTAAAAACGGAATAGAAAGCAGTTTTCACTCAGCTGAAAGACTTATGCTTTCCTTCTTGAGAAGTGTTTTCAAAGACGTTCACAGAGTGATTCTGCAAAGCCCTTTTCCTGACGTTGGTTTTAAACGTGTTTTCAGTGGAATTTCTGTCAAACGCAAGAAACGAGATTTGCTGTTAAAGAATTGAATATCCAGAATGCAAACAAGAAGTTCCCTACAAGTGAATCGACTACCCATGCAACTCAGTTCTAAAAACTGAATAGAATGTAGTTTTCACTCACATGAAAGACCTGTGCTTTCCTTCTTGAGAAGTGTTTTCAAAGACGTTCACAGAGTGATTCTGCAAATCCCTTTTCCTGACGTTGGTTTTAAAGGTGTTTTCAGTGGAATTTCTGTCAAACGCAAGACACGAGATTTGTTGTTAAAGAATTGAATATACAGAACGCAAACAAACACTTTCCTACAAGTGAATCACCTAACCATGCAACTCAGTTCTAAAAACTGAATAGAATGCAGTTTTCACGCTGATGAAAGACGTATGCTTTCGTTCTTGAGAAGTGTTTTCAAAGACATTCACAGAGTGATTCTACAAAGCCTTTTTACTGACGTTGGCTTTTAAACGCGGTTTCAGTGGAATTTCTGTCAAAAGCAAGACACGAGATTTGCTGTTAAAGAATTGAATATCCAGAATGCAAACAAACACTTCCCTACAAGTGAATCGCCTAACCATGCAACTCAGTTTTAAAAACTGAATAGAATGCAGTTTTCACTCACATGAAAGACGTATGCTTTCCTTCTAGAGAAGTGTTTTCAAAGACATTCACAGAGTGATTCTAAAAAGCCTTTTTACTGACATTGGCTTTTAAACGCGGTTTCAGTGGAATTTCTGTCAAACGCAAGACACGAGATTTGCTGTTAAAGAATTGAATATCCAGAATGCAAATAAACACTTCCCTACAAGTTAATCACCTAACCATGCAACTCAGTTCTAAAAACTGAATAGAATGCAGTTTTCACGCAGATGAAAGACGTATGCTTTTCTTCTAGAGAAGTGTTTTCAAAGACATTTACAGAGTGATTCTACAAAGCCTTTTTACTGACTTTGGCTTTTAAACGTGTTTTCAGTGGAATTTCTGTCAAACGCAAGACACGATATTTGCTGTTAAAGAATTGAATATCCAGAATGCAAACAAGAACTTCCCTACAAGTGAATCGACTACCCATGCAACTCAGTTCTAAAAACTGAATAGAATGCAGTTTTCACTCACATGAAAGACCTGTGCTTTCCTTCTTGAGAAGTGTTTTCAAAGACGTTCACAGAGTGATTCTCCAAAGCCCTTTTACTGACGTTCATTTTAAACGTGTTTTCAGTGGAATATCTGTCAAACGCAAGACACGAGATTTGTTGTTAAAGAATTGAATATACAGAACGCAAACAAACACTTCCATACAAGTGAATCGCCTAAACATGCAATTCAGTTCTAAAAACTGAATAGAATGCAGTTTTCACTCAGATGAAAGACGTATGCTTTCCTTCTAGAGAAGTGTTTTCAAAGACATTCACAGAGTGATTCTACAAAGCCTTTTTACTTACGTTGGCTTTTAAACGCGGTTTCAGTGGAATTTCTATCAAACGCAAGACACGAGATTTGCTGTTAAAGAATTGAATATCCAGAATACAAACAAACACTTCCCTACAAGTGAATCACCTAACCATGCAACTCAGTTCTAAAAACTGAATAGAATGCAGTTTTCACTCACATGAAAGACGTATGCTTTCCTTCTAGAGAAGTGTTTTCAAAGACATTCACAGAGTGATTCTAAAAAGCCTTTTTACTGACATTGGCTTTTAAACGCGGTTTCAGTGGAATTTCTGTCAAACGCAAGACACGAGATTTGCTGTTAAAGAATTGAATATCCAGAATGCAAATAAACACTTCCCTACAAGTTAATCACCTAACCATGCAACTCAGTTCTAAAAACTGAATAGAATGCAGTTTTCACGCAGATGAAAGACGTATGCTTTCCTTCTAGAAAAGTGTTTTCAAAGACATTCACAGAGTGATTCTACAAAGCCTTTTTACTGACGTTGGCTTTTAAACGCGGTTTCAGTGGAATTTCTGTCAAACGCAAGACACGAGATTTGCTGTTAAAGAATTGAATATCCAGAATGCAAACAAAAATTCCCTACAAGTGAATCGCCTAACCATGGAACTCAGTTTTAAAAACTGAATAGAATGCAGTTTTCACTCACATGAAAGACGTATGCTTTCCTTCTAGAGAAGTGTTTTCAAAGACATTCACAGAGTGATTCTAAAAAGCCTTTTTACTGACATTGGCTTTTAAACGCGGTTTCAGTGGAATTTCTGTCAAACGCAAGACACGAGATTTGCTGTTAAAGAATTGAATATCCAGAATACAAATAAACACTTCCCTACAAGTTAATCACCTAACCATGCAACTCAGTTCTAAAAACTGAATAGAATGCAGTTTTCACGCAGATGAAAGACGTATGCTTTCCTTCTAGAGAAGTGTTTTCAAAGACATTTACAGAGTGATTCTACAAAGCCTTTTTACTGACTTTGGCTTTTAAACGTGTTTTCAGTGGAATTTCTGTCAAACGCAAGACACGATATTTGCTGTTAAAGAATTGAATATCCAGAATGCAAACAAGAACTTCCCTACAAGTGAATCGACTACCCATGCAACTCAGTTCTAAAAACTGAATAGAATGCAGTTTTCACTGACATGAAAGACGTATGCTTTCCTTCTAGAAAAGTGTTTTCAAAGACGTTCACAGAGTGATTCTCCAAAGCCCTTTTACTGACGTTGGCTTTTAAACGCGGTTTCAGTGGAATTTCTATCAAACACAAGACACGAGATTTGCTGTTAAAGAATTGAATATCCAGAATACAAACAAACACTTCCCTACAAGTGAATCGCCTAACCATGCAACTCAGTTTTAAAAACTGAATAGAATGCAGTTTTCACTCACATGAAAGACGTATGCTTTCCTTCTAGAGAAGTGTTTTCAAAGACATTCACAGAGTGATTCTAAAAAGCCTTTTTACTGACGTTGGCTTTTAAACGCGGTTTCAGTGGAATTTCTGTCAAACGCAAGACACGAGATTTGCTGTTAAAGAATTGAATATCCAGAATGCAAATAAACACTTCCCTACAAGTTAATCACCTAACCATGCAACTCAGTTCTAAAAACTGAATAGAATGCAGTTTTCACGCAGATGAAAGACGTATGCTTTCCTTCTAGAGAAGTGTTTTCAAAGACATTTACAGAGTGATTCTACAAAGTCTTTTTACTGACTTTGGCTTTTAAACGTGTTTTCAGTGGAATTTCTGTCAAACGCAAGACACGATATTTGCTGTTAAAGAATTGAGTATGCAGAACGCAAACCAACACTTCCCTACAAGTGAATCGCCTAACTGTGCAACTCAGTTCTAAAAACTGAATAGAATGCAGATTTCACTCAGATGAAAGACGTATGCTTTCCTTCTTGAGAAGTGTTTTCAAAGACGTTCACAGAGTGATTCTGCAAAGCCTTTTTACTGACGTTGTTTTTAAACGTGTTTTCAGTGGAATTTCTGTCAAACGCAAGACACGAGATTTGTTGTTAAAGAATTGAATATACAGAATGCAAATAAACACTTCCCTACAAGTGAATCGACTACCCATGCAACTCAGTTCTAAAAACTGAATAGAATGCAGTTTTCACTCACATGAAAGACCTGTTCTTTCCTTCTTGAGAAGTGTTTTCAAAGACGTTCACAGAGTGATTCTCTAAAGCCCTTTTACTGACGTTGGTTTTAAACGTGTTTTCAGTGGAATTTCTGTCAAACGCAAGACACGAGATTTGCTCTTAAAGAATTGAATATCCAGAATGCAAACAAACACTTCCCTACAAGTGAATCGCCTAACCGTGCAACTCAGTTCTAAAAACTGAATAGAATGCAGTTTTCACTCAGATGAAAGACGTATGCTTTCCTTCTAGAGAAGTGTTTTCAAAGACATTCACAGAGTGATTCTAAAAAGCCTTTTTACTGACGTTGGCTTTTAAACGCTGTTTCAGTGGAATTTCTGTCAAATGCAAGACACGAGATTTGCTGTTAAAGAATTGAATATCCAGAATGCAAATAAACACTTCCCTACAAGTTAATCACCTAACCATGCAACTCAGTTCTAAAAACTGAATAGAATGCAGTTTTCACGCAGATGAAAGACGTATGCTTTCCTTCTAGAGAAGTGTTTTCAAAGACGTTCACAGTGTGATTCTGCAAAGCCTTTTTCCTTACGTTGGTTTTAAACGTGTTTTCAGTGGAATTTCTGTCAAATGCAAGACACGAGATTTGCTGTTAAAGAATTGAATATCCAGAATGCAAACAAGAACTTCCCTACAAGTGAATCGACTAACCATGCAACTCAGTTCTAAAAACTAAATAGAATGCAGTTTTCACGCTGATGAAAGGCGTATGCTTTCCTTGTAGAGAAGTGTTTTCAAAGACATTCACAGAGTGATTCTACAAACCCTTTTTACTGAAGTTGTCTTTTAAACGTGTTTTCAGTGGAATTTCTGTCAAACGCAAGACACGAGATTTGCTGTTAAAGAATTGAATATCCAGAATGCAAACAAACACTTCCCAACAAGTGAATTGCCTAACCATGCAACTCAGTTCTAAAAACTGAATAAAAGCAGTTTTCACTCAGATGAAAAACGTATGATTCCTTCTTGAGAAGTGTTTTCAAAGACGTTCACAGAATGATTCTGCAAAGCCTTTTTAGTGACGTTGGCTTTAAAACGTGTTTTCAGTGGAATTTCTGTCAAACGCAAGACACGAGATTTGCTGTTAAAGAATTGAATGTACAGAACGCAAACAAACACTTCCCTACAAGTGAATCGCCTAACTATGCAACTCAGCTCTAAAAACTGAATAGAACGCAGTTTTCACTCAGCTGAAAGACGTATGCTTTCTTCTTGAGAAGTGTTTTCAAAGACGTTCACAGAGTGATTCTGCAAAGCCTTTTTAATCACGTTGGCTTTTAAACGTGTTTTCAGTGGAATTTCTGTCAAACGCAAGACACGATATTTGCTGTTAAAGAATTGAGTATGCAGAACGCAAACAAACACTTCCCTACAAGTGAATCGCCTAACTATGCAACTCAGCTCTAAAAACTGAATAGAACGCAGTTTTCACTCAGATGAAAGACGTATGCTTTCCTTCTAGAGAAGTGTTTTCAAAGACATTCACAGAGTGATTTTACAAAGCCTTTTTACTGACGTTGGCTTTTAAAGTCCGTTTCAGTGGAATTTCTGTCAAACGCAAGACACGAGATTTGTTGTTAAAGAATTGAATATACAGAACGCAAACAAACACTTCCCTACAAGTGAATCACCTAACCATGCAACTCAGTTCTAAAAACTGAATAGAATGCAGTTTTCACTCAGATGAAAGACGTATGCTTTCCTTCTAGAGAAGTGTTTTCAAAGACATTCACAGAGTGATTCTACAAAGCCTTTTTACTGACGTTGGCTTTTAAAGTTGGTTTCAGTGGAATTTCTGTCAAACGCAAGACACGAGATTTGCTGTTAAAGAATTGAATATCCAGAATGCAAACAAACACTTCCCTACAAGTGAAACGCCTAACCATGCATCTCAGTTCTAAAAACTGAATAGAATGCAGTTTTCACTCACATGAAAGACGTATGCTTTCCTTCAAGAGAAGTGTTTTCAAAGACATTCACAGAGTGATTCTACAAAGCCTTTTTACTGATGTTGGCTTTTAAACGCGGTTTCAGTGGAATTTCTGTCAAACGCAAGACACGAGATTTGCTGTTAAAGAATTGAATATCCAGAATAAAAACAAACACTTCCCTACAAGTGAATCGCCTAACCATGCATCTCAGTTCTAAAAACTGAATAGAATGCAGTTTTCACTCACATGAAAGACATATGCTTTCCTTCAAGAGAAGTGTTTTCAAAGACATTCACAGAGTGATTCTACAAAGCCTTTTTACTGACGTTGGCTTTTAAACGCGGTTTCAGTGGAATTTCTGTCAAACGCAAGACACGAGATTTGCTGTTAAAGAATTGAATATCCAGAATGCAAATAAACACTTCCCTACAAGTTAATCACCTAACCATGCAACTCAGTTCTAAAAACTGAATAGAATGCAGTTTTCACGCAGATGAAAGACGTATGCTTTCCTTCTAGAGAAGTGTTTTCAAAGACATTTACAGAGTGATTCTACAAAGTCTTTTTACTGACTTTGGCTTTTAAACGTGTTTTCAGTGGAATTTCTGTCAAACCCAAGACACGATATTTGCTGTTAAAGAATTGAGTATGCAGAACGCAAACCAACACTTCCCTACAAGTGAATCGCCTAACCGTGCAACTCAGTTCTAAAAACTGAATAGAATGCAGATTTCACTCAGATGAAAGACGTATGCTTTCCTTCTTGAGAAGTGTTTTCAAAGACGTTCACAGAGTGATTCTGCAAAGCCTTTTTACTGACGTTGTTTTTAAACGTGTTTTCAGTGGAATTTCTGTCAAACGCAAGACACGAGATTTGCTGTTAAAGAATTGAATATCCAGAAAGCAAACAAGAACTTCCCTACAAGTGAATCGACTACCCATGCAACTCAGTTCTAAAAACTGAATAGAATGCAGTTTTCACTCACATGAAAGACCTGTGCTTTCCTTCTTGAGAAGTGTTTTCAAAGACGTTCACAGAGTGATTCTCCAAAGCCCTTTTACTGACGTTCGTTTTAAACGTGTTTTCAGTGGAATTTCTGTCAAACGCAAGACACGAGATTTGTTGTTAAAGAATTGAATATACAGAACGCAAACAAACACTTCCATACAAGTGAATCGCCTAACCATGCAACTCAGTTCTAAAAACTGAATAGAATGCAGTTTTCACTCACATGAAAGACCTGTGCTTTCCTTCTAAAGAAGTGTTTTCAAAGACATTCACAGAGTGAATCTACAAAGCCTTTTTACTGACGTTGGCTTTTAAACGCGGTTTCAGTGGAATTTCTGTCAAACGCAAGACACGAGATTTGCTGTTAAAGAATTGAATATGTAGAATACAAACAAACACTTCCCTACAAGTGAATCGCCTAACCATGCAACTCAGTTTTAAAAACTGAATAGAATGCAGTTTTCACTCACATGAAAGACGTATGCTTTCCTTCTAGAGAAGTGTTTTCAAAGACATTCACAGAGTGATTCTAAAAAGCCTTTTTACTGACGTTGGCTTTTAAATGCGGTTTCAGTGGAATTTCTGTCAAACGCAAGACACGAGATTTGCTGTTAAAGAATTGAATATCCAGAATGCAAATAAACACTTCCCTACAAGTTAATCACCTAACCATGCAACTCAGTTCTAAAAACTGAATAGAATGCAGTTTTCACGCAGATGAAAGACGTATGCTTTCCTTCTAGAGAAGTGTTTTCAAAGACATTTACAGAGTGATTCTACAAAGTCTTTTTACTGACTTTGGCTTTTAAACGTGTTTTCAGTGGAATTTCTGTCAAACGCAAGACACGATATTTGCTCTTAAAGAATTGAGTATGCAGAATGCAAACCAACACTTCCCTACAAGTGAATCGCCTAACCGTGCAACTCAGTTCTAAAAACTGAATAGAATGCAGATTTCACTCAGATGAAAGACGTATGCTTTCCTTCTTGAGAAGTGTTTTCAAAGACGTTCACAGAGTGATTCTGCAAAGCCTTTTTACTGACGTTGTTTTTAAACGTGTTTCAGTGGAATTTCTGTCAAACGCAAGACACGAGATTTGCTGTTAAAGAATTGAATATCCAGAATGCAAACAAGAACTTCCCTACAAGTGAATCGACTACCCATGCAACTCAGTTCTAAAAACTGAATAGAATGCAGTTTTCACTCACATGAAAGACCTGTTCTTTCCTTCTTGAGAAGTGTTTTCAAAGACGTTCACAGAGTGATTCTGCAAAGCCTTTTTAATCACGTTGGCTTTTAAACGTGTTTTCAGTGGAATTTCTGTCAAACGCAAGACACGAGATTTGCTGTTAAAGAATTGAATGTACAGAAGGCAAACAAACACTTCCCTACAAGTGAATCGCCTAACCATGCAACTCAGTTCTAAAAACTGAATAGAATGCAGTTTTCACTCAGATGAAAGACGTATGCTTTCCTTCTAGAGAAGTGTTTTCAAAGACATTCACAGAGTGATTCTACAAAGCCTTTTTACTGACGTTGGCTTTTAAAGTCCGTTTCAGTGGAATTTCTGTCAAACGCAAGACACGAGATTTGTTGTTAAAGAATTGAATATACAGAACGCAAACAAACACTTCCCTACAAGTGAATCACCTAACCATGCAACTCAGTTCTAAAAACTGAATAGAATGCAGTTTTCACTCAGATGAAAGACGTATGCTTTCCTTCTAGAGAAGTGTTTTCAAAGACATTCACAGAGTGATTCTACAAAGCCTTTTTACTGACATTGGCTTTTAAAGTCGGTTTCAGTGGAATTTCTGTCAAACGCAAGACACGAGATTTGCTGTTAAAGAATTGAATATCCAGAATGCAAACAAACACTTCCCTACAAGTAAATCGCCTAACCATGCATCTCAGTTCTAAAAACTGAATAGAATGCAGTTTTCACTCACATGAAAGACGTATGCTTTCCTTCAAGAGAAGTGTTTTCAAAGACATTCACAGAGTGATTCTACAAAGCCTTTTTACTGACATTGGCTTTTAAATGCGGTTTCAGTGGAATTTCTGTCAAACGCAAGACACGACATTTACTGTTAAAGAATTGAATATCCAGAATAAAAACAAACACTTCCCTACAAGTGAATCGCCTAACCATGCAACTCAGTTTTAAAAACTGAATAGAATGCAGTTTTCACTCACATGAAAGACGTATGCTTTCCTTCTAGAGAAGTGTTTTCAAAGACGTTCACAGAGTGATTCTGCAAAGCCTTTTTACAGACTTTGGTTTTAAACGTGTTTTCAGTGGAATTTCCGTCAAATGCAAGACACGAGATTTGCTGTTAAAGAATTGAGTACACAGAACGCAAACCAACACTTCCCTACAAGTGAATCACGTAACCGTGCAACTCAGTTCTAAAAACTAATTGAATACAGTTTTCACTAACATGAAAGACGTATGCTTTCCTTCTTGAGAAGTGTTTTCAAAGACGTTCAAAGAGTGATTCTGCAAAGCCTTTTTACTGACGTTGGCTTTTAAACGTGTTTTCCGTCGAATTTTTGTCAAACGCAAGACACGATATTTGCTGTTAAAGAATTGAATATACAGAACGCAAACAAACACTTCCCTACAAGTGAATCACCTAACCATGCAACTCAGCTCTAAAAACTGAATAGAACGCAGTTTTCACTCAGCTGAAAGACGTATGCTTTCTTCTTGAGAAGTGTTTTCAAAGACGTTCACAGAGTGATTCTGCAAAGCCTTTTTAATCACGTTGGCTTTTAAACGTGTTTTCAGTGGAATTTCTGTCAAACGCAAGACACGAGATTTGCTGTTAAAGAATTGAATGTACAGAAGGCTAACAAACACTTCCCTACAAGTGAATCGCCTAACCGTGCAACTCAGTTCTAAAAACTGAATAGAATGCAGTTTTCACTCAGATGAAAGACGTATGCTTTCCTTCTAGAGAAGTGTTTTCAAAGACATTCACAGAGTGATTCTACAAAGCCTTTTTACTGACGTTGGCTTTTAAAGTCCATTTCAGTGGAATTTCTGTCAAACGCAAGACACGAGATTTGTTGTTAAAGAATTGAATATACAGAACGCAAACAAACACTTCCATACAAGTAAATCGCCTAACCATGCAACTCAGTTCTAAAAACTGAATAGAATGCAGTTTTCACTCACATGAAAGACCTGTGCTTTCCTTCTAGAGAAGTGTTTTCAAAGACATTCACAGAGTGATTCTACAAAGCCTTTTTACTGACGTTGGCTTTTAAACGCAGTTTCAGTGGAATTTCTGTCAAACGCAAGACACGAGATTTGCTGTTAAAGAATTGAATATCCAGAATGCAAACAAACACTTCCCTACAAGTAAATCGCCTAACCATGCATCTCAGTTCTAAAAACTGAATAGAATGCAGTTTTCACTCACATGAAAGACGTATGCTTTCCTTCAAGAGAAGTGTTTTCAAAGACATTCACAGAGTGATTCTACAAAGCCTTTTTACTGACGTTGGCTTTTAAATGCGGTTTCAGTGGAATTTCTGTCAAACGCAAGACACGAGATTTACTGTTAAAGAATTGAATATCCAGAATAAAAACAAACACTTCCCTACAAGTGAATCGCCTAACCATGCAACTCAGTTTTAAAAACTGAATAGAATGCAGTTTTCACTCACATGAAAGACGTATGCTTTCCTTCTAGAGAAGTGTTTTCAAAGACATTCACAGAGTGATTCTAAAAAGCCTTTTTACTGACGTTGGCTTTTAAACGCGGTTTCAGTGGAATTTCTGTCAAACGCAAGACACTAGATTTGCTGTTAAAGAATTGAATATCCAGAATGCAAATAAACACTTCCCTACAAGTTAATCACCTAACCATGCAACTCAGTTCTAAAAACTGAATAGAATGCAGTTTTCACGCAGATGAATGACGTATGCTTTCCTTCTTGAGAAGTGTTTTCAAAGACGTTCACAGAGTGATTCTGCAAAGCCTTTTTACAGACTTTGGTTTTAAACGTGTTTTCAGTGGAATTTCCGTCAAATGCAAGACACGAGATTTGCTGTTAAAGAATTGAGTACACAGAACGCAAACCAACACTTCCCTACAAGTGAATCACGTAACCGTGCAACTCAGTTCTAAAAACTAATTGAATACAGTTTTCACTAACATGAAAGACGTATGCTTTCCTTCTTGAGAAGTGTTTTCAAAGACGTTCAAAGAGTGATTCTGCAAAGCCTTTTTACTGACGTTGGCTTTTAAACGTGTTTTCCGTCGAATTTTTGTCAAACGCAAGACACGATATTTGCTGTTAAAGAATTGAATATACAGAACGCAAACAAACACTTCCCTACAAGTGAATCACCTAACCATGCAACTCAGCTCTAAAAACTGAATAGAACGCAGTTTTCACTCAGCTGAAAGACGTATGCTTTCTTCTTGAGAAGTGTTTTCAAAGACGTTCACAGAGTGATTCTGCAAAGCCTTTTTAATCACGTTGGCTTTTAAACGTGTTTTCAGTGGAATTTCTGTCAAACGCAAGACACGAGATTTGCTGTTAAAGAATTGAATGTACAGAAGGCTAACAAACACTTCCCTACAAGTGAATCGCCTAACCGTGCAACTCAGTTCTAAAAACTGAATAGAATGCAGTTTTCACTCAGATGAAAGACGTATGCTTTCCTTCTAGAGAAGTGTTTTCAAAGACATTCACAGAGTGATTCTACAAAGCCTTTTTACTGACGTTGGCTTTTAAAGTCCATTTCAGTGGAATTTCTGTCAAACGCAAGACACGAGATTTGTTGTTAAAGAATTGAATATACAGAACGCAAACAAACACTTCCATACAAGTGAATCGCCTAACCATGCAACTCAGTTCTAAAAACTGAATAGAATGCAGTTTTCACTCACATGAAAGACCTGTGCTTTCCTTCAAGAGAAGTGTTTTCAAAGACATTCACAGAGTGATTCTACAAAGCCTTTTTACTGACGTTGGCTTTTAAACGCGGTTTCAGTGGAATTTCTGTCAAACGCAAGACACGAGATTTGCTGTTAAAGAATTGAATATCCAGAATGCAAATAAACACTTCCCTACAAGTTAATCACCTAACCATGCAACTCAGTTCTAAAAACTGAATAGAATGCAGTTTTCACGCAGATGAAAGACGTATGCTTTCCTTCTAGAGAAGTGTTTTCAAAGACATTTACAGAGTGATTCTACAAAGTCTTTTTACTGACTTTGGCTTTTAAACGTGTTTTCAGTGGAATTTCTGTCAAACCCAAGACACGATATTTGCTGTTAAAGAATTGAGTATGCAGAACGCAAACCAACACTTCCCTACAAGTGAATCGCCTAACCGTGCAACTCAGTTCTAAAAACTGAATAGATTGCAGATTTCACTCAGATGAAAGACGTATGCTTTCCTTCTTGAGAAGTGTTTTCAAAGACGTTCACAGAGTGATTCTGCAAAGCCTTTTTACTGACGTTGTTTTTAAACGTGTTTTCAGTGGAATTTCTGTCAAACGCAAGACACGAGATTTGCTGTTAAAGAATTGAATATCCAGAAAGCAAACAAGAACTTCCGTACAAGTGAATCGACTACCCATGCAACTCAGTTCTAAAAACTGAATAGAATGCAGTTTTCACTCACATGAAAGACCTGTGCTTTCCTTCTTGAGAAGTGTTTTCAAAGACGTTCACAGAGTGATTCTCCAAAGCCCTTTTACTGACGTTCGTTTTAAACGTGTTTTCAGTGGAATTTCTGTCAAACGCAAGACACGAGATTTGTTGTTAAAGAATTGAATATACAGAACGCAAACAAACACTTCCATACAAGTGAATCGCCTAACCATGCAACTCAGTTCTAAAAACTGAATAGAATGCAGTTTTCACTCACATGAAAGACCTTTGCTTTCCTTCTAGAGAAGTGTTTTCAAAGACATTCACAGAGTGATTCTAAAAAGCCTTTTTACTGACGTTGGCTTTTAAATGCGGTTTCAGTGGAATTTCTGTCAAACGCAAGACACGAGATTTGCTGTTAAAGAATTGAATATACAGAACGCAAACAAACACTTCCCTACAAGTGAATCACCTAACCATGCAACTCAGCTCTAAAAACTGAATAGAACGCAGTTTTCACTCAGCTGAAAGACGTATGCTTTCTTCTTGAGAAGTGTTTTCAAAGACGTTCACAGAGTGATTCTGCAAAGCCTTTTTAATCACGTTGGCTTTTAAACGTGTTTTCAGTGGAATTTCTGTCAAACGCAAGACACGAGATTTGCTGTTAAAGAATTGAATGTACAGAAGGCTAACAAACACTTCCCTACAAGTGAATCGCCTAACCGTGTAACTCAGTTCTAAAAACTGAATAGAATGCAGTTTTCACTCAGATGAAAGACGTATGCTTTCCTTCTAGAGAAGTGTTTTCAAAGACATTCACAGAGTGATTCTACAAAGCCTTTTTACTGACGTTGGCTTTTAAAGTCCATTTCAGTGGAATTTCTGTCAAACGCAAGACACGAGATTTGTTGTTAAAGAATTGAATATACAGAACGCAAACAAACACTTCCATACAAGTGAATCGCCTAACCATGCAACTCAGTTCTAAAAACTGAATAGAATGCAGTTTTCACTCACATGAAAGACCTGTGCTTTCCTTCTAGAGAAGTGTTTTCAAAGACATTCACAGAGTGATTCTACAAAGCCTTTTTACTGACGTTGGCTTTTAAACGCAGTTTCAGTGGAATTTCTGTCAAACGCAAGACACGAGATTTGCTGTTAAAGAATTGAATATCCAGAATGCAAACAAACACTTCCCTACAAGTAAATCGCCTAACCATGCATCTCAGTTCTAAAAACTGAATAGAATGCAGTTTTCACTCACATGAAAGACGTATGCTTTCCTTCAAGAGAAGTGTTTTCAAAGACATTCACAGAGTGATTCTACAAAGCCTTTTTACTGACGTTGGCTTTTAAATGCGGTTTCAGTGGAATTTCTGTCAAACGCAAGACACGAGATTTACTGTTAAAGAATTGAATATCCAGAATAAAAACAAACACTTCCCTACAAGTGAATCGCCTAACCATGCAACTCAGTTTTAAAAACTGAATAGAATGCAGTTTTCACTCACATGAAAGACGTATGCTTTCCTTCTAGAGAAGTGTTTTCAAAGACATTCACAGAGTGATTCTAAAAAGCCTTTTTACTGACGTTGGCTTTTAAACGCGGTTTCAGTGGAATTTCTGTCAAACGCAAGACACTAGATTTGCTGTTAAAGAATTGAATATCCAGAATGCAAATAAACACTTCCCTACAAGTTAATCACCTAACCATGCAACTCAGTTCTAAAAACTGAATAGAATGCAGTTTTCACGCAGATGAATGACGTATGCTTTCCTTCTTGAGAAGTGTTTTCAAAGACGTTCACAGAGTGATTCTGCAAAGCCTTTTTACAGACTTTGGTTTTAAACGTGTTTTCAGTGGAATTTCCGTCAAATGCAAGACACGAGATTTGCTGTTAAAGAATTGAGTACACAGAACGCAAACCAACACTTCCCTACAAGTGAATCACGTAACCGTGCAACTCAGTTCTAAAAACTAATTGAATACAGTTTTCACTAACATGAAAGACGTATGCTTTCCTTCTTGAGAAGTGTTTTCAAAGACGTTCAAAGAGTGATTCTGCAAAGCCTTTTTACTGACGTTGGCTTTTAAACGTGTTTTCCGTCGAATTTTTGTCAAACGCAAGACACGATATTTGCTGTTAAAGAATTGAATATACAGAACGCAATCAAACACTTCCCTACAAGTGAATCACCTAACCATGCAACTCAGCTCTAAAAACTGAATAGAACGCAGTTTTCACTCAGCTGAAAGACGTATGCTTTCTTCTTGAGAAGTGTTTTCAAAGACGTTCACAGAGTGATTCTGCAAAGCCTTTTTAATCACGTTGGCTTTTAAACGTGTTTTCAGTGGAATTTCTGTCAAACGCAAGACACGAGATTTGCTGTTAAAGAAGTGAATGTACAGAAGGCTAACAAACACTTCCCTACAAGTGAATCGCCTAACCGTGCAACTCAGTTCTAAAAACTGAATAGAATGCAGTTTTCACTCAGATGAAAGACGTATGCTTTCCTTCTAGAGAAGTGTTTTCAAAGACATTCACAGAGTGATTCTACAAAGCCTTTTTACTGACGTTGGCTTTTAAACGCGGTTTCAGTGGAATTTCTGTCAAACGCAAGACACGAGATTTGCTGTTAAAGAATTGAATATCCAGAATGCAAATAAACACTTCCCTACAAGTTAATCACCTAACCATGCAACTCAGTTCTAAAAACTGAATAGAATGCAGTTTTCACGCAGATGAAAGACGTATGCTTTCCTTCTAGAGAAGTGTTTTCAAAGACATTTACAGAGTGATTCTACAAAGTCTTTTTACTGACTTTGGCTTTTAAACGTGTTTTCAGTGGAATTTCTGTCAAACCCAAGACACGATATTTGCTGTTAAAGAATTGAGAATGCAGAACGCAAACCAACACTTCCCTACAAGTGAATCGCCTAACCGTGCAACTCAGTTCTAAAAACTGAATAGAATGCAGATTTCACTCAGATGAAAGACGTATGCTTTCCTTCTTGAGAAGTGTTTTCAAAGACGTTCACAGAGTGATTCTGCAAAGCCTTTTTACTGACGTTGTTTTTAAACGTGTTTTCAGTGGAATTTCTGTCAAACGCAAGACACGAGATTTGCTGTTAAAGAATTGAATATCCAGAAAGCAAACAAGAACTTCCGTACAAGTGAATCGACTACCCATGCAACTCAGTTCTAAAAACTGAATAGAATGCAGTTTTCACTCACATGAAAGACCTGTGCTTTCCTTCTTGAGAAGTGTTTTCAAAGACGTTCACAGAGTGATTCTCCAAAGCCCTTTTACTGACGTTCGTTTTAAACGTGTTTTCAGTGGAATTTCTGTCAAACGCAAGACACGAGATTTGTTGTTAAAGAATTGAATATACAGAACGCAAACAAACACTTCCATACAAGTGAATCGCCTAACCATGCAACTCAGTTCTAAAAACTGAATAGAATGCAGTTTTCACTCACATGAAAGACCTTTGCTTTCCTTCTAGAGAAGTGTTTTCAAAGACATTCACAGAGTGATTCTACAAAGCCTTTTTACTGACGTTGGCTTTTAAACGCGGTTTCAGTGGAATTTCTGTCAAACGCAAGACACGAGATTTGCTGTTAAAGAATTGAATATGTAGAATACAAACAAACACTTCCCTACAAGTGAATCGCCTAACCATGCAACTCAGTTTTAAAAACTGAATAGAATGCAGTTTTCACTCACATGAAAGACGTATGCTTTCCTTCTAGAGAAGTGTTTTCAAAGACATTCACAGAGTGATTCTAAAAAGCCTTTTTACTGACGTTGGCTTTTAAATGCGGTTTCAGTGGAATTTCTGTCAAACGCAAGACACGAGATTTGCTGTTAAAGAATTGAATATCCAGAATGCAAATAAACACTTCCCTACAAGTTAATCACCTAACCATGCAACTCAGTTCTAAAAACTGAATAGAATGCAGTTTTCACGCAGATGAAAGACGTATGCTTTCCTTCTAGAGAAGTGTTTTCAAAGACATTTACAGAGTGATTCTACAAAGTCTTTTTACTGACTTTGGCTTTTAAACGTGTTTTCAGTGGAATTTCTGTCAAACGCAAGACACGATATTTGCTCTTAAAGAATTGAGTATGCAGAATGCAAACCAACACTTCCCTACAAGTGAATCGCCTAACCGTGCAACTCAGTTCTAAAAACTGAATAGAATGCAGATTTCACTCAGATGAAAGACGTATGCTTTCCTTCTTGAGAAGTGTTTTCAAAGACGTTCACAGAGTGATTCTGCAAAGCCTTTTTACTGACGTTGTTTTTAAACGTGTTTCAGTTGAATTTCTGTCAAACGCAAGACACGAGATTTGCTGTTAAAGAATTGAATATCCAGAATGCAAACAAGAACTTCCCTACAAGTGAATCGACTACCCATGCAACTCAGTTCTAAAAACTGAATAGAATGCAGTTTTCACTCACATGAAAGACCTGTTCTTTCCTTCTTGAGAAGTGTTTTCAAAGACGTTCACAGAGTGATTCTGCAAAGCCTTTTTAATCACGTTGGCTTTTAAACGTGTTTTCAGTGGAATTTCTGTCAAACGCAAGACACGAGATTTGCTGTTAAAGAATTGAATGTACAGAAGGCAAACAAACACTTCCCTACAAGTGAATCGCCTAACCATGCAACTCAGTTCTAAAAACTGAATAGAATGCAGTTTTCACTCAGATGAAAGACGTATGCTTTCCTTCTAGAGAAGTGTTTTCAAAGACATTCACAGAGTGATTCTACAAAGCCTTTTTACTGACGTTGGCTTTTAAAGTCCGTTTCAGTGGAATTTCTGTCAAACGCAAGACACGAGATTTGTTGTTAAAGAATTGAATATACAGAACGCAAACAAACACTTCCCTACAAGTGAATCACCTAACCATGCAACTCAGTTCTAAAAACTGAATAGAATGCAGTTTTCACTCAGATGAAAGACGTATGCTTTCCTTCTAGAGAAGTGTTTTCAAAGACATTCACAGAGTGATTCTACAAAGCCTTTTTACTGACATTGGCTTTTAAAGTCGGTTTCAGTGGAATTTCTGTCAAACGCAAGACACAAGATTTGCTGTTAAAGAATTGAATATCCAGAATGCAAACAAACACTTCCCTACAAGTAAATCGCCTAACCATGCATCTCAGTTCTAAAAACTGAATAGAATGCAGTTTTCACTCACATGAAAGACGTATGCTTTCCTTCAAGAGAAGTGTTTTCAAAGATATTCACAGAGTGATTCTACAAAGCCTTTTTACTGACGTTGGCTTTTAAATGCGGTTTCAGTGGAATTTCTGTCAAACGCAAGACACGAGATTTACTGTTAAAGAATTGAATATCCAGAATAAAAACAAACACTTCCCTACAAGTGAATCGCCTAACCATGCAACTCAGTTTTAAAAACTGAATAGAATGCAGTTTTCACTCACATGAAAGACGTATGCTTTCCTTCTAGAGAAGTGTTTTCAAAGACATTCACAGAGTGATTCTAAAAAGCCTTTTTACTGACGTTGGCTTTTAAACGCGGTTTCAGTGGAATTTCTGTCAAACGCAAGACACTAGATTTGCTGTTAAAGAATTGAATATCCAGAATGCAAATAAACACTTCCCTACAAGTTAATCACCTAACCATGCAACTCAGTTCTAAAAACTGAATAGAATGCAGTTTTCACGCAGATGAATGACGTATGCTTTCCTTCTTGAGAAGTGTTTTCAAAGACGTTCACAGAGTGATTCTGCAAAGCCTTTTTACAGACTTTGGTTTTAAACGTGTTTTCAGTGGAATTTCCGTCAAATGCAAGACACGAGATTTGCTGTTAAAGAATTGAGTACACAGAACGCAAACCAACACTTCCCTACAAGTGAATCACGTAACCGTGCAACTCAGTTCTAAAAACTAATTGAATACAGTTTTCACTAACATGAAAGACGTATGCTTTCCTTCTTGAGAAGTGTTTTCAAAGACGTTCAAAGAGTGATTCTGCAAAGCCTTTTTACTGACGTTGGCTTTTAAACGTGTTTTCCGTCGAATTTTTGTCAAACGCAAGACACGATATTTGCTGTTAAAGAATTGAATATACAGAACGCAAACAAACACTTCCCTACAAGTGAATCACCTAACCATGCAACTCAGCTCTAAAAACTGAATAGAACGCAGTTTTCACTCAGCTGAAAGACGTATGCTTTCTTCTTGAGAAGTGTTTTCAAAGACGTTCACAGAGTGATTCTGCAAAGCCTTTTTAATCACGTTGGCTTTTAAACGTGTTTTCAGTGGAATTTCTGTCAAACGCAAGACACGAGATTTGCTGTTAAAGAATTGAATGTACAGAAGGCAAACAAACACTTCCCTACAAGTGAATCGCCTAACCATGCAACTCAGTTCTAAAAACTGAATAGAATGCAGTTTTCACTCAGATGAAAGACGTATGCTTTCCTTCTAGAGAAGTGTTTTCAAAGACATTCACAGAGTGATTCTACAAAGCCTTTTTACTGACATTGGCTTTTAAAGTCGGTTTCAGTGGAATTTCTGTCAAACGCAAGACACAAGATTTGCTGTTAAAGAATTGAATATCCAGAATGCAAACAAACACTTCCCTACAAGTAAATCGCCTAACCATGCATCTCAGTTCTAAAAACTGAATAGAATGCAGTTTTCACTCACATGAAAGACGTATGCTTTCCTTCAAGAGAAGTGTTTTCAAAGATATTCACAGAGTGATTCTACAAAGCCTTTTTACTGACGTTGGCTTTTAAATGCGGTTTCAGTGGAATTTCTGTCAAACGCAAGACACGAGATTTACTGTTAAAGAATTGAATATCCAGAATAAAAACAAACACTTCCCTACAAGTGAATCGCCTAACCATGCAACTCAGTTTTAAAAACTGAATAGAATGCAGTTTTCACTCACATGAAAGACGTATGCTTTCCTTCTAGAGAAGTGTTTTCAAAGACATTCACAGAGTGATTCTAAAAAGCCTTTTTACTGACGTTGGCTTTTAAACGCGGTTTCAGTGGAATTTCTGTCAAACGCAAGACACTAGATTTGCTGTTAAAGAATTGAATATCCAGAATGCAAATAAACACTTCCCTACAAGTTAATCACCTAACCATGCAACTCAGTTCTAAAAACTGAATAGAATGCAGTTTTCACGCAGATGAATGACGTATGCTTTCCTTCTTGAGAAGTGTTTTCAAAGACGTTCACAGAGTGATTCTGCAAAGCCTTTTTACAGACTTTGGTTTTAAACGTGTTTTCAGTGGAATTTCCGTCAAATGCAAGACACGAGATTTGCTGTTAAAGAATTGAGTACACAGAACGCAAACCAACACTTCCCTACAAGTGAATCACGTAACCGTGCAACTCAGTTCTAAAAACTAATTGAATACAGTTTTCACTAACATGAAAGACGTATGCTTTCCTTCTTGAGAAGTGTTTTCAAAGACGTTCAAAGAGTGATTCTGCAAAGCCTTTTTACTGACGTTGGCTTTTAAACGTGTTTTCCGTCGAATTTTTGTCAAACGCAAGACACGATATTTGCTGTTAAATAATTGAATATACAGAACGCAAACAAACACTTCCCTACAAGTGAATCACCTAATCATGCAACTCAGCTCTAAAAACTGAATAGAACGCAGTTTTCACTCAGCTGAAAGACGTATGCTTTCTTCTTGAGAAGTGTTTTCAAAGACGTTCACAGAGTGATTCTGCAAAGCCTTTTTAATCACGTTGGCTTTTAAACGTGTTTTCAGTGGAATTTCTGTCAAACGCAAGACACGAGATTTGCTGTTAAAGAATTGAATGTACAGAAGGCTAACAAACACTTCCCTACAAGTGAATCGCCTAACCGTGCAACTCAGTTCTAAAAACTGAATAGAATGCAGTTTTCACTCAGATGAAAGACGTATGCTTTCCTTCTAGAGAAGTGTTTTCAAAGACATTCACAGAGTGATTCTACAAAGCCTTTTTACTGACGTTGGCTTTTAAAGTCCATTTCAGTGGAATTTCTGTCAAACGCAAGACACGAGATTTGTTGTTAAAGAATTGAATATACAGAACGCAAACAAACACTTCCATACAAGTGAATCGCCTAACCATGCAACTCAGTTCTAAAAACTGAATAGAATGCAGTTTTCACTCACATGAAAGACCTGTGCTTTCCTTCTAGAGAAGTGTTTTCAAAGACATTCACAGAGTGATTCTACAAAGCCTTTTTACTGACGTTGGCTTTTAAACGCAGTTTCAGTGGAATTTCTGTCAAACGCAAGACACGAGATTTGCTGTTAAAGAATTGAATATCCAGAATACAAACAAACACTTCCCTACAAGTGAATCGCCTAACCATGCAACTCAGTTTTAAAAACTGAATAGAATGCAGTTTTCACTCAGATGAAAGACGTGTGCTTTCCTTCTAGAGAAGTGTTTTCAAAGACATTCACAGAGTGATTCTAAAAAGCCTTTTTACTGACGTTGGCTTTTAAAAGCTGTTTCAGTGGAATTTCTGTCAAACGCAAGACACGAGATTTGCTGTTAAAGAATTGAATATCCAGAATGCAAATAAACACTTCCCTACAAGTTAATCACCTAACCATGCAACTCAGTTCTAAAAACTGAATAGAATGCAGTTTTCACGCAGATGAAAGACGTATGCTTTCCTTCTAGAGAAGTGTTTTCAAAGACATTTACAGAGTGATTCTACAAAGTCTTTTTACTGACTTTGGCTTTTAAACGTGTTTTCAGTGGAATTTCTGTCAAACGCAAGACACGATATTTGCTGTTAAAGAATTGAGTATGCAGAATGCAAACCAACACTTCCCTACAAGTGAATCGCCTAACCGTGCAACTCAGTTCTAAAAACTGAATAGAATGCAGATTTCACTCAGATGAAAGACGTATGCTTTCCTTCTTGAGAAGTGTTTTCAAAGACGTTCACAGAGTGATTCTGCAAAGCCTTTTTACTGACGTTGTTTTTAAACGTGTTTTCAGTGGAATTTCTGTCAAACGCAAGACACGAGATTTGCTGTTAAAGAATTGAATATCCAGAATGCAAACAAGAACTTCCCTACAAGTGAATCGACTACCCATGCAACTCAGTTCTAAAAACTGAATAGAATGCAGTTTTCACTCACATGAAAGACCTGTTCTTTCCTTCTAGAGAAGTGTTTTCAAAGACGTTCACAGAGTGATTCTCCAAAGCCCTTTTACTGACGTTGGTTTTAAACGTGTTTTCAGTGGAATTTCTGTCAAACGCAAGACACGAGATTTGCTGTTAAAGAATTGAATGTACAGAAGGCAAACAAACACTTCCCTACAAGTGAATCGCCTAACCGTGCAACTCAGTTCTACAAACTGAATAGAATGCAGTTTTCACTCAGATGAAAGACGTATGCTTTCCTTCTAGAGAAGTGTTTTCAAAGACATTCACAGAGTGATTCTACAAAGCCTTTTTACTGACGTTGGCTTTTAAACACGGTTTCAGTGGAATTTCTGTCAAACGCAAGACACGAGATTTGCTGTTAAAGAATTGAATATCCAGAATGCAAACAAACACTTCCCTACAAGTGAATCGCCTAACCATGCAACTCAGTTTTAAAAACTGAATAGAATGCAGTTTTCACTCACATGAAAGACCTATGCTTTCCTTCTAGAGAAGTGTTTTCAAAGACATTCACAGAGTGATTCTAAAAAGCCTTTTTACTGACGTTGGCTTTTAAACGCGGTTTCAGTGGAATTTCTGTCAAATGCAAGACACGAGATTTGCTGTTAAAGAATTGAATATCCAGAATGCAAATAAACACTTCCCTACAAGTTAATCACCTAACCATGCAACTCAGTTCTAAAAACTGAATAGAATGCAGTTTTCACGCAGATGAAAGACGTATGCTTTCCTTCTGGAGAAGTGTTTTCAAAGACATTTACAGAGTGATTCTACAAAGCCTTTTTACTGACTTTGGCTTTTAAACGTGTTTTCAGTGGAATTTCTGTCAAACGCAAGACACGATATTTGCTGTTAAAGAATTGAATATACAGAACGCAAACAAACACTTCCCTACAAGTGAATCGCCTAACTATGCAACTCAGCTCTAAAAACTGAATAGAACGCAGTTTTCACTCAGCTGAAAGACGTATGCTTTCTTCTTGAGAAGTGTTTTCAAAGACGTTCACAGAGTGATTCTGCAAAGCCTTTTTAATCACGTTGGCTTTTAAACGTGTTTTCAGTGGAATTTCTGTCAAACGCAAGACACGAGATTTGCTGTTAAAGAATTGAATGTACAGAAGGCAAACAAACACTTCCCTACAAGTGAATCACCTAACCATGCAACTCAGTTCTAAAAACTGAATAGAATGCAGTTTTCACTCAGATGAAAGACGTATGCTTTCCTTCTAGAGAAGTGTTTTCAAAGACATTCACAGAGTGATTCTACAAAGCCTTTTTACTGACGTTGGCTTTTAAAGTCGGTTTCAGTGGAATTTCTGTCAAACGCAAGACACGAGATTTGCTGTTAAAGAATTGAATATCCAGAATGCAAACAAACACTTCCCTACAAGTAAATCGCCTAACCATGCATCTCAGTTCTAAAAACTGAATAGAATGCAGTTTTCACTCACATGAAAGACGTATGCTTTCCTTCAAAGAAGTGTTTTCAAAGACATTCACAGAGTGATTCTACAAAGCCTTTTTACTGACGTTGGCTTTTAAACGCGGTTTCAGTGGAATTTCTGTCAAACGCAAGACACGAGATTTACTGTTAAAGAATTGAATATCCAGAATAAAAACAAACACTTCCCTACAAGTGAATCGCCTAACCATGCAACTCAGTTTTAAAAACTGAATAGAATGCAGTTTTCACTCAGATGAAAGACGTATGCTTTCCTTCTAGAGAAGTGTTTTCAAAGACATTCACAGAGTGATTCTAAAAAGCCTTTTTACTGACGTTGGCTTTTAAACGCGGTTTCAGTGGAATTTCTGTCAAACGCAAGACACGAGATTTGCTGTTAAAGAATTGAATATCCAGAATGCAAAGAAACACTTCCCTACAAGTTAATCACCTAACCATGCAACTCAGTTCTAAAAACTGAATAGAATGCAGTTTTCACGCAGATGAATGACGTATGCTTTCCTTCTTGAGAAGTGTTTTCAAAGACGTTCACAGAGTGATTCTTCAAAGCCTTTTTACAGACTTTGATTTTACACGTGTTTTCAGTGGAATTTCCGTCAAATGCAAGACACGAGATTTGCTGTTAAAGAATTGAGTACACAGAACGCAAACCAACACTTCCCTACAAGTGAATCACGTAACCGTGCAACTCAGTTCTAAAAACTAATTGAATACAGTTTTCACTAACATGAAAAATGTATGCTTTCCTTCTTGAGAAGTGTTTTCAAAGACGTTCACAGAGTGATTCTGCAAAGCCTTTTTACTGACGTTGGCTTTTAAACGTGTTTTCCGTCGAATTTCTGTCAAACGCAAGACACGATATTTGCTGTTAAAGAATTGAATATACAGAACGCAAACAAACACTTCCCTACAAGTGAATCACCTAACCATGCAACTCAGCTCTAAAAACTGAATAGAACGCAGTTTTCACTCAGCTGAAAGACGTATGCTTTCTTCTTGAGAAGTGTTTTCAAAGACGTTCACAGAGTGATTCTGCAAAGCCTTTTTAATCACGTTGGCTTTTAAACGCGGTTTCAGTGGAATTTCTGTCAAACGCAAGACACGAGATTTGCTGTTAAAGAATTGAATGTACAGAAGGCAAACAAACACTTCCCTACAAGTGAATCGCCTAACCGTGCAACTCAGTTCTAAAAACTGAATAGAATGCAGTTTTCACTCAGATGAAAGACGTATGCTTTCCTTCTAGAGAAGTGTTTTCAAAGACATTCACAGAGTGATTCTACAAAGCCTTTTTACTGACGTTGGCTTTTAAAGTCCATTTCAGTGGAATTTCTGTCAAACGCAAGACACGAGATTTGTTGTTAAAGAATTGAATATACAGAACGCAAACAAACACTTCCCTACAAGTGAATCACCTAACCATGCAACTCAGTTCTAAAAACTGAATAGAATGCAGTTTTCACTCAGATGAAAGACGTATGCTTTCCTTCTAGAGAAGTGTTTTCAAAGACATTCACAGAATGATTCTACAAAGCCATTTTACTGACGTTGGCTTTTAAAGTCGGTTTCAGTGGAACTTCTGTCAAACGCAAGACACGAGATTTGCTGTTAAAGAATTGAATATCCAGAATGCAAACAAACACTTCCCTAGAAGTGAATCGCCTAACCATGCATCTCAGTTCTAAAAACTGAATAGAATGCAGTTTTCACTCAGCTGAAAGACATATGATTTCCTCTTGAGAAGTGTTTTCAAAGACGTTCACAGAGTGATTCTGCAAAGCCTTTTTAATCACGTTGGCTTTTAAACGTGTTTTCAGTGGAATTTCTGTCAAACGCAAGACACGAGATTTGCTGTTAAAGAATTGAATGTACAGAAGGCAAACAAACACTTCCCTACAAGTGAATCGCCTAACCGTGCAACTCAGTTCTAAAAACTGAATAGAATGCAGTTTTCACTCAGATGAAAGACGTATGCTTTCCTTCTAGAGAAGTGTTTTCAAAGACATTCACAGAGTGATTCTACAAAGCCTTTTTACTGACGTTGGCTTTTAAACGTGGTTTCAGTGGAATTTCTGTCAAACGCAAGACACTAGATTTGTTGTTAAAGAATTGAATATACAGAACGCAAACAAACACTTCCCTACAAGTGAATCACCTAACCATGCAACTCAGTTCTAAAAACTGAATAGAATGCAGTTTTCACTCAGATGAAAGACGTATGCTTTCCTTCTAGAGAAGTGTTTTCAAAGACATTCACAGAGTGATTCTACAAAGCCTTTTTACTGATGTTGGCTTTTAAAGTCGGTTTCAGTGGAATTTCTGTCAAACGCAAGACACGAGATTTGCTGTTAAAGAATTGAATATCCAGAATGCAAACAAACACTTCCCTACAAGTGAATCGCCTAACCATGCATCTCAGTTCTAAAAACTGAATAGAATGCAGTTTTCACTCACATGAAAGACGTATGCTTTCCTTCAAGAGAAGTGTTTTCAAAGACATTCACAGAGTGATTCTAAAAAGCCTTTTTACTGACGTTGGCTTTTAAACGCGGTTTCAGTGGAATTTCTGTCAAACACAAGACACGAGATTTGCTGTTAAAGAATTGAATATCCAGAATGCAAACAAACACTTCCCAACAAGTGAATTGCCTAACCATGCAACTCAGTTCTAAAAACTGAATAGAACGCAGTTTTCACTCAGATGGAAGACGTATGATTCCTTCTTCAGAAGTGTTTTCAAAGACGTTCACAGAGTGATTCTGCAAAGCCTTTTTTATGACGTTGGCTTTTAAACGTGTTTTCAGTGGAATTTCTGTCAAACGCAAGACACGAGATTTGCTGTTAAAGAATTGAATGTACAGAACGCAAACAAACACTTCCCTACAAGTGAATCGCCTAACCGTGCAACTCAGTTCTAAAAACTGAATAGAATGCAGTTTTCACTCAGATGAAAGACTTATGCTTTCCTTCTTGAGAAGTGTTTTCAAAGACGTTCACAGAGTGATTCTGCAAAGCCCTTTTCCTGACGTTGGTTTTAAACGTGTTTTCAGTGGAATTTCTGTCAAACGCAAGACACGAGGTTTGCTGTTAAAGAATTGAATATCCAGAATGCAAACAAACACTTCCCTACAAGTGAATCGCCTAACCATGCAACTCAGTTCTAAAAACTGAATAGAATGCAGTTTTCACACAGATGAAAGACGTATGCTTTCCTTCTTGAGAAGTGTTTTCAAAGAGGTTCACAGAGTGATTCTGCAAAGCCTTTTTACAGACTTTGGTTTTAAACGTGTTTTCAGTGGAATTTCCGTCAAATGCAAGACACGAGATTTGCTGTTAAAGAATTGAGTACACACAACGCAAACCAACACTTCCCTACAAGTGAATCACGTAACCGTGCAACTCAGTTCTAAAAACTAATAGAATACAGTTTTCACTAACATGAAAGACGTATGCTTTCCATCTTGAGAAGTGTTTTCAAAGACGTTCACAGAGTGATTCCGCAAAGCCTTTTTACTGACGTTGGCTTTTAAACGTGTTTTCCGTCGAATTTCTGTCAAACGCAAGACACGATATTTGCTGTTAAAGAATTGAATATACAGAACGCAAACAAACACTTCCCTACAAGTGAATCGCCTAACCATGCAACTCAGCTCTAAAAACTGAATAGAACGCAGTTTTCACTCAGCTGAAAGACGTATGCTTTCTTCTTGAGAAGTGTTTTCAAAGACGTTCACAGAGTGATTCTGCAAAGCCTTTTTAATCACGTTGGCTTTTAAACGTGTTTTCAGTGGAATTTCTGTCAAACGCAAGACACGAGATTTGCTGTTAAAGAATTGAATGTACAGAAGGCAAACAAACACTTCCCTACAAGTGAATCGCCTAACCGTGCAACTCAGTTCTAAAAACTTAATAGAATGCAGTTTTCACTCAGATGAAAGACGTATGCTTTCCTTCTAGAGAAGTGTTTTCAAAGACATTCACAGAGTGATTCTACAAAGCCTTTTTACTGACGTTGGCTTTTAAAGTCGGTTTCAGTGGAATTTCTGTCAAACGCAAGACACGAGATTTGTTGTTAAAGAATTGAATATACAGAACGCAAACAAACACTTCCCTACAAGTGAATCACCTAACCATGCAACTCAGTTCTAAAAACTGAATAGAATGCAGTTTTCACTCAGATGAAAGACGTATGCTTTCCTTCTAGAGAAGTGTTTTCAAAGACATTCACAGAGTGATTCTACAAAGCCTTTTTACTGACGTTGGCTTTTAAAGTCGGTTTCAGTGGAATTTCTGTCAAACGCAAGACACGAGATTTGCTGTTAAAGAATTGAATATCCAGAATGCAAACAAGAACTTCCCTACAAGTGAATCGACCACCCATGCAACTCAGTTCTAAAAACTGAATAGAATGCAGTTTTCACTCACATGAAAGACCTGTGCTTTCCTTCTTGAGAAGTGTTTTCAAAGACGTTCACAGAGTGATTCTGCAAAGCCCTTTTACTGACGTTGGTTTTAAACGTGTTTTCAGTGGAATTTCTGTCAAACGCAAGACACGAGATTTGTTGTTAAAGAATTGAATATACAGAACGCAAACAAACACTTTCCTACAAGTGAATCACCTAACCATGCAACTCAGTTCTAAAAACTGAATAGAATGCAGTTTTCACACAGATGAAAGACGTATGCTTTCCTTCTAGAGAAGTGTTTTCAAAGACATTCACAGAGTGATTCTAAAAAGCCTTTTTACTGACATTGGCTTTTAAACGCGGTTTCAGTGGAATTTGTCAAACGCAAGACAGGACATTTGCTGTTAAAGAATTGAACATACAGAATGCAAACAAACACTTCCCTACAACTGAATCGCCTAACCAGTTCTAAATTCAGTTCTAAATACTGAATAGAATGAAGTTTTCACTCAGATGAAAGACGTATGCTTTCCTTCTTGAGAAGTGTTTTCAAAGAAGTTCACAGAGTGATTCTGCAAAACCTTTTTACTGACTTTGGTTTTAAACGTGTTTTCAGTGGAATTTCTGTCAAACGCAAGACACGATATTTGCTGTTAAAGAATTGAGTATGCAGAACGAAAACAAACACTTCCCTACAAGTGAATCGCCTAACCGTGCAACTCAGTTCTAAAAACTGAATAGAATGCAGATTTCACTCAGATGAAAGACATATGCTTTCCTTCTTGAGAAGTGTTTTCAAAGACGTTCACAGAGTGATTCTGCAAAGCCTTTTTACTGACGTTGGTTTTAAACGTGTTTTCAGTGGAATTTCTGTCAAACGAAAGACACGAGATTTGCTGTTAAAGAATTGAATATCCAGAATGCAAACAAGAACTACCCTACAAGAGAATCGACTACCCATGCAACTCAGTTCTAAAAACTGAATAGAATGCAGTTTTCACTCACATGAAAGACCTGTGCTTTCCTTCTTGAGAAGTGTTTTCAAAGACGTTCACAGAGTGATTCTCCAAAGCCCTTTTACTGACGTTGGTTTTAAACGTGTTTTCAGTGGAATTTCTGTCAAACGCAAGACACGAGATTTGTTGTTAAAGAATTGAATATACAGAACGCAAACAAACACTTCCCTACAAGTGAATCACCTAACCATGCAACTCAGTTCTAAAAACTGAATAGAATGCAGTTTTCACTCAGATGAAAGACATATGCTTTCCTTCTAGAGAAGTGTTTTCAAAGACATTCACAGAGTGATTCTACAAAGCCTTTTTACTGACGTTGGCTTTTAAACGCGGTTTCAGTGGAATTTCTGTCAAACGCAAGACACGAGATTTGCTGTTAAAGAATTGAATATCCAGAATGCAAACAAACACTTCCCTACAAGTGAATCGCCTAACCATGCAACTCAGTTTTAAAAACTGAATAGAATGCAGTTTTCACTCACATGAAAGACGTATGCTTTCCTTCTAGAGAAGTGTTTTCAAAGACATTCACAGAGTGATTCTAAAAAGCCTTTTTACTGACGTTGGCTTTTAAACGCGGTTTCAGTGGAATTTCTGTCAAACGCAAGACACGAGATTTGCTGTTAAAGAATTGAATATCCAGAATGCAAATAAACACTTCCCTACAAGTTAATCACCTAACCATGCAACTCAGTTCTAAAAACTGAATAGAATGCAGTTTTCATGCAGATGAAAGACGTATGCTTTCCTTCTAGAGAAGTGTTTTCAAAGACATTTACAGAGTGATTCGACAAAGCCTTTTTACTGACTTTGGCTTTTAAACGTGTTTTCAGTGGAATTTCTGTCAAACGCAAGACACGATATTTGCTGTTAAAGAATTGAGTATGCAGAATGAAACCAACACTTCCCTACAAGTGAATCGCCTAACCGTGCAACTCAGTTCTAAAAACTGAATAGAATGGAGTTTTCACTCAGATGAAAGACGTATGCTTTCCTTCTAGAGAAGTGTTTTCAAAGACGTTCACAGTGTGATTCTGCAAAGCCTTTTTACTGACGTTGGTTTTAAACGTGTTTTCAGTGGAATTTCTGTCAAACGCAAGACACGAGATTTGCTGTTAAAGAATTGAATATCCAGAATGCAAACAAGAACTTCCCTACAAGTGAATCGACTAACCATGCAACTCAGTTCTAAAAACTAAAGAGAATGCAGTTTTCACGCTGATGAAAGGCGTATGCTTTCCTTCTAGAGAAGTGTTTTCAAAGACATTCACAGAGTGATTCTACAAAGCCTTTTTACTGACGTTGGCTTTTAAACGTGTTTTCAGTGGAATTTCTGTCAAACGCAAGACACGAGATTTGCTGTTAAAGAATTGAATATCCAGAATGCAAACAAGAACTTCCCTACAAGTGAATCGACTACCCATGCAACTCAGTTCTAAAAACTGAATAGAATGCAGTTTTCACTCACATGAAAGACCTGTGCTTTCCTTCTTGAGAAGTGTTTTCAAAGACGTTCACAGAGTGATTCTGCAAAGCCTTTTTAATCACGTTGGCTTTTAAACGTGTTTTCAGTGGAATTTCTGTCAAACGCAAGACACAAGATTTGCTGTTAAAGAATTGAATGTACAGAAGGCAAACAAACACTTCCCTACAAGTGAATCGCCTAACCATGCAACTCAGTTCTAAAAACTGAATAGAATGCAGTTTTCACTCAGATGAAAGACGTATGCTTTCCTTCTAGAGAAGTGTTTTCAAAGACATTCACAGAGTGATTCTACAAAGCCTTTTTACTGACGTTGGCTTTTAAAGTCCGTTTCAGTGGAATTTCTGTCAAACGCAAGACACGAGATTTGTTGTTACAGAATTGAATATACAGAACGCAAACAAACACTTCCCTACAAGTGAATCGCCTAACCATGCAACTCAGTTCTAAAAACTGAATAGAATGCAGTTTTCACTCAGATGAAAGACGTATGCTTTCCTTCTAGAGAAGTGTTTTCAAAGACATTCACAGAGTGATTCTACAAAGCCTTTTTACTGACGTTGGCTTTTAAAGTCCGTTTCAGTGGAATTTCTGTCAAACGCAAGACACGAGATTTGTTGTTACAGAATTGAATATACAGAACGCAAACAAACACTTCCCTACAAGTGAATCACCTAACCATGCAACTCAGTTCTAAAAACTGAATAGAATGCAGTTTTCACTCAGATGAAAGACGTATGCTTTCCTTCTAGAGAAGTGTTTTCAAAGACATTCACAGAGTGATTCTACAAAGCCTTTTTACTGACGTTGGCTTTTAAAGTCGGTTTCAGTGGAATTTCTGTCAAACGCAAGACACGAGATTTGCTGTTAAAGAATTGAATATCCAGAATGCAAACAAACACTTCCCTACAAGTAAATCGCCTAACCATGCATCTCAGTTCTAAAAACTGAATAGAATGCAGTTTTCACTCACATGAAAGACGTATGCTTTCCTTCAAGAGAAGTGTTTTCAAAGACATTCACAGAGTGATTCTACAAAGCCTTTTTACTGACATTGGCTTTTAAATGCGGTTTCAGTGGAATTTCTGTCAAACGCAAGACACGAGATTTACTGTTAAAGAATTGAATATCCAGAATAAAAACAAACACTTCCCTACAAGTGAATCGCCTAACCATGCAACTCAGTTTTAAAAACTGAATAGAATGCAGTTTTCACTCACATGAAAGACGTATGCTTTCCTTCTAGAGAAGTGTTTTCAAAGACATTCACAGAGTGATTCTAAAAAGCCTTTTTACTGACGTTGGCTTTTAAACGCGGTTTCAGTGGAATTTCTGTCAAACGCAAGACACGAGATATGCTGTTAAAGAATTGAATATCCAGAATGCAAATAAACACTTCCCTACAAGTTAATCACCTAACCATGCAACTCAGTTCTAAAAACTGAATAGAATGCAGTTTTCACGCAGATGAATGACGTATGCTTTCCTTCTTGAGAAGTGTTTTCAAAGACGTTCACAGAGTGATTCTGCAAAGCCTTTTTACAGACTTTGGTTTTAAACGTGTTTTCAGTTGAATTTCCGTCAAATGCAAGACACGAGATTTGCTGTTAAAGAATTGAGTACACAGAACGCAAACCAACACTTCCCTACAAGTGAATCACGTAACCGTGCAACTCAGTTCTAAAAACTAATTGAATACAGTTTTCACTAACATGAAAGACGTATGCTTTCCTTCTTGAGAAGTGTTTTCAAAGACGTTCAAAGAGTGATTCTGCAAAGCCTTTTTACTGACGTTGGCTTTTAAACGTGTTTTCCGTCGAATTTCTGTCAAACGCAAGACACGATATTTGCTGTTAAAGAATTGAATATACAGAACGCAAACAAACACTTCCCTACAAGTGAATCACCTAACCATGCAACTCAGCTCTAAAAACTGAATAGAACGCAGTTTTCACTCAGCTGAAAGACGTATGCTTTCTTCTTGAGAAGTGTTTTCAAAGACGTTCACAGAGTGATTCTGCAAAGCCTTTTTAATCACGTTGGCTTTTAAACGTGTTTTCAGTGGAATTTCTGTCAAACGCAAGACACGAGATTTGCTGTTAAAGAATTGAATGTACAGAAGGCTAACAAACACTTCCCTACAAGTGAATCGCCTAACCGTGCAACTCAGTTCTAAAAACTGAATAGAATGCAGTTTTCACTCAGATGAAAGACATATGCTTTCCTTCTAGAGAAGTGTTTTCAAAGACATTCACAGAGTGATTCTACAAAGCCTTTTTACTGACGTTGGCTTTTAAACGTGTTTTCAGTGGAATTTCTGTCAAACGCAAGACACGAGATTTGCTGTTAAAGAATTGAATATCCAGAATGCAAACAAGAACTTCCCTACAAGTGAATCGACTACCCATGCAACTCAGTTCTAAAAACTGAATAGAATGCAGTTTTCACTCACATGAAAGACCTGTGCTTTCCTTCTTGAGAAGTGTTTTCAAAGACGTTCACAGAGTGATTCTGCAAAGCCTTTTTAATCACGTTGGCTTTTAAACGTGTTTTCAGTGGAATTTCTGTCAAACGCAAGACACGAGATTTGCTGTTAAAGAATTGAATATCCAGAATGCAAACAAACACTTCCCTACAAGTGAATCGCCTAACCATGCAACTCAGTTTTAAAAACTGAATAGAATGAAGTTTTCACTCACATGAAAGACGTATGCTTTCCTTCTAGAGAAGTGTTTTCAAAGACATTCACAGAGTGATTCTAAAAAGCCTTTTTACTGACGTTGGCTTTTAAACGCGGTTTCAGTGGAATTTCTGTCAAACGCAAGACACGAGATTTGCTGTTAAAGAATTGAATATCCAGAATGCAAATAAACACTTCCCTACAAGTTAATCACCTAACCATGCAACTCAGTTCTAAAAACTGAATAGAATGCAGTTTTCATGCAGATGAAAGACGTATGCTTTCCTTCTAGAGAAGTGTTTTCAAAGACATTTACAGAGTGATTCGACAAAGCCTTTTTACTGACTTTGGCTTTTAAACGTGTTTTCAGTGGAATTTCTGTCAAACGCAAGACACGATATTTGCTCTTAAAGAATTGAGTATGCAGAATGAAACCAACACTTCCCTACAAGTGAATCGCCTAACCGTGCAACTCAGTTCTAAAAACTGAATAGAATGGAGTTTTCACTCAGATGAAAGACGTATGCTTTCCTTCTAGAGAAGTGTTTTCAAAGACGTTCACAGTGTGATTCTGCAAAGCCTTTTTACTGACGTTGGTTTTAAACGTGTTTTCAGTGGAATTTCTGTCAAATGCAAGACACGAGATTTGCTGTTAAAGAATTGAATATCCAGAATGCAAACAAGAACTTCCCTACAAGTGAATCGACTAAACATGCAACTCAGTTCTAAAAACTAAAGAGAATGCAGTTTTCACGCTGATGAAAGGCGTATGCTTTCCTTCTAGAGAAGTGTTTTCAAAGACATTCACAGAGTGATTCTACAAAGCCTTTTTACTGACGTTGGCTTTTAAACGTGTTTTCAGTGGAATTTCTGTCAAACGCAAGACACGAGATATGCTGTTAAAGAATTGAATATCCAGAATGCAAACAAGAACTTCCCTACAAGTGAATCGACTACCCATGCAACTCAGTTCTAAAAACTGAATAGAATGCAGTTTTCACTCACATGAAAGACCTGTGCTTTCCTTCTTGAGAAGTGTTTTCAAAGACGTTCACAGAGTGATTCTGCAAAGCCTTTTTAATCACGTTGGCTTTTAAACGTGTTTTCAGTGGAATTTCTGTCAAACGCAAGACACGAGATTTGCTGTTAAAGAATTGAATGTACAGAAGGCAAACAAACACTTCCCTACAAGTGAATCGCCTAACCATGCAACTCAGTTCTAAAAACTGAATAGAATGCAGTTTTCACTCAGATGAAAGACGTATGCTTTCCTTCTAGAGAAGTGTTTTCAAAGACATTCACAGAGTGATTCTACAAAGCCTTTTTACTGACGTTGGCTTTTAAAGTCCGTTTCAGTGGAATTTCTGTCAAACGCAAGACACGAGATTTGTTGTTAAAGAATTGAATATACAGAACGCAAACAAACACTTCCCTACAAGTGAATCACCTAACCATGCAACTCAGTTCTAAAAACTGAATAGAATGCAGTTTTCACTCAGATGAAAGACGTATGCTTTCCTTCTAGAGAAGTGTTTTCAAAGACATTCACAGAGTGATTCTACAAAGCCTTTTTACTGACGTTGGCTTTTAAAGTCGGTTTCAGTGGAATTTCTGTCAAACGCAAGACACGAGATTTGCTGTTAAAGAATTGAATATCCAGAATGCAAACAAACACTTCCCTACAAGTAAATCGCCTAACCATGCATCTCAGTTCTAAAAACTGAATAGAATGCAGTTTTCACTCACATGAAAGACATATGCTTTCCTTCTAGAGAAGTGTTTTCAAAGACATTCACAGAGTGATTCTACAAAGTCTTTTTACTGACGTTGGCTTTTAAATGCGGTTTCAGTGGAATTTCTGTCAAACGCAAGACACGAGATTTACTGTTAAAGAATTGAATATCCAGAATAAAAACAAACACTTCCCTACAAGTGAATCGCCTAACCATGCAACTCAGTTTTAAAAACTGAATAGAATGCAGTTTTCACTCACATGAAAGACGTATGCTTTCCTTCTAGAGAAGTGTTTTCAAAGACATTCACAGAGTGATTCTAAAAAGCCTTTTTACTGACGTTGGCTTTTAAACGCGGTTTCAGTGGAATTTCTGTCAAACGCAAGACACGAGATATGCTGTTAAAGAATTGAATATCCAGAATGCAAATAAACACTTCCCTACAAGTTAATCACCTAACCATGCAACTCAGTTCTAAAAACTGAATAGAATGCAGTTTTCACGCAGATAAATGACGTATGCTTTCCTTCTTGAGAAGTGTTTTCAAAGACGTTCACAGAGTGATTCTGCAAAGCCTTTTTACAGACTTTGGTTTTAAACGTGTTTTCAGTTGAATTTCCGTCAAATGCAAGACACGAGATTTGCTGTTAAAGAATTGAGTACACAGAACGCAAACCAACACTTTCCTACAAGTGAATCACGTAACCGTGCAACTCAGTTCTAAAAACTAATTGAATACAGTTTTCACTAACATGAAAGACGTATGCTTTCCTTCTTGAGAAGTGTTTTCAAAGACGTTCACAGAGTGATTCTACAAAGCCTTTTTACTGACGTTGGCTTTTAAACGTGTTTTCCGTCGAATTTCTGTCAAACGCAAGACACGATATTTGCTGTTAAAGAATTGAATATACAGAACGCAAACAAACACTTCCCTACAAGTGAATCACCTAACCATGCAACTCAGCTCTAAAAACTGAATAGAACGCAGTTTTCACTCAGCTGAAAGACGTATGCTTTCTTCTTGAGAAGTGTTTTCAAAGACGTTCACAGAGTGATTCTGCAAAGCCTATTTAATCACGTTGGCTTTTAAACGTGTTTTCAGTGGAATTTCTGTCAAACGCAAGACACGAGATTTGCTGTTAAAGAATTGAATGTACAGAAGGCTAACAAACACTTCCCTACAAGTGAATCGCCTAACCGTGCAACTCAGTTCTAAAAACTGAATAGGATGCAGTTTTCACTCAGATGAAAGACGTATGCTTTCCTTCTAGAGAAGTGTTTTCAAAGACATTCACAGAGTGATTCTACAAAGTCTTTTTACTGACGTTGGCTTTTAAAGTCCATTTCAGTGGAATTTCTGTCAAACGCAAGACACGAGATTTGTTGTTAAAGAATTGAATATACAGAACGCAAACAAACACTTCCATACAAGTGAATCGCCTAACCATGCAACTCAGTTCTAAAAACTGAATAGAATGCAGTTTTCACTCACATGAAAGACCTGTGCTTTCCTTTTAGAGAAGTGTTTTCAAAGACATTCACAGAGTGATTCTACAAAGCCTTTTTACTGACGTTGGCTTTTAAAGTCCATTTCAGTGGAATTTCTGTCAAACGCAAGACACGAGATTTGTTGTTAAAGAATTGAATATACAGAACGCAAACAAACACTTCCATACAAGTGAATCGCCTAACCATGCAACTCAGTTCTAAAAACTGAATAGAATGCAGTTTTCACTCACATGAAAGACCTGTGCTTTCCTTCTAGAGAAGTGTTTTCAAAGACATTCACAGAGTGATTCTACAAAGCCTTTTTACTGACGTTGGCTTTTAAACGCAGTTTCAGTGGAATTTCTGTCAAACGCAAGACACGAGATTTCCTGTTAAAGAATTGAATATCCAGAATACAAACAAACACTTCCCTACAAGTGAATCGCCTAACCATGCAACTCAGTTTTAAAAATGAATAGAATGCAGTTTTCACTCACATGAAAGACGTATGCTTTCCTTCTAGAGAAGTGTTTTCAAAGACATTCACAGAGTGATTCTAAAAAGCCTTTTTACTGAAGTTGGCTTTTAAACGCGGTTTCAGTGGAATTTCTGTCAAACGCAAGACACGAGATTTGCTGTTAAACAATTGAATATCCAGAATGCAAATAAACACTTCCCTACAAGTTAATCACCTAACCATGCAACTCAGTTCTAAAAACTGAATAGAATGCAGTTTTCATGCAGATGAAAGACGTATGCTTTCCTTCTAGAGAAGTGTTTTCAAAGACATTTACAGAGTGATTCTACAAAGTCTTTTTACTGACTTTGGCTTTTAAACGTGTTTTCAGTGGAATTTCTGTCAAACGCAAGACACGATATTTGCTGTTAAAGAATTGAGTATGCAGAATGCAAACCAACACTTCCCTACAAGTGAATCGCCTAACCGTGCAACTCAGTTCTAAAAACTGAATAGAATGCAGATTTCACTCAGATGAAAGACGTATGCTTTCCTTCTTGAGAAGTGTTTTCAAAGACGTTCACATAGTGATTCTGCAAAGCCTTTTTACTGACGTTGTTTTTAAACGTGCTTTCAGTGGAATTCCTGTCAAACGCAAGACACGAGATTTGCTGTTAAAGAATTGAATATCCAGAATGCAAACAAGAACTTCCCTACAAGTGAATCGACTACCCATGCAACTCAGTTCTAAAAACTGAATAGAATGCAGTTTTCACTCACATGAAAGACCTGTGCTTTCCTTCTTGAGAAGTGTTTTCAAAGACGTTCACAGAGTGATTCTGCAAAGCCTTTTTAATCACGTTGGCTTTTAAACGTGTTTTCAGTGGAATTTCTGTCAAACGCAAGACACAAGATTTGCTGTTAAAGAATTGAATGTACAGAAGGCAAACAAACACTTCCCTACAAGTGAATCGCCTAACCATGCAACTCAGTTCTAAAAACTGAATAGAATGCAGTTTTCACTCAGATGAAAGACGTATGCTTTCCTTCTAGAGAAGTGTTTTCAAAGACATTCACAGAGTGATTCTACAAAGCCTTTTTACTGACGTTGGCTTTTAAAGTCCGTTTCAGTGGAATTTCTGTCAAACGCAAGACACGAGATTTGTTGTTACAGAATTGAATATACAGAACGCAAACAAACACTTCCCTACAAGTGAATCGCCTAACCATGCAACTCAGTTCTAAAAACTGAATAGAATGCAGTTTTCACTCAGATGAAAGACGTATGCTTTCCTTCTAGAGAAGTGTTTTCAAAGACATTCACAGAGTGATTCTACAAAGCCTTTTTACTGACGTTGGCTTTTAAAGTCCGTTTCAGTGGAATTTCTGTCAAACGCAAGACACGAGATTTGTTGTTACAGAATTGAATATACAGAACGCAAACAAACACTTCCCTACAAGTGAATCACCTAACCATGCAACTCAGTTCTAAAAACTGAATAGAATGCAGTTTTCACTCAGATGAAAGACGTATGCTTTCCTTCTAGAGAAGTGTTTTCAAAGACATTCACAGAGTGATTCTACAAAGCCTTTTTACTGACGTTGGCTTTTAAAGTCGGTTTCAGTGGAATTTCTGTCAAACGCAAGACACGAGATTTGCTGTTAAAGAATTGAATATCCAGAATGCAAACAAACACTTCCCTACAAGTAAATCGCCTAACCATGCATCTCAGTTCTAAAAACTGAATAGAATGCAGTTTTCACTCACATGAAAGACGTATGCTTTCCTTCAAGAGAAGTGTTTTCAAAGACATTCACAGAGTGATTCTACAAAGCCTTTTTACTGACATTGGCTTTTAAATGCGGTTTCAGTGGAATTTCTGTCAAACGCAAGACACGAGATTTACTGTTAAAGAATTGAATATCCAGAATAAAAACAAACACTTCCCTACAAGTGAATCGCCTAACCATGCAACTCAGTTTTAAAAACTGAATAGAATGCAGTTTTCACTCACATGAAAGACGTATGCTTTCCTTCTAGAGAAGTGTTTTCAAAGACATTCACAGAGTGATTCTAAAAAGCCTTTTTACTGACGTTGGCTTTTAAACGCGGTTTCAGTGGAATTTCTGTCAAACGCAAGACACGAGATATGCTGTTAAAGAATTGAATATCCAGAATGCAAATAAACACTTCCCTACAAGTTAATCACCTAACCATGCAACTCAGTTCTAAAAACTGAATAGAATGCAGTTTTCACGCAGATGAATGACGTATGCTTTCCTTCTTGAGAAGTGTTTTCAAAGACGTTCACAGAGTGATTCTGCAAAGCCTTTTTACAGACTTTGGTTTTAAACGTGTTTTCAGTTGAATTTCCGTCAAATGCAAGACACGAGATTTGCTGTTAAAGAATTGAGTACACAGAACGCAAACCAACACTTCCCTACAAGTGAATCACGTAACCGTGCAACTCAGTTCTAAAAACTAATTGAATACAGTTTTCACTAACATGAAAGACGTATGCTTTCCTTCTTGAGAAGTGTTTTCAAAGACGTTCAAAGAGTGATTCTGCAAAGCCTTTTTACTGACGTTGGCTTTTAAACGTGTTTTCCGTCGAATTTCTGTCAAACGCAAGACACGATATTTGCTGTTAAAGAATTGAATATACAGAACGCAAACAAACACTTCCCTACAAGTGAATCACCTAACCATGCAACTCAGCTCTAAAAACTGAATAGAACGCAGTTTTCACTCAGCTGAAAGACGTATGCTTTCTTCTTGAGAAGTGTTTTCAAAGACGTTCACAGAGTGATTCTGCAAAGCCTTTTTAATCACGTTGGCTTTTAAACGTGTTTTCAGTGGAATTTCTGTCAAACGCAAGACACGAGATTTGCTGTTAAAGAATTGAATGTACAGAAGGCTAACAAACACTTCCCTACAAGTGAATCGCCTAACCGTGCAACTCAGTTCTAAAAACTGAATAGAATGCAGTTTTCACTCAGATGAAAGACATATGCTTTCCTTCTAGAGAAGTGTTTTCAAAGACATTCACAGAGTGATTCTACAAAGCCTTTTTACTGACGTTGGCTTTTAAACGTGTTTTCAGTGGAATTTCTGTCAAACGCAAGACACGAGATTTGCTGTTAAAGAATTGAATATCCAGAATGCAAACAAGAACTTCCCTACAAGTGAATCGACTACCCATGCAACTCAGTTCTAAAAACTGAATAGAATGCAGTTTTCACTCACATGAAAGACCTGTGCTTTCCTTCTTGAGAAGTGTTTTCAAAGACGTTCACAGAGTGATTCTGCAAAGCCTTTTTAATCACGTTGGCTTTTAAACGTGTTTTCAGTGGAATTTCTGTCAAACGCAAGACACGAGATTTGCTGTTAAAGAATTGAATATCCAGAATGCAAACAAACACTTCCCTACAAGTGAATCGCCTAACCATGCAACTCAGTTTTAAAAACTGAATAGAATGAAGTTTTCACTCACATGAAAGACGTATGCTTTCCTTCTAGAGAAGTGTTTTCAAAGACATTCACAGAGTGATTCTAAAAAGCCTTTTTACTGACGTTGGCTTTTAAACGCGGTTTCAGTGGAATTTCTGTCAAACGCAAGACACGAGATTTGCTGTTAAAGAATTGAATATCCAGAATGCAAATAAACACTTCCCTACAAGTTAATCACCTAACCATGCAACTCAGTTCTAAAAACTGAATAGAATGCAGTTTTCATGCAGATGAAAGACGTATGCTTTCCTTCTAGAGAAGTGTTTTCAAAGACATTTACAGAGTGATTCGACAAAGCCTTTTTACTGACTTTGGCTTTTAAACGTGTTTTCAGTGGAATTTCTGTCAAACGCAAGACACGATATTTGCTCTTAAAGAATTGAGTATGCAGAATGAAACCAACACTTCCCTACAAGTGAATCGCCTAACCGTGCAACTCAGTTCTAAAAACTGAATAGAATGGAGTTTTCACTCAGATGAAAGACGTATGCTTTCCTTCTAGAGAAGTGTTTTCAAAGACGTTCACAGTGTGATTCTGCAAAGCCTTTTTACTGACGTTGGTTTTAAACGTGTTTTCAGTGGAATTTCTGTCAAATGCAAGACACGAGATTTGCTGTTAAAGAATTGAATATCCAGAATGCAAACAAGAACTTCCCTACAAGTGAATCGACTAAACATGCAACTCAGTTCTAAAAACTAAAGAGAATGCAGTTTTCACGCTGATGAAAGGCGTATGCTTTCCTTCTAGAGAAGTGTTTTCAAAGACATTCACAGAGTGATTCTACAAAGCCTTTTTACTGACGTTGGCTTTTAAACGTGTTTTCAGTGGAATTTCTGTCAAACGCAAGACACGAGATATGCTGTTAAAGAATTGAATATCCAGAATGCAAACAAGAACTTCCCTACAAGTGAATCGACTACCCATGCAACTCAGTTCTAAAAACTGAATAGAATGCAGTTTTCACTCACATGAAAGACCTGTGCTTTCCTTCTTGAGAAGTGTTTTCAAAGACGTTCACAGAGTGATTCTGCAAAGCCTTTTTAATCACGTTGGCTTTTAAACGTGTTTTCAGTGGAATTTCTGTCAAACGCAAGACACGAGATTTGCTGTTAAAGAATTGAATGTACAGAAGGCAAACAAACACTTCCCTACAAGTGAATCGCCTAACCATGCAACTCAGTTCTAAAAACTGAATAGAATGCAGTTTTCACTCAGATGAAAGACGTATGCTTTCCTTCTAGAGAAGTGTTTTCAAAGACATTCACAGAGTGATTCTACAAAGCCTTTTTACTGACGTTGGCTTTTAAAGTCCGTTTCAGTGGAATTTCTGTCAAACGCAAGACACGAGATTTGTTGTTAAAGAATTGAATATACAGAACGCAAACAAACACTTCCCTACAAGTGAATCACCTAACCATGCAACTCAGTTCTAAAAACTGAATAGAATGCAGTTTTCACTCAGATGAAAGACGTATGCTTTCCTTCTAGAGAAGTGTTTTCAAAGACATTCACAGAGTGATTCTACAAAGCCTTTTTACTGACGTTGGCTTTTAAAGTCGGTTTCAGTGGAATTTCTGTCAAACGCAAGACACGAGATTTGCTGTTAAAGAATTGAATATCCAGAATGCAAACAAACACTTCCCTACAAGTAAATCGCCTAACCATGCATCTCAGTTCTAAAAACTGAATAGAATGCAGTTTTCACTCACATGAAAGACATATGCTTTCCTTCTAGAGAAGTGTTTTCAAAGACATTCACAGAGTGATTCTACAAAGTCTTTTTACTGACGTTGGCTTTTAAATGCGGTTTCAGTGGAATTTCTGTCAAACGCAAGACACGAGATTTACTGTTAAAGAATTGAATATCCAGAATAAAAACAAACACTTCCCTACAAGTGAATCGCCTAACCATGCAACTCAGTTTTAAAAACTGAATAGAATGCAGTTTTCACTCACATGAAAGACGTATGCTTTCCTTCTAGAGAAGTGTTTTCAAAGACATTCACAGAGTGATTCTAAAAAGCCTTTTTACTGACGTTGGCTTTTAAACGCGGTTTCAGTGGAATTTCTGTCAAACGCAAGACACGAGATATGCTGTTAAAGAATTGAATATCCAGAATGCAAATAAACACTTCCCTACAAGTTAATCACCTAACCATGCAACTCAGTTCTAAAAACTGAATAGAATGCAGTTTTCACGCAGATAAATGACGTATGCTTTCCTTCTTGAGAAGTGTTTTCAAAGACGTTCACAGAGTGATTCTGCAAAGCCTTTTTACAGACTTTGGTTTTAAACGTGTTTTCAGTTGAATTTCCGTCAAATGCAAGACACGAGATTTGCTGTTAAAGAATTGAGTACACAGAACGCAAACCAACACTTTCCTACAAGTGAATCACGTAACCGTGCAACTCAGTTCTAAAAACTAATTGAATACAGTTTTCACTAACATGAAAGACGTATGCTTTCCTTCTTGAGAAGTGTTTTCAAAGACGTTCACAGAGTGATTCTACAAAGCCTTTTTACTGACGTTGGCTTTTAAACGTGTTTTCCGTCGAATTTCTGTCAAACGCAAGACACGATATTTGCTGTTAAAGAATTGAATATACAGAACGCAAACAAACACTTCCCTACAAGTGAATCACCTAACCATGCAACTCAGCTCTAAAAACTGAATAGAACGCAGTTTTCACTCAGCTGAAAGACGTATGCTTTCTTCTTGAGAAGTGTTTTCAAAGACGTTCACAGAGTGATTCTGCAAAGCCTATTTAATCACGTTGGCTTTTAAACGTGTTTTCAGTGGAATTTCTGTCAAACGCAAGACACGAGATTTGCTGTTAAAGAATTGAATGTACAGAAGGCTAACAAACACTTCCCTACAAGTGAATCGCCTAACCGTGCAACTCAGTTCTAAAAACTGAATAGAATGCAGTTTTCACTCAGATGAAAGACGTATGCTTTCCTTCTAGAGAAGTGTTTTCAAAGACATTCACAGAGTGATTCTACAAAGTCTTTTTACTGACGTTGGCTTTTAAAGTCCATTTCAGTGGAATTTCTGTCAAACGCAAGACACGAGATTTGTTGTTAAAGAATTGAATATACAGAACGCAAACAAACACTTCCATACAAGTGAATCGCCTAACCATGCAACTCAGTTCTAAAAACTGAATAGAATGCAGTTTTCACTCACATGAAAGACCTGTGCTTTCCTTTTAGAGAAGTGTTTTCAAAGACATTCACAGAGTGATTCTACAAAGCCTTTTTACTGACGTTGGCTTTTAAAGTCCATTTCAGTGGAATTTCTGTCAAACGCAAGACACGAGATTTGTTGTTAAAGAATTGAATATACAGAACGCAAACAAACACTTCCATACAAGTGAATCGCCTAACCATGCAACTCAGTTCTAAAAACTGAATAGAATGCAGTTTTCACTCACATGAAAGACCTGTGCTTTCCTTCTAGAGAAGTGTTTTCAAAGACATTCACAGAGTGATTCTACAAAGCCTTTTTACTGACGTTGGCTTTTAAACGCAGTTTCAGTGGAATTTCTGTCAAACGCAAGACACGAGATTTCCTGTTAAAGAATTGAATATCCAGAATACAAACAAACACTTCCCTACAAGTGAATCGCCTAACCATGCAACTCAGTTTTAAAAATGAATAGAATGCAGTTTTCACTCACATGAAAGACGTATGCTTTCCTTCTAGAGAAGTGTTTTCAAAGACATTCACAGAGTGATTCTAAAAAGCCTTTTTACTGAAGTTGGCTTTTAAACGCGGTTTCAGTGGAATTTCTGTCAAACGCAAGACACGAGATTTGCTGTTAAACAATTGAATATCCAGAATGCAAATAAACACTTCCCTACAAGTTAATCACCTAACCATGCAACTCAGTTCTAAAAACTGAATAGAATGCAGTTTTCATGCAGATGAAAGACGTATGCTTTCCTTCTAGAGAAGTGTTTTCAAAGACATTTACAGAGTGATTCTACAAAGTCTTTTTACTGACTTTGGCTTTTAAACGTGTTTTCAGTGGAATTTCTGTCAAACGCAAGACACGATATTTGCTGTTAAAGAATTGAGTATGCAGAATGCAAACCAACACTTCCCTACAAGTGAATCGCCTAACCGTGCAACTCAGTTCTAAAAACTGAATAGAATGCAGATTTCACTCAGATGAAAGACGTATGCTTTCCTTCTTGAGAAGTGTTTTCAAAGACGTTCACATAGTGATTCTGCAAAGCCTTTTTACTGACGTTGTTTTTAAACGTGCTTTCAGTGGAATTCCTGTCAAACGCAAGACACGAGATTTGCTGTTAAAGAATTGAATATCCAGAATGCAAACAAGAACTTCCCTACAAGTGAATCGACTACCCATGCAACTCAGTTCTAAAAACTGAATAGAATGCAGTTTTCACTCACATGAAAGACCTGTTCTTTCCTTCTTGAGAAGTGTTTTCAAAGACGTTCACAGAGTGATTCTCCAATGCCCTTTTACTGACGTTGGTTTTAAACGTGTTTTCAGTGGAATTTCTGTCAAACGCAAGACACGAGATTTGCTGTGAAAGAATTGAATGTACAGAAGGCAAACAAACACTTCCCTACAAGTGAATCGCCTAACCGTGCAACTCAGTTCTACAAACTGAATAGAATGCAGTTTTCACTCAGATGAAAGACGTATGCTTTCCTTCTAGAGAAGTGTTTTCAAAGACATTCACAGAGTGATTCTAAAAAGCCTTTTTACTGACGTTGGCTTTTAAACGCGGTTTCAGTGGAATTTCTGTCAAATGCAAGACACGAGATTTGCTGTTAAAGAATTGAATATCCAGAATGCAAATAAACACTTCCCTACAAGTTAATCACCTAACCATGCAACTCAGTTCTAAAAACTGAATAGAATGCAGTTTTCACGCAGATGAAAGTCGTATGCTTTCCTTCTTGAGAAGTGTTTTCAAAGACGTTCAAAGAGTGATTCTGCAAAGCCTTTTTACTGACGTTGGCTTTTAAACGTGTTTTCCGTCGAATTTCTGTCAAACGCAAGACACGATATTTGCTGTTAAAGAATTGAATATACAGAACGCAAACAAACACTTCCCTACAAGTGAATCACCTAACCATGCAACTCAGCTCTAAAAACTGAATAGAACGCAGTTTTCACTCAGCTGAAAGACGTATGCTTTCTTCTTGAGAAGTGTTTTCAAAGACGTTCACAGAGTGATTCTGCAAAGCCTTTTTAATCACGTTGGCTTTTAAACGTGTTTTCAGTGGAATTTCTGTCAAACGCAAGACACGAGATTTGCTGTTAAAGAATTGAATGTACAGAAGGCAAACAAACACTTCCCTACAAGTGAATCGACTACCCATGCAACTCAGTTCTAAAAACTGAATAGAATGCAGTTTTCACTCACATGAAAGACCTGTGCTTTCCTTCTAGAGAAGTGTTTTCAAAGACATTCACAGAGTGATTCTACAAAGCCTTTTTACTGACGTTGGCTTTTAAACGCGATTTCACTGGAATTTCTGTCAAACGCAAGACAGAGATTTGCTGTTAAAGAATTGAATATCCAGAATGCAAACAAGAACTACCCTACAAGAGAATCGACTACCCATGCAACTCAGTTCTAAAAACTGAATAGAATGCAGTTTTCACTCACATGAAAGACCTGTGCTTTCCTTCTTGAGAAGTGTTTTCAAAGACGTTCACAGAGTGATTCTCCAAAGCCCTTTTACTGACGTTGGTTTTAAACGTGTTTTCAGTGGAATTTCTGTCAAACGCAAGACACGAGATTTGTTGTTAAAGAATTGAATATACAGAACGCAAACAAACACTTCCCTACAAGTGAATCACCTAACCATGCAACTCAGTTCTAAAAACTGAATAGAATGCAGTTTTCACTCAGATGAAAGACGTATGCTTTCCTTCTAGAGAAGTGTTTTCAAAGACATTCACAGAGTGATTCTACAAAGCCTTTTTACTGACGTTGGCTTTTAAACGCGGTTTCAGTGGAATTTCTGTCAAACGCAAGACACGAGATTTGCTGTTAAAGAATTGAATATCCAGAATGCAAACAAACACTTCCCTACATGTGAATCGCCTAACCATGCAACTCAGTTTTAAAAACTGAATAGAATGCAGTTTTCACTCACATGAAAGACGTATGCTTTCCTTCTAGAGAAGTGTTTTCAAAGACATTCACAGAGTGATTCTAAAAAGCCTTTTTACTGACGTTGGCTTTTAAACGCGGTTTCAGTGGAATTTCTGTCAAACGCAAGACACGAGATTTGCTGTTAAAGAATTGAATATCCAGAATGCAAATAAACACTTCCCTACAAGTTAATCACCTAACCATGCAACTCAGTTCTAAAAACTGAATAGAATTCAGTTTTCATGCAGATGAAAGACGTATGCTTTCCTTCTAGAGAAGTGTTTTCAAAGACGTTCACAGTGTGATTCTGCAAAGCCTTTTTACTGACTTTGGCTTTTAAACGTGTTTTCAGTGGAATTTCTGTCAAACGCAAGACACGAGATTTGCTGTTAAAGAATTGAATATCCAGAATGCAAACAAGAACTTCCCTACAAGTGAATCGACTAACCATGCAACTCAGTTCTAAAAACTAAAGAGAATGCAGTTTTCACGCTGATGAAAGGCGTATGCTTTCCTTCTAGGAAGTGTTTTCAAAGACATTCACAGAGTGATTCTACAAAGCCTTTTTACTGACGTTGGCTTTTAAACGTGTTTTCAGTGGAATTTCTGTCAAACGCAAGACACGAGATTTGCTGTTAAAGAATTGAATATCCAGAATGCAAACAAGAACTTCCCTACAAGTGAATCAACTACCCATGCAACTCAGTTCTAAAAACTGAATAGAATGCAGTTTTCACTCACATGAAAGACCTGTGCTTTCCTTCTTGAGAAGTGTTTTCAAAGACGTTCACAGAGTGATTCTGCAAAGCCTTTTTAATCACGTTGGCTTTTAAACGTGTTTTCAGTGGAATTTCTGTCAAACGCAAGACACGAGATTTGCTGTTAAAGAATTGAATGTACAGAAGGCAAACAAACACTTCCCTACAAGTGAATCGCCTAACCATGCAACTCAGTTCTAAAAACTGAATAGAATGCAGTTTTCACTCAGATGAAAGACGTATGCTTTCCTTCTAGAGAAGTGTTTTCAAAGACATTCACAGAGTGATTCTACAAAGCCTTTTTACTGACGTTGGCTTTTAAAGTCCGTTTCAGTGGAATTTCTGTCAAACGCAAGACACGAGATTTGTTGTTAAAGAATTGAATATACAGAACGCAAACAAACACTTCCCTACAAGTGAATCACCTAACCATGCAACTCAGTTCTAAAAACTGAATAGAATGCAGTTTTCACTCAGATGAAAGACGTATGCTTTCCTTCTAGAGAAGTGTTTTCAAAGACATTCACAGAGTGATTCTACAAAGCCTTTTTACTGACGTTGGCTTTTAAAGTCGGTTTCAGTGGAATTTCTGTCAAACGCAAGACACAAGATTTGCTGTTAAAGAATTGAATATCCAGAATGCAAACAAACACTTCCCTACAAGTAAATCGCCTAACCATGCATCTCAGTTCTAAAAACTGAATAGAATGCAGTTTTCACTCACATGAAAGACGTATGCTTTCCTTCAAGAGAAGTGTTTTCAAAGACATTCACAGAGTGATTCTACAAAGCCTTTTTACTGACGTTGGCTTTTAAATGCGGTTTCAGTGGAATTTCTGTCAAACGCAAGACACGAGATTTACTGTTAAAGAATTGAATATCCAGAATAAAAACAAACACTTCCCTACAAGTGAATCGCCTAACCATGCAACTCAGTTTTAAAAACTGAATAGAATGCAGTTTTCACTCACATGAAAGACGTATGATTTCCTTCTAGAGAAGTGTTTTCAAAGACATTCACAGAGTGATTCTAAAAAGCCTTTTTACTGACGTTGGCTTTTAAACGCGGTTTCAGTGGAATTTCTGTCAAACGCAAGACACGAGATATGCTGTTAAAGAATTGAATATCCAGAATGCAAATAAACACTTCCCTACAAGTTAATCACCTAACCATGCAACTCAGTTCTAAAAACTGAATAGAATGCAGTTTTCACGCAGATGAATGACGTATGCTTTCCTTCTTGAGAAGTGTTTTCAAAGACGTTCACAGAGTGATTCTGCAAAGCCTTTTTACAGACTTTGGTTTTAAACGTGTTTTCAGTTGAATTTCCGTCAAATGCAAGACACGAGATTTGCTGTTAAAGAATTGAGTACACAGAACGCAAACCAACACTTCCCTACAAGTGAATCACGTAACCGTGCAACTCAGTTCTAAAAACTAATTGAATACAGTTTTCACTAACATGAAAGACGTATGCTTTCCTTCTTGAGAAGTGTTTTCAAAGACGTTCAAAGAGTGATTCGGCAAAGCCTTTTTACTGACGTTGGCTTTTAAACGTGTTTTCCGTCGAATTTCTGTCAAACGCAAGACACGATATTTGCTGTTAAAGAATTGAATATACAGAACGCAAACAAACACTTCCCTACAAGTGAATCACCTAACCATGCAACTCTGTTCTAAAAACTGAATAGAATGCAGTTTTCACTCAGATGAAAGACGTATGCTTTCCTTCTAGAGAAGTGTTTTCAAAGACATTCACAGAGTGATTCTACAAAGCCTTTTTACTGACGTTGGCTTTTAAACGCGGTTTCAGTGGAATTTCTGTCAAACGCAAGACACGAGATTTGCTGTTAAAGAATTGAATATCCAGAATGCAAACAAACACTTCCCTACAAGTGAATCGCCTAACCATGCAACTCAGTTTTAAAAACTGAATAGAATGCAGTTTTCACTCACATGAAAGACGTATGCTTTCCTTCTAGAGAAGTGTTTTCAAAGACATTCACAGAGTGATTCTAAAAAGCCTTTTTACTGACGTTGGCTTTTAAACGTGTTTTCAGTGGAATTTCTGTCAAACACAAGACACGAGATTTGCTGTTAAAGAATTGAATATCCAGAATGCAAACAAGAACTTCCCTACAAGTGAATCGACTAACCATGCAACTCAGTTCTAAAAACTAAAGAGAATGCAGTTTTCACGCTGATGAAAGGCGTATGCTTTCCTTCTAGAGAAGTGTTTTCAAAGACATTCACAGAGTGATTCTACAAAGCCTTTTTACTGACGTTGGCTTTTAAACGTGTTTTCAGTGGAATTTCTGTCAAACGCAAGACACGAGATTTGCTGTTAAAGAATTGAATATCCAGAATGCAAACAAGAACTTCCCTACAAGTGAATCGACTACCCATGCAACTCAGTTCTAAAAACTGAATAGAATGCAGTTTTCACTCACATGAAAGACCTGTGCTTTCCTTCTTGAGAAGTGTTTTCAAAGACGTTCACAGAGTGATTCTGCAAAGCCTTTTTAATCACGTTGGCTTTTAAACGTGTTTTCAGTGGAATTTCTGTCAAACGCAAGACACGAGATTTGCTGTTAAAGAATTGAATGTACAGAAGGCAAACAAACACTTCCCTACAAGTGAATTGCCTAACCATGCAACTCAGTTCTAAAAACTGAATAGAATGCAGTTTTCACTCAGATGAAAGACGTATGCTTTCCTTCTAGAGAAGTGTTTTCAAAGACATTCACAGAGTGATTCTACAAAGCCTTTTTACTGACGTTGGCTTTTAAAGTCCGTTTCAGTGGAATTTCTGTCAAACGCAAGACACGAGATTTGTTGTTAAAGAATTGAATATACAGAACGCAAACAAACACTTCCCTACAAGTGAATCACCTAACCATGCAACTCAGTTCTAAAAACTGAATAGAATGCAGTTTTCACTCAGATGAAAGACGTATGCTTTCCTTCTAGAGAAGTGTTTTCAAAGACATTCACAGAGTGATTCTACAAAGCCTTTTTACTGACGTTGGCTTTTAAAGTCGGTTTCAGTGGAATTTCTGTCAAACGCAAGACACGAGATTTGCTGTTAAAGAATTGAATATCCAGAATGCAAACAAACACTTCCCTACAAGTAAATCGCCTAACCATGCATCTCAGTTCTAAAAACTGAATAGAATGCAGTTTTCACTCACATGAAAGACGTATGCTTTCCTTCAAGAGAAGTGTTTTCAAAGACATTCACAGAGTGATTCTACAAAGCCTTTTTACTGACGTTGGCTTTTAAATGCGGTTTCAGTGGAATTTCTGTCAAACGCAAGACACGAGATTTACTGTTAAAGAATTGAATATCCAGAATAAAAACAAACACTTCCCTACAAGTGAATCGCCTAACCATGCAACTCAGTTTTAAAAACTGAATAGAATGCAGTTTTCACTCACATGAAAGACGTATGATTTCCTTCTAGAGAAGTGTTTTCAAAGACATTCACAGAGTGATTCTAAAAAGCCTTTTTACTGACGTTGGCTTTTAAACGCGGTTTCAGTGGAATTTCTGTCAAACGCAAGACACGAGATATGCTGTTAAAGAATTGAATATCCAGAATGCAAATAAACACTTCCCTACAAGTTAATCACCTAACCATGCAACTCAGTTCTAAAAACTGAATAGAATGCAGTTTTCACGCAGATGAATGACGTATGCTTTCCTTCTTGAGAAGTGTTTTCAAAGACGTTCACAGAGTGATTCTGCAAAGCCTTTTTACAGACTTTGGTTTTAAACGTGTTTTCAGTTGAATTTCCGTCAAATGCAAGACACGAGATTTGCTGTTAAAGAATTGAGTACACAGAACGCAAACCAACACTTCCCTACAAGTGAATCACGTAACCGTGCAACTCAGTTCTAAAAACTAATTGAATACAGTTTTCACTAACATGAAAGACGTATGCTTTCCTTCTTGAGAAGTGTTTTCAAAGACGTTCAAAGAGTGATTCTGCAAAGCCTTTTTACTGACGTTGGCTTTTAAACGTGTTTTCCGTCGAATTTCTGTCAAACGCAAGACACGATATTTGCTGTTAAAGAATTGAATATACAGAACGCAAACAAACACTTCCCTACAAGTGAATCACCTAACCATGCAACTCAGCTCTAAAAACTGAATAGAACGCAGTTTTCACTCAGCTGAAAGACGTATGCTTTCTTCTTGAGAAGTGTTTTCAAAGACGTTCACAGAGTGATTCTGCAAAGCCTTTTTAATCACGTTGGCTTTTAAACGTGTTTTCAGTGGAATTTCTGTCAAACGCAAGACACGAGATTTGCTGTTAAAGAATTGAATGTACAGAAGGCTAACAAACACTTCCCTACAAGTGAATCGCCTAACCGTGCAACTCAGTTCTAAAAACTGAATAGAATGCAGTTTTCACTCAGATGAAAGACGTATGCTTTCCTTCTAGAGAAGTGTTTTCAAAGACATTCACAGAGTGATTCTACAAAGCCTTTTTACTGACGTTGGCTTTTAAACGCGGTTTCAGTGGAATTTCTGTCAAACGCAAGACACGAGATTTGCTGTTAAAGAATTGAATATCCAGAATGCAAACAAACACTTCCCTACAAGTGAATCGCCTAACCATGCAACTCAGTTTTAAAAACTGAATAGAATGCAGTTTTCACTCACATGAAAGACGTATGCTTTCCTTCTAGAGAAGTGTTTTCAAAGACATTCACAGAGTGATTCTAAAAAGCCTTTTTACTGACGTTGGCTTTTAAACGCGGTTTCAGTGGAATTTCTGTCAAACGCAAGACACGAGATTTGCTGTTAAAGAATTGAATATCCAGAATGCAAATAAACACTTCCCTACAAGTTAATCACCTAACCATGCAACTCAGTTCTAAAAACTGAATAGAATGCAGTTTTCATGCAGATGAAAGACGTATGCTTTCCTTCTAGAGAAGTGTTTTCAAAGACGTTCACAGTGTGATTCTGCAAAGCCTTTTTACTGACTTTGGCTTTTAAACGTGTTTTCAGTGGAATTTCTGTCAAACGCAAGACACGAGATTTGCTGTTAAAGAATTGAATATCCAGAATGCAAACAAGAACTTCCCTACAAGTGAATCGACTAACCATGCAACTCAGTTCTAAAAACTAAAGAGAATGCAGTTTTCACGCTGATGAAAGGCGTATGCTTTCCTTCTAGAGAAGTGTTTTCAAAGACATTCACAGAGTGATTCTACAAAGCCTTTTTACTGACGTTGGCTTTTAAACGTGTTTTCAGTGGAATTTCTGTCAAACGCAAGACACGAGATTTGCTGTTAAAGAATTGAATATCCAGAATGCAAACAAGAACTTCCCTACAAGTGAATCGACTACCCATGCAACTCAGTTCTAAAAACTGAATAGAATGCAGTTTTCACTCACATGAAAGACCTGTGCTTTCCTTCTTGAGAAGTGTTTTCAAAGACGTTCACAGAGTGATTCTGCAAAGCCTTTTTAATCACGTTGGCTTTTAAACGTGTTTTCAGTGGAATTTCTGTCAAACGCAAGACACGAGATTTGCTGTTAAAGAATTGAATGTACAGAAGGCAAACAAACACTTCCCTACAAGTGAATCGCCTAACCATGCAACTCAGTTCTAAAAACTGAATAGAATGCAGTTTTCACTCAGATGAAAGACGTATGCTTTCCTTCTAGAGAAGTGTTTTCAAAGACATTCACAGAGTGATTCTACAAAGCCTTTTTACTGACGTTGGCTTTTAAAGTCCATTTCAGTGGAATTTCTGTCAAACGCAAGACACGAGATTTGTTGTTAAAGAATTGAATATACAGAACGCAAACAAACACTTCCCTACAAGTGAATCACCTAACCATGCAACTCAGTTCTAAAAACTGAATAGAATGCAGTTTTCACTCAGATGAAAGACGTATGCTTTCCTTCTAGAGAAGTGTTTTCAAAGACATTCACAGAGTGATTCTACAAAGCCTTTTTACTGACGTTGGCTTTTAAAGTCGGTTTCAGTGGAATTTCTGTCAAACGCAAGACACGAGATTTGCTGTTAAAGAATTGAATATCCAGAATGCAAACCAACACTTCCCTACAAGTAAATCGCCTAACCATGCATCTCAGTTCTAAAAACTGAATAGAATGCAGTTTTCACTCACATGAAAGACGTATGCTTTCCTTCAAGAGAAGTGTTTTCAAAGACATTCACAGAGTGATTCTACAAAGCCTTTTTACTGACGTTGGCTTTTAAATGCGGTTTCAGTGGAATTTCTGTCAAACGCAAGACACGAGATTTACTGTTAAAGAATTGAATATCCAGAATAAAAACAAACACTTCCCTACAAGTGAATCGCCTAACCATGCAACTCAGTTTTAAAAACTGAATAGAATGCAGTTTTCACTCACATGAAAGACGTATGATTTCCTTCTAGAGAAGTGTTTTCAAAGACATTCACAGAGTGATTCTAAAAAGCCTTTTTACTGACGTTGGCTTTTAAACGCGGTTTCAGTGGAATTTCTGTCAAACGCAAGACACGAGATATGCTGTTAAAGAATTGAATATCCAGAATGCAAATAAACACTTCCCTACAAGTTAATCACCTAACCATGCAACTCAGTTCTAAAAACTGAATAGAATGCAGTTTTCACGCAGATGAATGACGTATGCTTTCCTTCTTGAGAAGTGTTTTCAAAGACGTTCACAGAGTGATTCTGCAAAGCCTTTTTACAGACTTTGGTTTTAAACGTGTTTTCAGTTGAATTTCCGTCAAATGCAAGACACGAGATTTGCTGTTAAAGAATTGAGTACACAGAACGCAAACCAACACTTCCCTACAAGTGAATCACGTAACCGTGCAACTCAGTTCTAAAAACTAATTGAATACAGTTTTCACTAACATGAAAGACGTATGCTTTCCTTCTTGAGAAGTGTTTTCAAAGACGTTCAAAGAGTGATTCTGCAAAGCCTTTTTACTGACGTTGGCTTTTAAACGTGTTTTCCGTCGAATTTCTGTCAAACGCAAGACACGATATTTGCTGTTAAAGAATTGAATATACAGAACGCAAACAAACACTTCCCTACAAGTGAATCACCTAACCATGCAACTCAGCTCTAAAAACTGAATAGAACGCAGTTTTCACTCAGCTGAAAGACGTATGCTTTCTTCTTGAGAAGTGTTTTCAAAGACGTTCACAGAGTGATTCTGCAAAGCCTTTTTAATCACGTTGGCTTTTAAACGTGTTTTCAGTGGAATTTCTGTCAAACGCAAGACACGAGATTTGCTGTTAAAGAATTGAATGTACAGAAGGCTAACAAACACTTCCCTACAAGTGAATCGCCTAACCGTGCAACTCAGTTCTAAAAACTGAATAGAATGCAGTTTTCACTCAGATGAAAGACGTATGCTTTCCTTCTAGAGAAGTGTTTTCAAAGACATTCACAGAGTGATTCTACAAAGCCTTTTTACTGACGTTGGCTTTTAAACGCGGTTTCAGTGGAATTTCTGTCAAACGCAAGACACGAGATTTGCTGTTAAAGAATTGAATATCCAGAATGCAAACAAACACTTCCCTACAAGTGAATCGCCTAACCATGCAACTCAGTTTTAAAAACTGAATAGAATGCAGTTTTCACTCACATGAAAGACGTATGCTTTCCTTCTAGAGAAGTGTTTTCAAAGACATTCACAGAGTGATTCTAAAAAGCCTTTTTACTGACGTTGGCTTTTAAACGCGGTTTCAGTGGAATTTCTGTCAAACGCAAGACACGAGATTTGCTGTTAAAGAATTGAATATCCAGAATGCAAATAAACACTTCCCTACAAGTTAATCACCTAACCATGCAACTCAGTTCTAAAAACTGAATAGAATGCAGTTTTCATGCAGATGAAAGACGTATGCTTTCCTTCTAGAGAAGTGTTTTCAAAGACGTTCACAGTGTGATTCTGCAAAGCCTTTTTACTGACTTTGGCTTTTAAACGTGTTTTCAGTGGAATTTCTGTCAAACGCAAGACACGAGATTTGCTGTTAAAGAATTGAATATCCAGAATGCAAACAAGAACTTCCCTACAAGTGAATCGACTAACCATGCAACTCAGTTCTAAAAACTAAAGAGAATGCAGTTTTCACGCTGATGAAAGGCGTATGCTTTCCTTCTAGAGAAGTGTTTTCAAAGACATTCACAGAGTGATTCTACAAAGCCTTTTTACTGACGTTGGCTTTTAAACGTGTTTTCAGTGGAATTTCTGTCAAACGCAAGACACGAGATTTGCTGTTAAAGAATTGAATATCCAGAATGCAAACAAGAACTTCCCTACAAGTGAATCGACTACCCATGCAACTCAGTTCTAAAAACTGAATAGAATGCAGTTTTCACTCACATGAAAGACCTGTGCTTTCCTTCTTGAGAAGTGTTTTCAAAGACGTTCACAGAGTGATTCTGCAAAGCCTTTTTAATCACGTTGGCTTTTAAACGTGTTTTCAGTGGAATTTCTGTCAAACGCAAGACACGAGATTTGCTGTTAAAGAATTGAATGTACAGAAGGCAAACAAACACTTCCCTACAAGTGAATCGCCTAACCATGCAACTCAGTTCTAAAAACTGAATAGAATGCAGTTTTCACTCAGATGAAAGACGTATGCTTTCCTTCTAGAGAAGTGTTTTCAAAGACATTCACAGAGTGATTCTACAAAGCCTTTTTACTGACGTTGGCTTTTAAAGTCCGTTTCAGTGGAATTTCTGTCAAACGCAAGACACGAGATTTGTTGTTAAAGAATTGAATATACAGAACGCAAACAAACACTTCCCTACAAGTGAATCACCTAACCATGCAACTCAGTTCTAAAAACTGAATAGAATGCAGTTTTCACTCAGATGAAAGACGTATGCTTTCCTTCTAGAGAAGTGTTTTCAAAGACATTCACAGAGTGATTCTACAAAGCCTTTTTACTGACGTTGGCTTTTAAAGTCGGTTTCAGTGGAATTTCTGTCAAACGCAAGACACGAGATTTGCTGTTAAAGAATTGAATATCCAGAATGCAAACAAACACTTCCCTACAAGTAAATCGCCTAACCATGCATCTCAGTTCTAAAAACTGAATAGAATGCAGTTTTCACTCACATGAAAGACGTATGCTTTCCTTCTAGAGAAGTGTTTTCAAAGACATTCACAGAGTGATTCTACAAAGCCTTTTTACTGATGTTGGCTTTTAAATGCGGTTTCAGTGGAATTTCTGTCAAACGCAAGACACGAGATTTACTGTTAAAGAATTGAATATCCAGAATAAAAACAAACACTTCCCTACAAGTGAATCGCCTAACCATGCAACTCAGTTTTAAAAACTGAATAGAATGCAGTTTTCACTCACATGAAAGACGTATGATTTCCTTCTAGAGAAGTGTTTTCAAAGACATTCACAGAGTGATTCTAAAAAGCCTTTTTACTGACGTTGGCTTTTAAACGCGGTTTCAGTGGAATTTCTGTCAAACGCAAGACACGAGATATGCTGTTAAAGAATTGAATATCCAGAATGCAAATAAACACTTCCCTACAAGTTAATCACCTAACCATGCAACTCAGTTCTAAAAACTGAATAGAATGCAGTTTTCACGCAGATGAATGACGTATGCTTTCCTTCTTGAGAAGTGTTTTCAAAGACGTTCACAGAGTGATTCTGCAAAGCCTTTTTACAGACTTTGGTTTTAAACGTGTTTTCAGTGGAATTTCCGTCAAATGCAAGACACGAGATTTGCTGTTAAAGAATTGAGTACACAGAACGCAAACCAACACTTCCCTACAAGTGAATCACGTAACCGTGCAACTCAGTTCTAAAAACTAATTGAATACAGTTTTCACTAACATGAAAGACGTATGCTTTCCTTCTTGAGAAGTGTTTTCAAAGACGTTCAAAGAGTGATTCTGCAAAGCCTTTTTACTGACGTTGGCTTTTAAACGTGTTTTCCATCGAATTTCTGTCAAACGCAAGACACGATATTTGCTGTTAAAGAATTGAATATACAGAACGCAAACAAACACTTCCCTACAAGTGAATCACCTAACCATGCAACTCAGCTCTAAAAACTGAATAGAACGCAGTTTTCACTCAGCTGAAAGACGTAAGCTTTCTTCTATAGAAGTGTTTTCAAAGACGTTCACAGAGTGATTCTGCAAAGCCTTTTTAATCACGTTGGCTTTTAAACGTGTTTTCAGTGGAATTTCTGTCAAACGCAAGACACGAGATTTGCTGTTAAAGAATTGAATGTCCAGAAGGCTAACAAACACTTCCCTACAAGTGAATCGCCTAACCGTGCAACTCAGTTCTAAAAACTGAATAGAATGCAGTTTTCACTCAGATAAAAGACGTATGCTTTCCTTCTAGAGAAGTGTTTTCAAAGACATTCACAGAGTGATTCTACAAAGCCTTTTTACTGACGTTGGCTTTTAAAGTCCGTTTCAGTGGAATTTCTGTCAAACGCAAGACACGAGATTTGTTGTTAAAGAATTGAATATACAGAACGCAAACAAACACTTCCCTTCAAGTGAATCACCTAACCATGCAACTCAGTTCTAAAAACTGAATAGAATGCAGTTTTCACTCAGATGAAAGACGTATGCTTTCCTTCTAGAGAAGTGTTTTCAAAGACATTCACAGAGTGATTCTACAAAGCCTTTTTACTGACGTTGGCTTTTAAAGTCGGTTTCAGTGGAATTTCTGTCAAATGCAAGACACGAGATTTGCTGTTAAAGAATTGAATATCCAGAATGCAAACAAACACTTCCCTACAAGTAAATCGCCTAACCATGCATCTCAGTTCTAAAAACTGAATAGAATGCAGTTTTCACTCACATGAAAGACGTATGCTTTCCTTCAAGAGAAGTGTTTTCAAAGACATTCACAGAGTGATTCTACAAAGCCTTTTTACTGACGTTGGCTTTTAAATGCGGTTTCAGTGGAATTTCTGTCAAACGCAAGACACGAGATTTACTGTTAAAGAATTGAATATCCAGAATAAAAACAAACACTTCCCTACAAGTGAATCGCCTAACCATGCAACTCAGTTTTAAAAACTGAATAGAATGCAGTTTTCACTCACATGAAAGGCGTATGCTTTCCTTCTAGAAAAGTGTTTTCAAAGATATTCACAGAGTGATTCTACAAAGCCTTTTTACTGACGTTGGCTTTTAAAGTCCATTTCAGTGGAATTTCTGCAAACGCAAGACACGAGATTTGTTGTTAAAGAATTGAATATACAGAACGCAAACAAACACTTCCATACAAGTGAATCGCCTAACCATGCAACTCAGTTCTAAAAACTGAATAGAATGCAGTTTTCACTCACATGAAAGACCTGTGCTTTCCTTCTAGAGAAGTGTTTTCAAAGACATTCACAGAGTGATTCTACAAAGCCTTTTTACTGACGTTGGCTTTTAAAGTCCATTTCAGTGGAATTTCTGTCAAACGCAAGACACGAGATTTGTTGTTAAAGAATTGAATATACAGAATGCAAACAAACACTTCCATACAAGTGAATCGCCTAACCATGCAACTCAGTTCTAAAAACTGAATAGAATGCAGTTTTCACTCACATGAAAGACCTGTGCTTTCCTTCTAGAGAAGTGTTTTCAAAGACATTCACAGAGTGATTCTACAAAGCCTGTTTACTGACGTTGGCTTTTAAACGCAGTTTCAGTGGAATTTCTGTCAAACGCAAGACACGAGATTTCCTGTTAAAGAATTGAATATCCAGAATGCAAACAAACACTTCCCTACAAGTGAATTGCCTAACCATGCAACTCAGTTTTAAAAACTGAATAGAATGCAGTTTTCACTCACATGAAAGACGTATACTTTCCTTCTAGAGAAGTGTTTTCAAAGACATTCACAGAGTGATTCTAAAAAGCCTTTTTACTGAAGTTGGCTTTTAAACGCGGTTTCAGTGGAATTTCTGTCAAACGCAAGACACTAGATTTGCTGTTAAACAATTGAATATCCAAAATGCAAATAAACACTTCCCTACAAGTTAATCACCTAACCATGCAACTCAGTTCTAAAAACTGAATAGAATGCAGTTTTCATGCAGATGAAAGACGTATGCTTTCCTTCTAGAGAAGTGTTTTCAAAGACATTTACAGAGTGATTCTACAAAGTCTTTTTACTGACTTTGGCTTTTAAACGTGTTTTCAGTGGAATTTCTGTCAAACGCAAGACACGATATTTGCTGTTAAAGAATTGAGTATGCAGAATGCAAACCAACACTTCCCTACAAGTGAATCGCCTAACCGTGCAACTCAGTTCTAAAAACTGAATAGAATGCAGATTTCACTCAGATGAAAGACGTATGCTTTCCTTCTTGAGAAGTGTTTTCAAAGACGTTCACAGAGTGATTCTGCAAAGCTTTTTTACTGACGTTGTTTTTAAACGTGTTTTCAGTGGAATTTCTGTCAAACGCAAGACACGAGATTTGCTGTTAAAGAATTGAATATCCAGAATGCAAACAAGAACTTCCCTACAAGTGAATCGACTACCCATGCAACTCAGTTCTAAAAACTGAATAGAATGCAGTTTTCACTCACATGAAAGACCTGTTCTTTCCTTCTTGAGAAGTGTTTTCAAAGACGTTCACAGAGTGATTCTCCAATGCCCTTTTACTGACGTTGGTTTTAAACGTGTTTTCAGTGGAATTTCTGTCAAACGCAAGACACGAGATTTGCTGTTAAAGAATTGAATATCCAGAATGCAAACAAACACTTCCCTACAAGTAAATCGCCTAACCATGCATCTCAGTTCTAAAAACTGAATAGAATGCAGTTTTCACTCACATGAAAGACGTATGCTTTCCTTCTAGAGAAGTGTTTTCAAAGACATTCACAGAGTGATTCTACAAAGCCTTTTTACTGACGTTGGCTTTTAAAGTCCATTTCAGTGGAATTTCTGTCAAACGCAAGACACGAGATTTGTTGTTAAAGAATTGAATATACAGAACGCAAACAAACACTTCCCTACAAGTGAATCACCTAACCATGCAACTCAGTTCTAAAAACTGAATAGAATGCAGTTTTCACTCAGATGAAAGACGTATGCTTTCCTTCTAGAGAAGTGTTTTCAAAGACATTCACAGAGTGATTCTACAAAGCCTTTTTACTGACGTTGGCTTTTAAAGTCGGTTTCAGTGGAATTTCTGTCAAACGCAAGACACGAGATTTGCTGTTAAAGAATTGAATATCCAGAATGCAAACAAACACTTCCCTACAAGTAAATCGCCTAACCATTCATCTCAGTTCTAAAAACTGAATAGAATGCAGTTTTCACTCACATGAAAGACGTATGCTTTCCTTCAAGAGAAGTGTTTTCAAAGACATTCACAGAGTGATTCTACAAAGCCTTTTTACTGACGTTGGCTTTTAAATGCGGTTTCAGTGGAATTTCTGTCAAACGCAAGACACGAGATTTACTGTTAAAGAATTGAATATCCAGAATAAAAACAAACACTTCCCTACAAGTGAATCGCCTAACCATGCAACTCAGTTTTAAAAACTGAATAGAATGCAGTTTTCACTCACATGAAAGACGTATGCTTTCCTTCTAGAGAAGTGTTTTCAAAGACATTCACAGAGTGATTCTAAAAAGCCTTTTTACTGACGTTGGCTTTTAAACGCGGTTTCAGTGGAATTTCTGTCAAACGCAAGACACGAGATATGCTGTTAAAGAATTGAATATCCAGAATGCAAATAAACACTTCCCTACAAGTTAATCACCTAACCATGCAACTCAGTTCTAAAAACTGAATAGAATGCAGTTTTCACGCAGATGAATGACGTATGCTTTCCTTCTTGAGAAGTGTTTTCAAAGACGTTCACAGAGTGATTCTGCAAAGCCTTTTTACAGACTTTGGTTTTAAACGTGTTTTCAGTTGAATTTCCGTCAAATGCAAGACACGAGATTTGCTGTTAAAGAATTGAGTACACAGAACGCAAACCAACACTTCCCTACAAGTGAATCACGTAACCGTGCAACTCAGTTCTAAAAACTAATTGAATACAGTTTTCACTAACATGAAAGACGTATGCTTTCCTTCTTGAGAAGTGTTTTCAAAGACGTTCAAAGAGTGATTCTGCAAAGCCTTTTTACTGACGTTGGCTTTTAAACGTGTTTTCCGTCGAATTTCTGTCAAACGCAAGACACGATATTTGCTGTTAAAGAATTGAATATACAGAACGCAAACAAACACTTCCCTACAAGTGAATCACCTAACCATGCAACTCAGCTCTAAAAACTGAATAGAACGCAGTTTTCACTCAGATGAAAGACGTATGCTTTCTTCTTGAGAAGTGTTTTCAAAGACGTTCACAGAGTGATTCTGCAAAGCCTTTTTAATCACGTTGGCTTTTAAACATGTTTTCAGTGGAATTTCTGTCAAACGCAAGACACGAGATTTGCTGTTAAAGAATTGAATGTACAGAAGGCTAACAAACACTTCCCTACAAGTGAATCGCCTAACCGTGCAACTCAGTTCTAAAAACTGAATAGAATGCAGTTTTCACTCAGATGAAAGACGTATGCTTTCCTTCTAGAGAAGTGTTTTCAAAGACATTCACAGAGTGATTCTACAAAGCCTTTTTACTGACGTTGGCTTTTAAAGTCCATTTCAGTGGAATTTCTGTCAAACGCAAGACACGAGATTTGTTGTTAAAGAATTGAATATACAGAACGCAAACAAACACTTCCATACAAGTGAATCGCCTAACCATGCAACTCAGTTCTAAAAACTGAATAGAATGCAGTTTTCACTCACATGAAAGACCTGTGCTTTCCTTCTAGAGAAGTGTTTTCAAAGACATTCACAGAGTGATTCTACAAAGCCTTTTTACTGACGTTGGCTTTTAAAGTCCATTTCAGTGGAATTTCTGTCAAACGCAAGACACGAGATTTGCTGTTAAAGAATTGAATATCCAGAATGCAAACAAGAACTTCCCTACAAGTGAATCGACTACCCATGCAACTCAGTTCTAAAAACTGAATAGAATGCAGTTTTCACTCACATGAAAGACCTGTTCTTTCCTTCTTGAGAAGTGTTTTCAAAGACGTTCACAGAGTGATTCTCCAATGCCCTTTTACTGACGTTGGTTTTAAACGTGTTTTCAGTGGAATTTCTGTCAAACGCAAGTCACGAGATTTGCTGTTAAAGAATTGAATGTACAGAAGGCAAACAAACACTTCCCTACAAGTGAATCGCCTAACCGTGCAACTCAGTTCTAAAAACTGAATAGAATGCAGTTTTCACTCAGATGAAAGACGTATGCTTTCCTTCTAGAGAAGTGTTTTCAAAGACATTCACAGAGTGATTCTACAAAGCCTTTTTACTGACGTTGGCTTTTAAACACGGTTTCAGTGGAATTTCTGTCAAACGCAAGACACGAGATTTGCTGTTAAAGAATTGAATATCCAGAATGCAAACAAACACTTCCCTACAAGTGAATCGGCTAACCATGCAACTCAGTTTTAAAAACTGAATAGAATGCAGTTTTCACTCACATGAAAGACGTATGCTTTCCTTCTAGAGAAGTGTTTTCAAAGACATTCACAGAGGGATTCTAAAAAGCCTTTATACTGACGTTGGCTTTTAAACGCGGTTTCAGTGGAATTTCTGTCAAATGCAAGACACGAGATTTGCTGTTAAAGAATTGAATATCCAGAATGCAAATAAACACTTCCCTACAAGTTAATCACCTAACCATGCAACTCAGTTCTAAAAACTGAATAGAATGCAGTTTTCACGCAGATGAAAGACGTATGCTTTCCTTCTGGAGAAGTGTTTTCAAAGACATTTACAGAGTGATTCTACAAAGCCTTTTTACGGACTTTGGCTTTTAAACGTGTTTTCAGTGGAATTTCTGTCAAACGCAAGACACGATATTTGCTGTTAAAGAATTGAATATACAGAACGCAAACAAACACTTCCCTACAAGTGAATCGCCTAACTATGCAACTCAGCTCTAAAAACTGAATAGAACGCAGTTTTCACTCAGCTGAAAGTCGTATGCTTTCTTCTTGAGAAGTGTTTTCAAAGACGTTCACAGAGTGATTCTGCAAAGCCTTTTTAATCACGTTGGCTTTTAAACGTGTTTTCAGTGGAATTTCTGTCAAACGCAAGACACGAGATTTGCTGTTAAAGAATTGAATGTACAGAAGGCAAACAAACACTTCCCTACAAGTGAATCGCCTAACCATGCAACTCAGTTCTAAAAACTGAATAGAATGCAGTTTTCACTCAGATGAAAGACGTATGCTTTCCTTCTAGAGAAGTGTTTTCAAAGACATTCACAGAGTGATTCTACAAAGCCTTTTTACTGACGTTGGCTTTTAAAGTCCGTTTCAGTGGAATTTCTGTCAAACGCAAGACACGAGATTTGTTGTTAAAGAATTGAATATACAGAATGCAAACAAACACTTCCCTACAAGTGAATCACCTAACCATGCAACTCAGTTCTAAAAACCTAATAGAATGCAGTTTTCACTCAGATGAAAGACGTATGCTTTCCTTCTAGAGAAGTGTTTTCAAAGACATTCACAGAGTGATTCTACAAAGCCTTTTTACTGACGTTGGCTTTTAAAGTCGGTTTCAGTGGAATTTCTGTCAAACGCAAGACACGAGATTTGCTGTTAAAGAATTGAATATCCAGAATGCAAACAAACACTTCCCTACAAGTAAATCGCCTAACCATGCATCTCAGTTCTAAAAACTGAATAGAATGCAGTTTTCACTCACATGAAAGACGTATGCTTTCCTTCAAAGAAGTGTTTTCAAAGACATTCACAGAGTGATTCTACAAAGCCTTTTTACTGACGTTGGCTTTTAAACGCGGTTTCAGTGGAATTTCTGTCAAACGCAAGACACGAGATTTGCTTTTAAAGAATTGAATATCCAGAATGCAAATAAACACTTCCCTACAAGTTAATCACCTAACCATGCAACTCAGTTCTAAAAACTGAATAGAATGCAGTTTTCACGCAGATGAATGACGTATGCTTTCCTTCTTGAGAAGTGTTTTCAAAGATGTTCACAGAGTGATTCTGCAAAGCCTTTTTACAGACTTTGGTTTTAAACGTGTTTTCAGTGGAATTTCCGTCAAATGCAAGACACGAGATTTGCTGTTAAAGAATTGAGTACACAGAACGCAAACCAACACTTCCCTACAAGTGAATCACGTAACCGTGCAACTCAGTTCTAAAAACTAATTGAATACAGTTTTCACTAACATGAAAAACGTATGCTTTCCTTCTTGAGAAGTGTTTTCAAAGACGTTCACAGAGTGATTCTGCAAAGCCTTTTTACTGACGTTGGCTTTTAAACGTGTTTTCCGTCGAATTTCTGTCAAACGCAAGACACGATATTTGCTGTTAAAGAATTGAATATACAGAACGCAAACAAACACTTGCCTACAAGTGAATCACCTAACCATGCAACTCAGCTCTAAAAACTGAATAGAACGCAGTTTTCACTCAGCTGAAAGACGTATGCTTTCTTCTTGAGAAGTGTTTTCAAAGACGTTCACAGAGTGATTCTGCAAAGCCTTTTTAATCACGTTGGCTTTTAAACGTGTTTTCAGTGGAATTTCTGTCAAACGCAAGACACGAGATTTGCTGTTAAAGAATTGAATGTACAGAAGGCAAACAAACACTTCCCTACAAGTGAATCGCCTAACCGTGCAACTCAGTTCTAAAAACTGAATAGAATGCAGTTTTCACTCAGATGAAAGACGTATGCTTTCCTTCTAGAGAAGTGTTTTCAAAGACATTCACAGAGTGATTCTACAAAGCCTTTTTACTGACGTTGGCTTTTAAACGCGGTTTCAGTGGAATTTCTGTCAAACGCAAGACACGAGATTTGTTGTTAAAGAATTGAATATACAGAACGCAAACAAACACTTCCCTACAAGTGAATCACCTAACCATGCAACTCAGTTCTAAAAACTGAATAGAATGCAGTTTTCACTCAGATGAAAGACGTATGCTTTCCTTCTAGAGAAGTGTTTTCAAAGACATTCACAGAGTGATTCTACAAAGCCTTTTTACTGACGTTGGCTTTTTAAGTCGGTTTCAGTGGAATTTCTGTCAAACGCAAGACACGAGATTTGCTGTTAAAGAATTGAATATCCAGAATGCAAACAAACACTTCCCTACAAGTGAATCGCCTAACCATGCATCTCAGTTCTAAAAACTGAATAGAATGCAGTTTTCACTCACATGAAAGACGTATGCTTTCCTTCAAGAGAAGTGTTTTCAAAGACATTCACAGAGTGATTCTAAAAAGCCTTTTTACTGACGTTGGCTTTTAAACGCGGTTTCAGTGGAATTTCTGTCAAACACAAGACACGAGATTTGCTGTTAAAGAATTGAATATCCAGAATGCAAACAAACACTTCCCAACAAGTGAATTGCCTAACCATGCAACTCAGTTCTAAAAACTGAATAGAACGCAGTTTTCACTCAGATGGAAGACGTATGATTCCTTCTTGAGAAGTGTTTTCAAAGACGTTCACAGAGTGATTCTGCAAAGCCTTTTTAATGACGTTGGCTTTTAAACGTGTTTTCAGTGGAATTTCTGTCAAACGCAAGACACGAGATTTGCTGTTAAAGAATTGAATGTACAGAACGCAAACAAACACTTCCCTACAAGTGAATCGCCTAACCGTGCAACTCAGTTCTAAAAACTGAATAGAATGCAGTTTTCACTCAGATGAAAGACTTATGCTTTCCTTCTTGAGAAGTGTTTTCAAAGACGTTCACAGAGTGATTCTGCAAAGCCCTTTTCCTGACGTTGGTTTTAAACGTGTTTTCAGTGGAATTTCTGTCAAACGCAAGACACGAGATTTGCTGTTAAAGAATTGAATATCCAGAATGCAAACAAACACTTCCCTACAAGTGAATCGCCTAACCATGCAACTCAGTTCTAAAAACTGAATAGAATGCAGTTTTCACACAGATGAAAGACGTATGCTTTCCTTCTTGAGAAGTGTTTTCAAAGAGGTTCACAGAGTGATTCTGCAAAGCCTTTTTACAGACTTTGGTTTTAAACGTGTTTTCAGTGGAATTTCCGTCAAATGCAAGACACGAGATTTGCTGTTAAAGAATTGAGTACACACAACGCAAACCAACACTTCCCTACAAGTGAATCACGTAACCGTGCAACTCAGTTCTAAAAACTAATAGAATACAGTTTTCACTAACATGAAAGACGTATGCTTTCCATCTTGAGAAGTGTTTTCAAAGACGTTCACAGAGTGATTCTGCAAAGCCTTTTTACTGACGTTGGCTTTTAAACGTGTTTTCCGTCGAATTTCTGTCAAACGCAAGACACGATATTTGCTGTTAAAGAATTGAATATACAGAACGCAAACAAACACTTCCCTACAAGTGAATCGCCTAACCATGCAACTCAGCTCTAAAAACTGAATAGAACGCAGTTTTCACTCAGCTGAAAGACATATGCTTTCTTCTTGAGAAGTGTTTTCAAAGACGTTCACAGAGTGATTCTGCAAAGCCTTTTTAATCACGTTGGCTTTTAAACGTGTTTTCAGTGGAATTTCTGTCAAACGCAAGACACGAGATTTGCTGTTAAAGAATTGAATGTACAGAAGGCAAACAAACACTTCCCTACAAGTGAATCGCCTAACCGTGCAACTCAGTTCTAAAAACTGAATAGAATGCAGTTTTCACTCAGATGAAAGACGTATGCTTTCCTTCTAGAGAAGTGTTTTCAAAGACATTCACAGAGTGATTCTACAAAGCCTTTTTACTGACGTTGGCTTTTAAAGTCGGTTTCAGTGGAATTTCTGTCAAACGCAAGACACGAGATTTGTTGTTAAAGAATTGAATATACAGAACGCAAACAAACACTTCCCTACAAGTGAATCACCTAACCATGCAACTCAGTTCTAAAAACTGAATAGAATGCAGTTTTCACTCAAATGAAAGACGTATGCTTTCCTTCTAGAGAAGTGTTTTCAAAGACATTCACAGAGTGATTCTACAAAGCCTTTTTACTGACGTTGGCTTTTAAAGTCGGTTTCAGTGGAATTTCTGTCAAACGCAAGACACGAGATTTGCTGTTAAAGAATTGAATATCCAGAATGCAAACAAACACTTCCCTACAAGTGAATCGCCTAACCATGCATCTCAGTTCCCAAAACTGAATAGAATGCAGTTTTCACTCACATGAAAGACGTATGCTTTCCTTCTAGAGAAGTGTTTTCAAAGACATTCACATAGTGATTCTAAAAAGCCTTTTTACTGACGTTGGCTTTTAAAAGCTGTTTCAGTGGAATTTCTGTCAAACGCAAGACACGATATTTGCAGTTAAAGAATTGAGTATGCAGAACGCAAACCAACACTTCCCTACAAGTGAATCGCCTAACCGTGCAACTCAGTTCTAAAAACTGAATAGAATGCATATTTCACTCAGATGAAAGACGTATGCTTTCCTTCTTGAGAAGTGTTTTCAAAGACGTTCACAGAGTGATTCTGCAAAGCCTTTTTACTGACGTTGGTTTTAAACGTGTTTTCAGTGGAATTTCTATCAAACGCAAGACACGAGATTTGCTGTTAAAGAATTGAATATCCAGAATGCAAACAAGAACTTCCCTACAAGTGAATCGACCACCCATGCAACTCAGTTCTAAAAACTGAATAGAATGCAGTTTTCACTCACATGAAAGACCTGTGCTTTCCTTCTTGAGAAGTGTTTTCAAAGACGTTCACAGAGTGATTCTGCAAAGCCCTTTTACTGACGTTGGTTTTAAACGGGTTTTCAGTGGAATTTCTGTCAAACGCAAGACACGAGATTTGTTGTTAAAGAATTGAATATACAGAACGCAAACAAACACTTTCCTACAAGTGAATCACCTAACCATGCAACTCAGTTCTAAAAACTGAATAGAATGCAGTTTTCACACAGATGAAAGACGTATGCTATCCTTCTAGAGAAGTGTTTTCAAAGACATTCACAGAGTGATTCTAAAAAGCCTTTTTACTGACATTGGCTTTTAAACGCGGTTTCAGTGGAATTTGTCAAACGCAAGACACGACATTTGCTGTTAAAGAATTGAACATACAGAATGCAAACAAACACTTCCCTACAACTGAATCGCCTAACCAGTTCTAAATTCAGTTCTAAATACTGAATAGAATGAAGTTTTCACTCAGATGAAAGACGTATGCTTTCCTTCTTGAGAAGTGTTTTCAAAGAAGTTCACAGAGTGATTCTGCAAAGCCTTTTTACTGACCTTGGTTTTAAACGTGTTTTCAGTGGAATTTCTGTCAAACGCAAGACACGATATTTGCTGTTAAAGAATTGAGTATGCAGAACGAAAACCAACACTGCCCTACAAGTGAATCGCCTAACCGTGCAACTCAGTTCTAAAAACTGAATAGAATGCAGTTTACACTCACATGAAAGACCTGTGCTTTCCTTCTTGAGAAGTGTTTTCAAAGACGTTCACAGAGTGATTCTCCAAAGCCCTTTTACTGACGTTGGTTTTAAACGTGTTTTCAGTGGAATTTCTGTCAAACGCAAGACACGAGATTTGTTGTTAAAGAATTGAATATACAGAACGCAAACAAACACTTCCCTACAAGTGAATCACCTAACCATGCAACTCAGTTCTAAAAACTGAATAGAATGCAGTTTTCACACAGATGAAAGACGTATGCTTTCCTTCTAGAGAAGTGTTTTCAAAGACATTCACAGAGTGATTCTACAAAGCCTTTTTACTGACGTTGGCTTTTAAACGCGGTTTCAGTGGAATTTCTATCAAACGCAAGACACGAGATTTGCTGTTAAAGAATTGAATATCCAGAATGCAAACAAACACTTCCCTACAAGTGAATCGCCTAACCATGCAACTCAGTTTTAAAAACTGAATAGAATGCAGTTTTCACTCACATGAAAGACGTATGCTTTTCTTCTAGAGAAGTGTTTTCAAAGACATTCACAGAGTGATTCTAAAAAGCCTTTTTACTGACGTTGGCTTTTAAACGCGGTTTCAGTGGAATTTCTGTCAAACGCAAGACACGAGATTTGCTGTTAAAGAATTGAATATCCAGAATGCAAATAAACACTTCCCTACAAGTTAATCACCTAACCATGCAACTCAGTTCTAAAAACTGAATAGAATGCAGTTTTCATGCAGATGAAAGACGTATGCTTTCCTTCTAGAGAAGTGTTTTCAAAGACATTTACAGAGTGATTCGACAAAGCCTTTTTACTGACTTTGGCTTTTAAACGTGTTTTCAGTGGAATTTCTGTCAAACGCAAGACACGATATTTGCTGTTAAAGAATTGAGTATGCAGAATGAAACCAACACTTCCCTACAAGTGAATCGCCTAACCGTGCAACTCAGTTCTAAAAACTGAATAGAATGGAGTTTTCACTCAGATGAAAGACGTATGCTTTCCTTCTAGAGAAGTGTTTTCAAAGACGTTCACAGTGTGATTCTGCAAAGCCTTTTTACTGACGTTGGTTTTAAACGTGTTTTCAGTGGAATTTCTGTCAAACGCAAGACACGAGATTTGCTGTTAAAGAATTGAATATCCAGAATGCAAACAAGAAATTCCCTACAAGTGAATCGACTAACCATGCAACTCAGTTCTAAAAACTAAAGAGAATGCAGTTTTCACGCTGATGAAAGGCGTATGCTTTCCTTCTAGAGAAGTGTTTTCAAAGACATTCACAGAGTGATTCTACAAAGCCTTTTTACTGACGTTGGCTTTTAAACGTGTTTTCAGTGGAATTTCTGTCAAACGCAAGACACGAGATTTGCTGTTAAAGAATTGAATATCCAGAATGCAAACAAGAACTTCCCTACAAGTGAATCGACTACCCATGCAACTCAGTTCTAAAAACTGAATAGAATGCAGTTTTCACTCACATGAAAGACCTGTGCTTTCCTTCTTGAGAAGTGTTTTCAAAGACGTTCACAGAGTGATTCTACAAAGCCCTTTTACTGACGTTGGTTTTAAACGTGTTTTCAGTGGAATTTCTGTCAAACGCAAGACACGAGATTTGTTGTTAAAGAATTGAATGTACAGAACGCAAACAAACACTTCCATACAAGTGAAACACCTAACCATGCAACTCAGTTCTAAAAACTGAATAGAATGCAGTTTTCACTCAGATGAAAGACGTATGCTTTCCTTCTAGAGAAGTGTTTTCAAAGACATTCACAGAGTGATTCTACAAAGCCTTTTTACTGACGTTGGCTTTTAAAGTCGGTTTCAGTGGAATTTCTGTCAAACGCAAGACACGAGATTTGCTCTTAAAGAATTGAATATCCAGAATGCAAACAAACACTTCCCTACAAGTGAATCGCCTAACGATGCAACTCAGTTTTAAAAACTGAATAGAATGCAGTTTTCACTCACATGAAAGACGTATGCTTTCCTTCTAGAGAAGTGTTTTCAAAGACATTCACAGAGTGATTCTAAAAAGCCTTTTTACTGACGTTGGCTTTTAAACGCAGTTTCAGTGGAATTTCTGTCAAACGCAAGACACGAGATTTGCTGTTAAAGAATTGAAGATACAGAATCCAAACAAACACGTTCCTACAAGTGAATCGCCTAAACATTCACCACAGTTCCAAAACTGCATAGAATGCAGTTTTCACTCAGATGAAAGACGTATGCTTTCCTTCTTAAGAAGTGGTTTCAAAGACGTTCACAGAGTGATTCTACAAAGCCTTTTTACTGACGTTGGCTTTTAAACGCGATTTCACTGGAATTTCTGTCAAACGCAAGACAGAGATTTGCTGTTAAAGAATTGAAGATACAGAATGCAAACAAACACGTTCCTACAAGAGAATCGCTAAACATTCACCACAGTTCCATAAACTGCATAGAATGCAGTTTTCACTCAGATGAAAGACATATGCTTTCCTTCTTAAGAAGTGTTTTCAAAGACATTCACAGAGTGATTGTACAAAGCCTTTTTACTGACATTGGCTTTTAAATGCGATTTCACTGGAATTTCTGTCAAACGCAAGACAGAGATTTGCTGTTAAAGAATTGAAGATACAGAATGCAAACAAACACGTTCCTACAAGTGAATCGCCTAAATATTCACCACAGTTCCTAAAACTGCAAAGAATGCAGTTTTCACTCAGATGAAAGACGTATGCTTTCCTTCTTAAGAAGTGTTTTCAAAGACGTTCACAGAGTGATTCTACAAAGCCTTTTTACTGACGTTGGCTTTTAAACGCGATTTCACTGGAATTTCTGTCAAATGCAAGACAGAGATTTGCTGTTAAAGATTTGAATGTACAGAACGCAAACAAATACTTCCCTACAAGTGAATCGCCTAACCGTGCAACTCAGTTCTAAAAACTGAATAGAATGCAGTTTTCACTCAGATGAAAGACTTATGCTTTCCTTCTTGAGAAGTGTTTTCAAAGACGTTCACAGAGTGATTCTGCAAAGCCCTTTTCCTGACGTTGGTTTTAAACGTGTTTTCAGTGGAATTTCTGTCAAACGCAAGAAACGAGATTTGATGTTAAAGAATTGAATATACAGAACGCAAAAAAATACTTCCCTACAAGTGAATCGCCTAACCATGCAACTCAGTTCTAAAAACTGAATAGAATGCAGCTTTCACACTGATGAAAGCCGTATGCTTTCCTTCTAGAGAAGTGTTTTGAAAGACATTCACAGAGTGATTCTACAAAGCCTTTTTACTGACGTTGGCTTTTAAACGTGTTTTCAGTGGAATTTCTGTCAAACGCAAGACAGAGATTTGCTGTTAAAGAATTGAACATACACAATGCAAACAAACACTTCCCTACAACTGAATCACCTAACCGTGCAATTCAGTTCTAAAAACTGAATAGAATGCAGTTTTCACTCAGATGAAAGACGTATGCTTTCCTTCTTGAGAAGTGTTTTCAAAGAAGTTCACAGAGTGATTCTGCAAAGCCTTTTTACTGACCTTGGTTTTAAACGTGTTTTCAGTGGAATTTCTGTCAAACGCAAGACACGAGATTTGCTGTTAAAGAATTGAATATCCAGAATGCAAACAAGAACTTCCCTACAAGTGAATCGACTAACCATGCAACTCAGTTCTAAAAACTGAATAGAATGCAGATTTCACTCAGATGAAAGACGTATGCTTTCCTTCTTGAGAAGTGTTTTCAAAGAAGTTCACAGAGTGATTCTGCAAAGCCTTTTTACTGACCTTTGTTTTAAACGTGTTTTCAGTGGAATTTCTGTCAAACGCAAGACAGAGATTTGCTGTTAAAGAATTGAAGATACAGAATGCAAACAAACACGTTCCTACAAGTGAATCGCCTAAATATTCACCACAGTTCCTAAAACTGCAAAGAATGCAGTTTTCACTCAGATGAAAGACGTATGCTTTCCTTCTTAAGAAGTGTTTTCAAAGACGTTCACAGAGTGATTCTACAAAGCCTTTTTACTGACGTTGGCTTTTAAACGCGATTTCACTGGAATTTCTGTCAAATGCAAGACAGAGATTTGCTGTTAAAGATTTGAATGTACAGAACGCAAACAAATACTTCCCTACAAGTGAATCGCCTAACCGTGCAACTCAGTTCTAAAAACTGAATAGAATGCAGTTTTCACTCAGATGAAAGACTTATGCTTTCCTTCTTGAGAAGTGTTTTCAAAGACGTTCACAGAGTGATTCTGCAAAGCCCTTTTCCTGACGTTGGTTTTAAACGTGTTTTCAGTGGAATTTCTGTCAAACGCAAGAAACGAGATTTGATGTTAAAGAATTGAATATACAGAACGCAAAAAAATACTTCCCTACAAGTGAATCGCCTAACCATGCAACTCAGTTCTAAAAACTGAATAGAATGCAGCTTTCACACTGATGAAAGCCGTATGCTTTCCTTCTAGAGAAGTGTTTTGAAAGACATTCACAGAGTGATTCTACAAAGCCTTTTTACTGACGTTGGCTTTTAAACGTGTTTTCAGTGGAATTTCTGTCAAACGCAAGACAGAGATTTGCTGTTAAAGAATTGAACATACACAATGCAAACAAACACTTCCCTACAACTGAATCACCTAACCGTGCAATTCAGTTCTAAAAACTGAATAGAATGCAGTTTTCACTCAGATGAAAGACGTATGCTTTCCTTCTTGAGAAGTGTTTTCAAAGAAGTTCACAGAGTGATTCTGCAAAGCCTTTTTACTGACCTTGGTTTTAAACGTGTTTTCAGTGGAATTTCTGTCAAACGCAAGACACGAGATTTGCTGTTAAAGAATTGAATATCCAGAATGCAAACAAGAACTTCCCTACAAGTGAATCGACTAACCATGCAACTCAGTTCTAAAAACTGAATAGAATGCAGATTTCACTCAGATGAAAGACGTATGCTTTCCTTCTTGAGAAGTGTTTTCAAAGAAGTTCACAGAGTGATTCTGCAAAGCCTTTTTACTGACCTTGGTTTTAAACGTGTTTTCAGTGGAATTTCTGTCAAACGCAAGACACGAGATTTGCTGTTAAAGAATTGAATATCCAGAATGCAAACAAGAACTTCCCTACAAGTGAATCGACTAACCATGCAACTCAGTTCTAAAAACTGAATAGAATGCAGATTTCACTCAGATGAAAGACGTATGCTTTCCTTCTTGAGAAGTGTTTTCAAAGACGTTCACAGAGTGATTCTCCAAAGCCCTTTTACTGACGTTGGTTTTAAACGTGTTTTCAGTGGAATTTCTGTCAAACGCAAGACACGAGATTTGTTGTTAAAGAATTGAATATACAGAACGCAAACAAACACTTCCCTACAAGTGAATCACCTAACCATGCAACTCAGTTCTAAAAACTGAATAGAATGCAGTTTTCACACAGATGAAAGACGTATGCTTTCCTTCTAGAGAAGTGTTTTCAAAGACATTCACAGAGTGATTCTACAAAGCCTTTTTACTGACGTTGGCTTTTAAACGCGGTTTCAGTGGAATTTCTATCAAACGCAAGACACGAGATTTGCTGTTAAAGAATTGAATATCCAGAATGCAAACAAACACTTCCCTACAAGTGAATCGCCTAACCATGCAACTCAGTTTTAAAAACTGAATAGAATGCAGTTTTCACTCACATGAAAGACGTATGCTTTTCTTCTAGAGAAGTGTTTTCAAAGACATTCACAGAGTGATTCTAAAAAGCCTTTTTACTGACGTTGGCTTTTAAACGCGGTTTCAGTGGAATTTCTGTCAAACGCAAGACACGAGATTTGCTGTTAAAGAATTGAATATCCAGAATGCAAATAAACACTTCCCTACAAGTTAATCACCTAACCATGCAACTCAGTTCTAAAAACTGAATAGAATGCAGTTTTCATGCAGATGAAAGACGTATGCTTTCCTTCTAGAGAAGTGTTTTCCAAGACATTTACAGAGTGATTCGACAAAGCCTTTTTACTGACTTTGGCTTTTAAACGTGTTTTCAGTGGAATTTCTGTCAAACGCAAGACACGATATTTGCTGTTAAAGAATTGAGTATGCAGAATGAAACCAACACTTCCCTACAAGTGAATCGCCTAACCGTGCAACTCAGTTCTAAAAACTGAATAGAATGGAGTTTTCACTCAGATGAAAGACGTATGCTTTCCTTCTAGAGAAGTGTTTTCAAAGACGTTCACAGTGTGATTCTGCAAAGCCTTTTTACTGACGTTGGTTTTAAACGTGTTTTCAGTGGAATTTCTGTCAAACGCAAGACACGAGATTTGCTGTTAAAGAATTGAATATCCAGAATGCAAACAAGAAATTCCCTACAAGTGAATCGACTAACCATGCAACTCAGTTCTAAAAACTAAAGAGAATGCAGTTTTCACGCTGATGAAAGGCGTATGCTTTCCTTCTAGAGAAGTGTTTTCAAAGACATTCACAGAGTGATTCTACAAAGCCTTTTTACTGACGTTGGCTTTTAAACGTGTTTTCAGTGGAATTTCTGTCAAACGCAAGACACGAGATTTGATGTTAAAGAATTGAATATCCAGAATGCAAACAAGAACATCCCTACAAGTGAATCGACTACCCATGCAACTCAGTTCTAAAAACTGAATAGAATGCAGTTTTCACTCACATGAAAGACCTGTGCTTTCCTTCTTGAGAAGTGTTTTCAAAGACGTTCACAGAGTGATTCTACAAAGCCCTTTTACTGACGTTGGTTTTAAACGTGTTTTCAGTGGAATTTCTGTCAAACGCAAGACACGAGATTTGTTGTTAAAGAATTGAATGTACAGAACGCAAACAAACACTTCCATACAAGTGAAACACCTAACCATGCAACTCAGTTCTAAAAACTGAATAGAATGCAGTTTTCACTCAGATGAAAGACGTATGCTTTCCTTCTAGAGAAGTGTTTTCAAAGACATTCACAGAGTGATTCTACAAAGCCTTTTTACTGACGTTGGCTTTTAAAGTCGGTTTCAGTGGAATTTCTGTCAAACGCAAGACACGAGATTTGCTCTTAAAGAATTGAATATCCAGAATGCAAACAAACACTTCCCTACAAGTGAATCGCCTAACGATGCAACTCAGTTTTAAAAACTGAATAGAATGCAGTTTTCACTCACATGAAAGACGTATGCTTTCCTTCTAGAGAAGTGTTTTCAAAGACATTCACAGAGTGATTCTAAAAAGCCTTTTTACTGACGTTGGCTTTTAAACGCAGTTTCAGTGGAATTTCTGTCAAACGCAAGACACGAGATTTGCTGTTAAAGAATTGAAGATACAGAATCCAAACAAACACGTTCCTACAAGTGAATCGCCTAAACATTCACCACAGTTCCAAAACTGCATAGAATGCAGTTTTCACTCAGATGAAAGACGTATGCTTTCCTTCTTAAGAAGTGGTTTCAAAGACGTTCACAGAGTGATTCTACAAAGCCTTTTTACTGACGTTGGCTTTTAAACGCGATTTCACTGGAATTTCTGTCAAACGCAAGACAGAGATTTGCTGTTAAAGAATTGAAGATACAGAATGCAAACAAACACGTTCCTACAAGTGAATCGCCTAAATATTCACCACAGTTCCTAAAACTGCAAAGAATGCAGTTTTCACTCAGATGAAAGACGTATGCTTTCCTTCTTAAGAAGTGTTTTCAAAGACGTTCACAGAGTGATTCTACAAAGCCTTTTTACTGACGTTGGCTTTTAAACGCGATTTCACTGGAATTTCTGTCAAATGCAAGACAGAGATTTGCTGTTAAAGATTTGAATGTACAGAACGCAAACAAATACTTCCCTACAAGTGAATCGCCTAACCGTGCAACTCAGTTCTAAAAACTGAATAGAATGCAGTTTTCACTCAGATGAAAGACTTATGCTTTCCTTCTTGAGAAGTGTTTTCAAAGACGTTCACAGAGTGATTCTGCAAAGCCCTTTTCCTGACGTTGGTTTTAAACGTGTTTTCAGTGGAATTTCTGTCAAACGCAAGAAACGAGATTTGATGTTAAAGAATTGAATATACAGAACGCAAAAAAATACTTCCCTACAAGTGAATCGCCTAACCATGCAACTCAGTTCTAAAAACTGAATAGAATGCAGCTTTCACACTGATGAAAGCCGTATGCTTTCCTTCTAGAGAAGTGTTTTGAAAGACATTCACAGAGTGATTCTACAAAGCCTTTTTACTGACGTTGGCTTTTAAACGTGTTTTCAGTGGAATTTCTGTCAAACGCAAGACAGAGATTTGCTGTTAAAGAATTGAACATACAGAATGCAAACAAACACTTCCCTACAACTGAATCACCTAACCGTGCAATTCAGTTCTAAAAACTGAATAGAATGCAGTTTTCACTCAGATGAAAGACGTATGCTTTCCTTCTTGAGAAGTGTTTTCAAAGAAGTTCACAGAGTGATTCTGCAAAGCCTTTTTACTGACCTTGGTTTTAAACGTGTTTTCAGAGGAATTTCTGTCAAACGCAAGACACGAGATTTGCTGTTAAAGAATTGAATATCCAGAATGCAAACAAGAACTTCCCTACAAGTGAATCGACTAACCATGCAACTCAGTTCTAAAAACTGAATAGAATGCAGATTTCACTCACATGAAAGACCTGTGCTTTCCTTCTTGAGAAGTGTTTTCAAAGACGTTCACAGAGAGATTCTGCAAAGCCCTTTTCCTGACGTTGGTTTTAAACGTGTTTTCAGTGGAATTTCTGTCAAACGCAAGAAACGAGATTTGATGTTAAAGAATTGAATATACAGAACGCAAAAAAATACTTCCCTACAAGTGAATCGCCTAACCATGCAACTCAGTTCTAAAAACTGAATAGAATGCAGCTTTCACACTGATGAAAGCCGTATGCTTTCCTTCTAGAGAAGAGTTTTGAAAGACATTCACAGAGTGATTCTACAAAGCCTTTTCACTGACGTTGGCTTTTAAACGTGTTTTCAGTGGAATTTCTGTCAAACGCAAGACAGAGATTTGCTGTTAAAGAATTGAACATACAGAATGCAAACAAACACTTCCCTACAACTGAATCACCTAACCGTGCAATTCAGTTCTAAAAACTGAATAGAATGCAGTTTTCACTCAGATGAAAGACGTATGCTTTCCTTCTTGAGAAGTGTTTTCAAAGAAGTTCACAGAGTGATTCTGCAAAGCCTTTTTACTGACCTTGGTTTTAAACGTGTTTTCAGTGGAATTTCTGTCAAACGCAAGACACGAGATTTGCTGTTAAAGAATTGAATATCCAGAATGCAAACAAGAACTTCCCTACAAGTGAATCGACTAACCATGCAACTCAGTTCTAAAAACTGAATAGAATGCAGATTTCACTCAGATGAAAGACGTATGCTTTCCTTCTTGAGAAGTGTTTTCAAAGACGTTCACAGAGTGATTCTGCAAAGCCTTTTTACTGACGTTGGTTTTAAACGTGTTTTCAGTGGAATTTCTGTCAAACGCAAGACACGAGATTTGCTGTTAAAGAATTGAATATCCAGAATGCAAACAAGAACTTCCCTACAAGTGAATCGACTACCCATGCAACTCAGTTCTAAAAACTGAATAGAATGCAGTTTTCACTCACATGAAAGACCTGTGCTTTCCTTCTTGAGAAGTGTTTTCAAAGACGTTCACAGAGTGATTCTACAAAGCCCTTATACTGACGTTGGTTTTAAACGTGTTTTCAGTGGAATTTCTGTCAAACGCAAGACACGAGATTTGTTGTTAAAGAATTGAATATACAGAACGCAAACAAACACTTCCCTACAAGTGAAACACCTAACCATGCAACTCAGTTCTAAAAACTGAATAGAATGCAGTTTTCACTCAGATGAAAGACGTATGCTTTCCTTCTAGTGAAGTGTTTTCAAAGACATTCACAGAGTGATTTTACAAAGCCTTTTTACTGACGTTGGCTTTTAAAGTCGGTTTCAGTGGAATTTCTGTCAAACGCAAGACACGAGATTTGCTGTTAAAGAATTGAATATCCAGAATGCAAACAAACACTTCCCTACAAGTGAATTGGCTAACGATGCAACTCAGTTTTAAAAACTGAATAGAATGCAGTTTTCACTCACATGAAAGACGTATGCTTTCCTTCTAGAGAAGTGTTTTCAAAGACATTCACAGAGTGATTCTAAAAAGCCTTTTTACTGACGTTGGCTTTTAAACGCAGTTTCAGTGGAATTTCTGTCAAACGCAAGACACGAGATTTGCTGTTAAAGAATTGAATATCCAGAATCCAAACAAACACGTTCCTACAAGTGAATCGCCTAAACATTCACCACAGTTCCAAAAACTGCATAGAATGCAGTTTTCACTCAGATGAAAGACGTATGCTTTCCTTCTTAAGAAGTGTTTTCAAAGACATTCACAGAGTGATTCTACAAAGCCTTTTTACTGACATTGGCTTTTAAATGCGATTTCACTGGAATTTCTGTCAAACGCAAGACAGAGATTTGCTGTTAAAGAATTGAAGATACAGAATGCAAACAAACACGTTCCTACAAGTGAATCGCCTAAATATTCACCACAGTTCCTAAAACTGCAAAGAATGCAGTTTTCACTCAGATGAAAGACGTATGCTTTCCTTCTTAAGAAGTGTTTTCAAAGACGTTCACAGAGTGATTCTACAAAGCCTTTTTACTGACGTTGGCTTTTAAACGCGATTTCACTGGAATTTCTGTCAAACGCAAGACAGAGATTTGCTGTTAAAGAATTGAAGATACAGAATGCAAACAAACACGTTCCTACAAGAGAATCGCCTAAACATTCACCACAGTTCCAAAAACTGCATAGAATGCAGTTTTCACTCAGATGAAAGACGTATGCTTTCCTTCTTAAGAAGTGTTTTCAAAGACGTTCACAGTGTGATTCTACAAAGCCTTTTTACTGACGTTGGCTTTTAAACGCGATTTCAATGGAATTTCTGTCAAACGCAAGACAGAGATTTGCTGTTAAAGAATTGAAGATACAGAATGCAAACAAACACGTTCCTACAAGAGAATCGCCTAAACATTCACCACAGTTCCAAAAACTGCATAGAATGCAGTTTTCACTCAGATGAAAGACGTATGCTTTCCTTCTTAAGAAGTGTTTTCAAAGACGTTCACAGAGTGATTCTACAAAGCCTTTTTACTGACATTGGCTTTTAAACGCGATTTCACTGGAATTTCTGTCAAAAGCAAGACAGAGATTTGCTGTTAAAGAATTGAAGATACAGAATGCAAACAAACACGTTCTTACAAGTGACTCGCCTAAACATTCACCACAGTTCCAAAAACTGCATAGAATGCAGTTTTCACTCAGATGAAAGACATGCTTTCCTTCTTAAGAAGTGTTTTCAAAGACGTTCACACAGTGATTCTACAAAGCCTTTTTACTGACGTTGGCTTTTAAACGCGATTTCACTGGAATTTCTGTCAAACGCAAGACAGAGATTTGCTGTTAAAGAATTGAAGATACAGAATGCAAACAAACACGTTCCTACAAGTGAATCGCCTAAACATTCACCACAGTTCCAAAAACTGCATAGAATGCAGTTTTCACTCAGATGAAAGACATATGCTTTCCTTCTTAAGAAGTGTTTTCAATGACGTTCACAGTGTGATTCTACAAAGCCTTTTTACTGACATTGGCTTTTAAACGCGATTTCAATGGAATTTCTGTCAAACGCAAGACAGAGATTTGCTGTTAAAGAATTGAAGATACAGAATGCAAACAAACACGTTCCTACAAGAGAATCGCCTAAACATTCACCACAGTTCCAAAAACTGCATAGAATGCAGTTTTCACTCAGATGAAAGACATATGCTTTCCTTCTTAAGAAGTGTTTTCAAAGATGTTCACAGAGTGATTCTACAAAGCCTTTTTACTGACTTTGGCTTTTAAACGCGATTTCACTGGAATTTCTGTCAAACGCAAGACAGAGATTTGCTGTTAAAGAATTGAAGATACAGAATGCAAACAAACACGTTCTTACAAGTGACTCGCCTAAACATTCACCACAGTTCCAAAAACTGCATAGAATGCAGTTTTCACTCAGATGAAAGACATATGCTTTCCTTCTTAAGAAGTGTTTTCAAAGACGTTCACAGAGTGATTCTACAAAGCCTTTTTACTGACGTTGGCTTTTAAACGCGATTTCACTGGAATTTCTGTCAAACGCAAGACAGAGATTTGCTGTTAAAGAATTGAAGATACAGAATGCAAACAAACACGTTCCTACAAGTGAATCGCCTAAACATTCACCACAGTTCCAAAAACTGCATAGAATGCAGTTTTCACTCAGATGAAAGACGTATGCTTTCCTTCTTAAGAAGTGTTTTCAAAGACGTTCACAGTGTGATTCTACAAAGCCTTTTTACTGAAGTTGGCTTTTAAACGCGATTTCAATGGAATTTCTGTCAAACGCAAGACAGAGATTTGCTGTTAAAGAATTGAAGATACAGAATGCAAACAAACACGTTCCTACAAAAGAATCGCCTAAACATTCACCACAGTTCCAAAAACTGCATAGAATGCAGTTTTCACTCAGATGAAAGACATATGCTTTCCTTCTTAAGAAGTGTTTTCAAAGACGTTCACAGAGTGATTCTACAAAGCCTTTTTACTGACGTTGGCTTTTAAACGCGATTTCACTGGAATTTCTGTCAAACGCAAGACAGAGATTTGCTGTTAAAGAATTGAAGATACAGAATGCAAACAAACACGTTCCTACAAGTAACTCGCCTAAACATTCACCACAGTTCCAAAAACTGCATAGAATGCAGTTTTCACTCAGATGAAAGACGTATGCTTTTTTTCTTAAGAAGTGTTTTCAAAGACGTTCACAGAGTGATTCTACAAAGCCTTTTTACTGACATTGGCTTTTAAACGCGATTTCACTGGAATTTCTGTCAAACGCAAGACAGAGATTTGCTGTTAAAGAATTGAAGATACAAAATGCAAACAAACACGTTCCTACAAGTGAATCGCCTAAACATTCACCACAGTTCCAAAAACTGCATAGAATGTAGTTTTCACTCAGATGAAAGACATATGCTTTCCTTCTTAAGAAGTGTTTTCAAAGACGTTCACAGAGTGATTCTACAAAGCCTTTTTACTGACGTTGGCTTTTAAACGCGATTTCACTGGAATTTCTGTCAAACGCAAGACAGAGATTTGCTGTTAAAGAATTGAAGATACAGAATGCAAACAAACACGATCCTACAAGTGAATCGCCTAAACATTCACCACAGTTCCAAAAACTGCATAGAATGCAGTTTTCACTCAGATGAAAGACGTATGCTTTTCTTCTTAAGAAGTGTTTTCAAAGACGTTCACAGAGTGATTCTACAAAGCCTTTTTACTGACATTGGCTTTTAAACGCGATTTCACTGGAATTTCTGTCAAACGCAAGACACGATATTTGTTGTTAAAGAATTGAATATACAGAACGCAAACAAACACTTCCCTACAAGTGAAACTCCTAACCATGCAACTCAGTTCTAAAAACTGAATAGAATGCAGTTTTCACTCAGATGAAAGACGTATGCTTTCCTTCTAGTGAAGTGTTTTCAAAGACATTCACAGAGTGATTTTACAAAGCCTTTTTACTGACGTTGGCTTTTAAAGTCGGTTTCAGTGGAATTTCTGTCAAACGCAAGACACGAGATTTGCTGTTAAAGAATTGAATATCCAGAATGCAAACAAACACTTCCCTACAAGTGAATCGCCTAACGATGCAACTCAGTTTTAAAAACTGAATAGAATGCAGTTTTCACTCACATGAAAGACGTATGCTTTCCTTCTAGAGAAGTGTTTTCAAAGACATTCACAGAGTGATTCTACAAAGCCTTTTTACTGACGTTGGCTTTTAAACGCGATTTCAATGGAATTTCTGTCAAAGGCAAGACAGAGATTTGCTGTTAAAGAATTGAAGATACAGAATGCAAACAAACACGATCCTACAAGTGAATCGCCTAAACATTCACCACAGTTCCAAAAACTGCATAGAATGCAGTTTTCACTCAGATGAAAGACGTATGCTTTCCTTTTTAAGAAGTGTTTTCAAAGACGTTCACAGAGTGATTCTACAAAGCCTTTTTACTGACGTTGGCTTTTAAACGCGATTTCACTGGAATTTCTGTCAAACGCAAGACAGAGATTTGCTGTTAAAGAATTGAAGATACAGAATGCAAACAAACACGTTCCTACAAGTGAATCGCCTAAACATTCACCACAGTTCCAAAAACTACATAGAATGCAGTTTTCACTCAGATGAAAGACGTATACTTTCCTTCTTAAGAAGTGTTTTCAAAGACGTTCACAGTGTGATTCTACAAAGCCTTTTTACTGACGTTGGCTTTTAAACGCGATTTCAATGGAATTTCTGTCAAATGCAAGACATAGATTTGCTGTTAAAGAATTGAAGATACAGAATGCAAACAAACACGTTCCTACAAGAGAATCGCCTAAACATTCACCACAGTTCCAAAAACTGCATAGAATGCAGTTTTCACTCAGATGAAAGACGTATGCTTTCCTTCTTAAGAAGTGTTTTCATGGACGTTCACAGAGTGATTCTACAAAGCCTTTTTACTGACATTGGCTTTTAAACGCGATTTCACTGGAATTTCTGTCAAACGCAAGACAGAGATTTGCTGTTAAAGAATTGAAGATACAGAATGCAAACAAACACGTTCCTACAAGTGAATCGCCTAAACATTCACCACAGTTCCAAAAACGGCATAGAATGCAGTTTTCACTCAGATGAAAGACGTATGCTTTCCTTCTTAAGAAGTGTTTTCAAAGACGTTCATAGAGTGATTCTACAAAGCCTTTTTACTGACGTTGGCTTTTAAACGCGATTTCACTGGAATTTCTGTCAAACGCAAGACAGAGATTTGCTGTTAAAGAATTGAAGATACAGAATGCAAACAAACACGTTCCTACAAGTGAATCACCTATATATTCACCACAGTTCCAAAAACTGCATAGAATGCAGTTTTCACTCAGATGAAAGACGTATGCTTTCCTTCTTAAGAAGTGTTTTCAAAGACGTTCACAGAGTGATTCTACAAAGCCTTTTTACTGACGTTGGCTTTTAAATGCGATTTCACTGGAATTTCTGTCAAACGCAAGACAGAGATTTGCTGTTAAAGAATTGAAGATACAGAATGCAAACAAACACGATCCTACAAGTGAATCGCCTAAACATTCACCACAGTTCCAAAAACTGCATAGAATGCAGTTTTCACTCAGATGAAAGACGTATGCTTTCCTTCTTAAGAAGTGTTTTCAAAGACGTTCACAGAGTGATTCTACAAAGCCTTTTTACTGACATTGGCTTTTAAACGCGATTTCACTGGAATTTCTGTCAAACGCAAGACAGAGATTTGCTGTTAAAGAATTGAAGATACAGAATGCAAACAAACACGTTCCTACAAGTGAATCGCCTAAACATTCACCACAGTTCCAAAAACTGCATAGAATGCAGTTTTCACTCAGATGAAAGACGTATGCTTTCCTTCTTAAGAAGTGTTTTCAAAGACGTTCACAGTGTGATTCTACAAAGCCTTTTTACTGATGTTGGCTTTTAAACGCGGTTTCAGTGGAATTTCTGTCAAACGCAAGACACGAGATTTGCTGTTAAAGAATTGAATATCCAGAATGCAAACAAACACTTCCCTACAAGTGAATTGGCTAACGATGCAACTCAGTTTTAAAAACTGAATAGAATGCAGTTTTCACTCACATGAAAGACGTATGCTTTCCTTCTAGAGAAGTGTTTTCAAAGACATTCACAGAGTGATTCTAAAAAGCCTTTTTACTGACGTTGGCTTTTAAACGCAGTTTCAGTGGAATTTCTGTCAAACGCAAGACACGAGATTTGCTGTTAAAGAATTGAATATCCAGAATCCAAACAAACACGTTCCTACAAGTGAATCGCCTAAACATTCACCACAGTTCCAAAAACTGCATAGAATGCAGTTTTCACTCAGATGAAAGACGTATGCTTTCCTTCTTAAGAAGTGTTTTCAAAGACATTCACAGAGTGATTCTACAAAGCCTTTTTACTGACATTGGCTTTTAAATGCGATTTCACTGGAATTTCTGTCAAACGCAAGACAGAGATTTGCTGTTAAAGAATTGAAGTTACAGAATGCAAACAAACACCTTCCTACAAGTGAATCGCCTAAATATTCACCACAGTTCCTAAAACTGCAAAGAATGCAGTTTTCACTCAGATGAAAGACGTATGCTTTCCTTCTTAAGAAGTGTTTTCAAAGACGTTCACAGAGTGATTCTACAAAGCCTTTTTACTGACGTTGGCTTTTAAACGCGATTTCACTGGAATTTCTGTCAAACGCAAGACAGAGATTTGCTGTGAAAGAATTGAAGATACAGAATGCAAACAAACACGTTCCTACAAGAGAATCGCCTAAACATTCACCACAGTTCCAAAAACTGCATAGAATGCAGTTTTCACTCAGATGAAAGACGTATGCTTTCCTTCTTAAAAAGTGTTTTCAAAGACGTTCACAGTGTGATTCTACAAAGCCTTTTTACTGACATTGGCTTTTAAACGCGATTTCAATGGAATTTCTGTCAAACGCAAGACAGAGATTTGCTGTTAAAGAATTGAAGATACAGAATGCAAACAAACACGTTCCTACAAGAGAATCGCCTAAACATTCACCACAGTTCCAAAAACTGCATAGAATGCAGTTTTCACTCAGATGAAAGACGTATGCTTTCCTTCTTAAGAAGTGTTTTCAAAGACGTTCACAGAGTGATTCTACAAAGCCTTTTTACTGACATTGGCTTTTAAACGCGATTTCACTGGAATTTCTGTCAAAAGCAAGACAGAGATTTGCTGTTAAAGAATTGAAGATACAGAATGCAAACAAACACGTTCTTACAAGTGACTCGCCTAAACATTCACCACAGTTCCAAAAACTGCATAGAATGCAGTTTTCACTCAGATGAAAGACATGCTTTCCTTCTTAAGAAGTGTTTTCAAAGACGTTCACAGAGTGATTCTACAAAGCCTTTTTACTGACGTTGGCTTTTAAACGCGATTTCACTGGAATTTCTGTCAAACGCAAGACAGAGATTTGCTGTTAAAGAATTGAAGATACAGAATGCAAACAAACACGTTCCTACAAGAGAATCGCCTAAACATTCACCACAGTTCCAAAAACTGCATAGAATGCAGTTTTCACTCAGATGAAAGACGTATGCTTTCCTTCTTAAGAAGTGTTTTCAAAGACGTTCACAGAGTGATTCTACAAAGCCTTTTTACTGACATTGGCTTTTAAACGCGATTTCACTGGAATTTCTGTCAAAAGCAAGACAGAGATTTGCTGTTAAAGAATTGAAGATACAGAATGCAAACAAACACGTTCTTACAAGTGACTCGCCTAAACATTCACCACAGTTCCAAAAACTGCATAGAATGCAGTTTTCACTCAGATGAAAGACATGCTTTCCTTCTTAAGAAGTGTTTTCAAAGACGTTCACAGAGTGATTCTACAAAGCCTTTTTACTGACGTTGGCTTTTAAACGCGATTTCACTGGAATTTCTGTCAAACGCAAGACAGAGATTTGCTGTTAAAGAATTGAAGATACAGAATGCAAACAAACACGTTCCTACAAGTGAATCGCCTAAACATTCACCACAGTTCCAAAAACTGCATAGAATGCAGTTTTCACTCAGATGAAAGACATATGCTTTCCTTCTTAAGAAGTGTTTTCAATGACATTCACAGTGTGATTCTACAAAGCCTTTTTACTGACATTGGCTTTTAAACGCGATTTCAATGTAATTTCTGTCAAACGCAAGACAGAGATTTGCTGTTAAAGAATTGAAGATACAGAATGCAAACAAACACGTTCCTACAAGAGAATCGCCTAAACATTCACCACAGTTCCAAAAACTGCATAGAATGCAGTTTTCACTCAGATGAAAGACGTATGCTTTCCTTCTTAAGAAGTGTTTTCAAAGATGTTCACAGAGTGATTCTACAAAGCCTTTTTACTGACTTTGGCTTTTAAACGCGATTTCACTGGAATTTCTGTCAAACGCAAGACAGAGATTTGCTGTTAAAGAATTGAAGATACAGAATGCAAACAAACACGTTCTTACAAGTGACTCGCCTAAACATTCACCACAGTTCCAAAAACTGCATAGAATGCAGTTTTCACTCAGATGAAAGACATATGCTTTCCTTCTTAAGAAGTGTTTTCAAAGACGTTCACAGAGTGATTCTACAAAGCCTTTTTACTGACGTTGGCTTTTAAACGCGATTTCACTGGAATCTCTGTCAAAGGCAAGACAGAGATTTGCTGTTAAAGAATTGAAGATACAGAATGCAAACAAACACATTCCTAAAAGAGAATCGCCTAAACATTCACCACAGTTCCAAAAACTGCATAGAATGCAGTTTTCACTCAGATGAAAGACATGCTTTCCTTCTTAAGAAGTGTTTTCAAAGACGTTCACAGTGTGATTCTACAAAGCCTTTTTACTGACGTTGGCTTTTAAACGCGATTTCACTGGAATTTCTTCAAACGCAAGACAGAGATTTGCTGTTAAAGAATTGAAGATACAGAATGCAAACAAACACGTTCCTACAAGTGAATCGCCTAAACATTCACCACAGTTCCAAAAACTGCATAGAATGCAGTTTTCACTCAGATGAAAGACATGCTTTCCTTCTTAAGAAGTGTTTTCAAAGACGTTCACAGAGTGATTCTACAAAGCCTTTTTACTGACGTTGGCTTTTAAACGCGATTTCCCTGGAATTTCTGTCAAACGCAAGACAGAGATTTGCTGTTAAAGAATTGAAGATACAGAATGCAAACAAACACGTTCCTACAAGTGAATCGCCTAAACATTCACCACAGTTCCAAAAACTGCATAGAATGCAGTTTTCACTCAGATGAAAGACGTATGCTTTCCTTCTTAAGAAGTGTTTTCAAAGACGTTCACAGAGTGATTCTGCAAAGCCTTTTTACTGACGTTGGCTTTTAAACGCGATTTCACTGGAATTTCTGTCAAACGCAAGACAGAGATTTGCTGTTAAAGAATTGAAGATACAGAATGCAAACAAACACGATCCTACAAGTGAATCGCCTAAACATTCACCACAGTTCCAAAAACTGCATAGAATGCAGTTTTCACTCAGATGAAAGACGTATGCTTTCCTTCTTAAGAAGTGTTTGCAAAGAAGTTCACAGAGTGATTCTACAAAGCCTTTTTACTGATGTTGGCTTTTAAACGCGATTTCACTGGAATTTCTGTCAAACGCAAGACAGAGATTTGCTGTTAAAGAATTGAAGATACAGAATGCAAACAAACACGTTCCTACAAGTGAATCGCCTAAACATTCACCACAGTTGCAAAAACTGCATAGAATGCAGTTTTCACTCAGATGAAAGACGTATGCTTTCCTTCTTAAGAAGTGTTTTCAAAGACGTTCACAGAGTGATTCTACAAAGCCTTTTTACTGACGTTGGCTTTTAAACGCGATTTCACTGGAATTTCTGTCAAACGCAAGACAGAGATTTGCTGTTAAAGAATTGAAGATACAGAATGCAAACAAACACGTTCCTACAAGTGAATCGCCTAAACATTCACCACAGTTCCAAAAACTGCATAGAATGCAGTTTTCACTCAGATGAAAGACGTATGCTTTCCTTCTTAAGAAGTGTTTTCAAAGACGTTCACAGAGTGATTCTGCAAAGCCTTTTTACTGACGTTGGCTTTTAAACGCGATTTCACTGGAATTTCTGTCAAACGCAAGACAGAGATTTGCTGTTAAAGAATTGAAGATACAGAATGCAAACAAACACGATCCTACAAGTGAATCGCCTAAACATTCACCACAGTTCCAAAAACTGCATAGAATGCAGTTTTCACTCAGATGAAAGACGTATGCTTTCCTTCTTAAGAAGTGTTTGCAAAGAAGTTCACAGAGTGATTCTACAAAGCCTTTTTACTGATGTTGGCTTTTAAACGCGATTTCACTGGAATTTCTGTCAAACGCAAGACAGAGATTTGCTGTTAAAGAATTGAAGATACAGAATGCAAACAAACACGTTCCTACAAGTGAATCGCCTAAACATTCACCACAGTTCCAAAAACTGCATAGAATGCAGTTTTCACTCAGATGAAAGACGTATGCTTTCCTTCTTAAGAAGTGTTTTCAAAGACGTTCACAGTGTGATTCTACAAAGCCTTTTTACTGAAGTTGGCTTTTAAACGCGATTTCAATGGAATTTCTGTCAAAAGCAAGACAGAGATTTGCTGTTAAAGAATTGAAGATACAGAATGCAAACAAACACGTTCCTACAAAAGAATCGCCTAAACATTCACCACAGTTCCAAAAACTGCATAGAATGCAGTTTTCACTCAGATGAAAGACATATGCTTTCCTTCTTAAGAAGTGTTTTCAAAGACGTTCACAGAGTGATTCTACAAAGCCTTTTTACTGACGTTGGCTTTTAAACACGATTTCACTGGAATTTCTGTCAAACGCAAGACAGAGATTTGCTGTTAAAGAATTGAAGATACAGAATGCAAACAAACACGTTCCTACAAGTGACTCGCCTAAACATTCACCACAGTTCCAAAAACTGCATAGAATGCAGTTTTCACTCAGATGAAAGACATATGCTTTCCTTCTTAAGAAGTGTTTTCAAAGACGTTCACAGAGTGATTCTACAAAGCCTTTTTACTGACGTTGGCTTTTAAACGCGATTTCACTGGAATTTCTGTCAAACGCAAGACAGACATTTGCTGTTAAAGAATTGAAGATACAGAATGCAAACAAACACGATCCTACAAGTGAATCGCCTAAACATTCACCACAGTTCCAAAAACTGCATAGAATGCAGTTTTCACTCTGATGAAAGACGTATGCTTTTCTTCTTAAGAAGTGTTTTCAAAGACGTTCACAGAGTGATTCTACAAAGCCTTTTTACTGACATTGGCTTTTAAACGCGATTTCACTGGAATTTCTGTCAAACGCAAGACACGATATTTGTTGTTAAAGAATTGAATATACAGAACGCAAACAAACACTTCCCTACAAGTGAAACTCCTAACCATGCAACTCAGTTCTAAAAACTGAATAGAATGCAGTTTTCACTCAGATGAAAGACGTATGCTTTCCTTCTAGTGAAGTGTTTTCAAAGACATTCACAGAGTGATTTTACAAAGCCTTTTTACTGACGTTGGCTTTTAAAGTCGGTTTCAGTGGAATTTCTGTCAAACGCAAGACACGAGATTTGCTGTTAAAGAATTGAATATCCAGAATGCAAACAAACACTTCCCTACAAGTGAATTGGCTAACGATGCAACTCAGTTTTAAAAACTGAATAGAATGCAGTTTTCACTCAAATGAAAGACGTATGCTTTCCTTCTAGGGAAGTGATTTCAAAGACATTCACAGAGTGATTCTAAAAAGCCTTTTTACTGACGTTGGCTTTTAAACGCGATTTCAATGGAATTTCTGTCAAAGGCAAGACAGAGATTTGCTGTTAAAGAATTGAAGATACAGAATGCCAACAAACACGATCCTACAAGTGAATCGCCTAAACATTCACCACAGTTCCAAAAACTGCATAGAATGCAGTTTTCACTCAGATGAAAGACGTATGCTTTCCTTTTTAAGAAGTGTTTTCAAAGACGTTCACAGAGTGATTCTACAAAGCCTTTTTACTGACGTTGGCTTTTAAACGCGATTTCACTGGAATTTCTGTCAAACGCAAGACAGAGATTTGCTGTTAAAGAATTGAAGATACAGAATGCAAACAAACACGTTCCTACAAGTGAATCGCCTAAACATTCACCACAGTTCCAAAAACTACATAGAATGCAGTTTTCACTCAGATGAAAGACGTATACTTTCCTTCTTAAGAAGTGTTTTCAAAGATGTTCACTGTGTGATTCTACAAAGCCTTTTTACTGACGTTGGCTTTTAAACGCGATTTCAATGGAATTTCTGTCAAATGCAAGACATAGATTTGCTGTTAAAGAATTGAAGATACAGAATGCAAACAAACACGTTCCTACAAGAGAATCGCCTAAACATTCACCACAGTTCCAAAAACTGCATAGAATGCAGTTTTCACTCAGATGAAAGACGTATGCTTTCCTTCTTAAGAAGTGTTTTCATGGACATTCACAGAGTGATTCTACAAAGCCTTTTTACTGACATTGGCTTTTAAACGCGATTTCACTGGAATTTCTGTCAAACGCAAGACAGAGATTTGCTGTTAAAGAATTGAAGATACAGAATGCAAACAAACACGTTCCTACAAGTGAATCGCCTAAACATTCACCACAGTTCCAAAAACGGCATAGAATGCAGTTTTCACTCAGATGAAAGACGTATGCTTTCCTTCTTAAGAAGTGTTTTCAAAGACGTTCATAGAGTGATTCTACAAAGCCTTTTTACTGAAGTTGGCTTTTAAACGCGATTTCACTGGAATTTCTGTCAAACGCAAGACAGAGATTTGCTGTTAAAGAATTGAAGATACAGAATGCAAACAAACACGTTCCTACAAGTGAATCACCTATATATTCACCACAGTTCCAAAAACTGCATAGAATGCAGTTTTCACTCAGATGAAAGACGTATGCTTTCCTTCTTAAGAAGTGTTTTCAAAGACGTTCACAGAGTGATTCTACAAAGCCTTTTTACTGACGTTGGCTTTTAAATGCGATTTCACTGGAATTTCTGTCAAACGCAAGACAGAGATTTGCTGTTAAAGAATTGAAGATACAGAATGCAAAGAAACACGATCCTACAAGTGAATCGCCTAAACATTCACCACAGTTCCAAAAACTGCATAGAATGCAGTTTTCACTCAGATGAAAGACGTATGCTTTCCTTCTTAAGAAGTGTTTTCAAAGACGTTCACAGAGTGATTCTACAAAGCCTTTTTACTGACATTGGCTTTTAAACGCGATTTCACTGGAATTTCTGTCAAACGCAAGACAGAGATTTGCTGTTAAAGAATTGAAGATACAGAATGCAAACAAACACGTTCCTACAAGTGAATCGCCTAAACATTCACCACAGTTCCAAAAACTGCATAGAATGCAGTTTTCACTCAGATGAAAGACGTATGCTTTCCTTCTTAAGAAGTGTTTTCAAAGACGTTCACAGTGTGATTCTACAAAGCCTTTTTACTGATGTTGGCTTTTAAACGCGATTTCAATGGAATTTCTGTCAAACTCAAGACAGAGATTTGCTGTTAAAGAATTGAAGATACAGAATGCAAACAAACACGTTCCTACAAGAGAATCGCCTAAACATTCACCACAGTTCCAAAAACTGCATAGAATGCAGTTTTCACTCAGATGAAAGACGTATGCTTTCCTTCTAGGGAAGTGATTTCAAAGACATTCACAGAGTGATTCTACAAAGCCTTTTTACTGACGTTGTCTTTTAAACGCGATTTCACTGGAATTTCTGTCAAACTCAAGACAGAGATTTGCTGTTAAAGAATTGAAGATACAGAATGCAAACAAACACGTTCCTACGAGTGACTCGCCTAAACATTCATCACAGTTCCAAAAACTGCATAGAATGCAGTTTTCACTCAGATGAAAGACGTATGCTTTCCTTCTTAACAAGTGTTTTCAAAGACGTTCACAGAGTGATTCTACAAAGCCTTTTTACTGACGTTGGCTTTTAAACGCGATTTCACTGGATTTTCTGTCAAACGCAAGACAGAGATTTGCTGTTAAAGAATTGAAGATACAGAATGCAAACAAACACGTTCCTACAAGTGAATCACCTATATATTCACCACAGTTCCAAAAACTGCATAGAATGCAGTTTTCACTCAGATGATAGAAGTATGCTTTCCTTCTTAAGAAGTGTTTTCAAAGACGTTCACAGAGTGATTCTACAAAGCCTTTTTACTGACGTTGGCTTTTAAACGCGATTTCACTGCAATTTCTGTCAAACGCAAGACAGGGATTTGCTGTTAAAGAATTGAAGATACAGAATGCAAACAAACACGTTCCTACAAGTGAATCGCCTAAACATTCACCACAGTTCCAAAAACTACATAGAATGCAGTTTTCACTCAGATGAAAGACGTATACTTTCCTTCTTAAGAAGTGTTTTCAAAGACGTTCACAGTGTGATTCTACAAAGCCTTTTTACTGACGTTGGCTTTTAAACGCGATTTCAATGGAATTTCTGTCAAATGCAAGACATAGATTGCTGTTAAAGAATTGAAGATACAGAATGCAAACAAACACGTTCCTACAAGAGAATCGCCTAAACATTCACCACAGTTCCAAAAACGGCATAGAATGCAGTTTTCACTCAGATGAAAGACGTATGCTTTCCTTCTTCAGAAGTGTTTTCAAAGACGTTCATAGAGTGATTCTACAAAGCCTTTTTACTGACGTTGGCTTTTAAACGCGATTTACTGGAATTTCTGTCAAAAGCAAGACAGAGATTTGCTGTTAAAGAATTGAAGATACAGAATGCAAACAAACACGTTCCTACAAGTGAATCACCTATATATTCACCACAGTTCCAAAAACAGCATAGAATGCAGTTTTCACTCAGGTGAAAGACGTATGCTATCCTTCTTAAGAAGTGTTTTCAAAGACGTTCACAGAGTGATTCTACAAAGCCTTTTTACTGACATTGGCTTTTAAATGCGATTTCACTGGAATTTCTGTCAAACGCAAGACAGAGATTTGCTGTTAAAGAATTGAAGATACAGAATGCAAACAAACACGATCCTACAAGTGAATCGCCTAAACATTCACCACAGTTCCAAAAACTGCATAGAATGCAGTTTTCACTCAGATGAAAGACGTATGCTTTCCTTCTTAAGAAGTGTTTTCAAAGACGTTCACAGAGTGATTCTACAAAGCCTTTTTACTGACGTTGGCTTTTAAACGCGATTTCACTGGAATTTCTGTCAAACGCAAGACAGAGATTTGCTGTTAAAGAATTGAAGATACAGAATGCAAACAAACACGTTCCTACAAGTGAATCGCCTAAACATTCACCACAGTTCCAAAAACTGCATAGAATGCAGTTTTCACTCAGATGAAAGACGTATGCTTTCCTTCTTAAGAAGTGTTTTCAAAGACGTTCACAGTGTGATTCTACAAAGCCTTTTTACTGATGTTGGCTTTTAAACGCGATTTCAATGGAATTTCTGTCAAACTCAAGACAGAGATTTGCTGTTAAAGAATTGAAGATACAGAATGCAAACAAACACGTTCCTACAAGAGAATCGCCTAAACATTCACCACAGTTCCAAAAACTGCATAGAATGCAGTTTTCACTCAGATGAAAGACGTATGCTTTCCTTCTTAAGAAGTGTTTTCAAAGACGTTCACAGAGTGATTCTACAAATCCTTTTTACTGACGTTGGCTTTTAACCGAGATTTCACTGGAATTTCTGTCAAACGCAAGACAGAGATTTGCTGTTAAAGAATTGAAGATACAGAATGCAAACAAACACGTTCCTACGAGTGACTCGCCTAAACATTCATCACAGTTCCAAAAACTGCATAGAATGCAGTTTTCACTCAGATGAAAGACGTATGCTTTCCTTCTTAAGAAGTGTTTTCAAAGACGTTCACAGAGTGATTCTACAAAGCCTTTTTACTGACGTTGGCTTTTAAACGTGATTTCACTGGAATTTCTGTCAAACGCAAGACAGAGATTTGCTGTTAAAGAATTGAAGATACAGAATGCAAACAAACACGTTCCTACAAGAGAATCGCCTAAACATTCACCACAGTTCCAAAAACTGCATAGAATGCAGTTTTCACTCAGATGAAAGACGTATGCTTTCCTTCTTAAGAAGTGTTTTCAAAGACGTTCACAGAGTGATTCTACAAAGCCTTTTTACTGACGTTGGCTTTTAAACGCGATTTCGATGGAATTTCTGTCAAAGGCAAGACAGAGATTTGCTGTTAAAGAATTGAAGATACAGAATGCAAACAAACACGATCCTACAAGTGAATCGCCTAAACATTCACCACAGTTCCAAAAACTGCATAGAATGCAGTTTTCACTCAGATGAAAGACGTATGCTTTCCTTTTTAAGAAGTGTTTTCAAAGATGTTCACAGAGTGATTCTACAAAGCCTTTTTACTGACGTTGGCTTTTAAACGCGATTTCACTGGAATTTCTGTCAAACGCAAGACAGAGATTTGCTGTTAAAGAATTGAAGATACAGAATGCAAACAAACACGTTCCTACAAGTGAATCGCCTAAACATTCACCACAGTTCCAAAAACTACATAGAATGCAGTTTTCACTCAGATGAAAGACGTATACTTTCCTTCTTAAGAAGTGTTTTCAAAGACGTTCACAGTGTGATTCTACAAAGCCTTTTTACTGAAGTTGGCTTTTAAACGCGATTTCAATGGAATTTCTGTCAAATGCAAGACATAGATTTGCTGTTAAAGAATTGAAGATACAGAATGCAAACAAACACGTTCCTACAAGAGAATCGCCTAAACATTCACCACAGTTCCAAAAACTGCATAGAATGCAGTTTTCACTCAGATGAAAGACGTATGCTTTCCTTCTTAAGAAGTGTTTTCATGGACGTTCACAGAGTGATTCTACAAAGCCTTTTTACTGACATTGGCTTTTAAACGCGATTTCACTGGAATTTCTGTCAAACACAAGACAGAGATTTGCTGTTAAAGAATTGAAGATACAGAATGCAAACAAACACGTTCCTACAAGTGAATCGCCTAAACATTCACCACAGTTCCAAAAACGGCATAGAATGCAGTTTTCACTCAGATGAAAGACGTATGCTTTCCTTCTTAAGAAGTGTTTTCAAAGACGTTCATAGAGTGATTCTACAAAGCCTTTTTACTGACGTTGGCTTTTAAACGCGATTTCACTGGAATTTCTGTCAAACGCAAGACAGAGATTTGCTGTTAAAGAATTGAAGATACAGAATGCAAACAAACACGTTCCTACAAGTGAATCACCTATATATTCACCACAGTTCCAAAAACTGCATAGAATGCAGTTTTCACTCAGATGAAAGACGTATGCTTTCCTTCTTAAGAAGTGTTTTCAAAGACGTTCACAGAGTGATTCTACAAAGCCTTTTTACTGACGTTGGCTTTTAAACGCGATTTCACTGGAATTTCTGTCAAACGCAAGACAGAGATTTGCTGTTAAAGAATTGAAGATACAGAATGCAAACAAACACGTTCCTACAAGTGAATCGCCTAAACATTCACCACAGTTCCAAAAACGGCATAGAATGCAGTTTTCACTCAGATGAAAGACGTATGCTTTCCTTCTTAAGAAGTGTTTTCAAAGACGTTCATAGAGTGATTCTACAAAGCCTTTTTACTGACGTTGGCTTTTAAACGCGATTTCACTGGAATTTCTGTCAAAAGCAAGACAGAGATTTGCTGTTAAAGAATTGAAGATACAGAATGCAAACAAACACGTTCCTACAAGTGAATCACCTATATATTCACCACAGTTCCAAAAACAGCATAGAATGCAGTTTTCACTCAGGTGAAAGACGTATGCTATCCTTCTTAAGAAGTGTTTTCAAAGACGTTCACAGAGTGATTCTACAAAGCCTTTTTACTGACATTGGCTTTTAAATGCGATTTCACTGGAATTTCTGTCAAACGCAAGACAGAGATTTGCTGTTAAAGAATTGAAGATACAGAATGCAAACAAACACGATCCTACAAGTGAATCACCTAAACATTCACCACAGTTCCAAAAACTGCATAGAATGCAGTTTTCACTCAGATGAAAGACGTATGCTTTCCTTCTTAAGAAGTGTTTTCAAAGATGTTCACAGAGTGATTCTACAAAGCCTTTTTACTGACGTTGGCTTTTAAACGCGATTTCACTGGAATTTCTGTCAAACGCAAGACAGAGATTTGCTGTTAAAGAATTGAAGATACAGAATGCAAACAAACACGTTCCTACAAGTGAATCGCCTAAACATTCACCACAGTTCCAAAAACTGCATAGAATGCAGTTTTCACTCAGATGAAAGACGTATGCTTTCCTTCTTAAGAAGTGTTTTCAAAGACGTTCACAGTGTGATTCTACAAAGCCTTTTTACTGATGTTGGCTTTTAAACGCGATTTCAATGGAATTTCTGTCAAATGCAAGACATAGATTTGCTGTTAAAGAATTGAAGATACAGAATGCAAACAAACACGTTCCTACAAGAGAATCGCCTAAACATTCACCACAGTTCCAAAAACTGCATAGAATGCAGTTTTCACTCAGATGAAAGACGTATGCTTTCCTTCTTAAGAAGTGTTTTCAAAGACGTTCACAGAGTGATTCTACAAATCCTTTTTACTGACGTTGGCTTTTAACCGAGATTTCACTGGAATTTCTGTCAAACGCAAGACAGAGATTTGCTGTTAAAGAATTGAAGATACAGAATGCAAACAAACACGTTCCTACGAGTGACTCGCCTAAACATTCATCACAGTTCCAAAAACTGCATAGAATGCAGTTTTCACTCAGATGAAAGACGTATGCTTTCCTTCTTAAGAAGTGTTTTCAAAGACGTTCACAGAGTGATTCTACAAAGCCTTTTTACTGACGTTGGCTTTTAAACGCGATTTCACTGGAATTTCTGTCAAACGCAAGACAGAGATTTGCTGTTAAAGAATTGAAGATACAGAATGCAAACAAACACGTTCCTACAAGAGAATCGCCTAAACATTCACCACAGTTCCAAAAACTGCATAGAATGCAGTTTTCACTCAGATGAAAGACGTATGCTTTCCTTCTTAAGAAGTGTTTTCAAAGACGTTCACAGAGTGATTCTACAAAGCCTTTTTACTGACGTTGGCTTTTAAACGCGATTTCAATGGAATTTCTGTCAAAGGCAAGACAGAGATTTGCTGTTAAAGAATTGAAGTTACAGAATGCAAACAAACACGATCCTACAAGTGAATCGCCTAAACATTCACCACAGTTCCAAAAACTGCATAGAATGCAGTTTTCACTCAGATGAAAGACGTATGCTTTCCTTTTTAAGAAGTGTTTTCAAAGACGTTCACAGAGTGATTCTACAAAGCCTTTTTACTGACGTTGGCTTTTAAACGCGAATTCACTGGAATTTCTGTCAAACGCAAGACAGAGATTTGCTGTTAAAGAATTGAAGATACAGAATGCAAACAAACACGTTCCTACAAGTGAATCGCCTAAACATTCACCACAGTTCCAAAAACTACATAGAATGCAGTTTTCACTCAGATGAAAGACGTATACTTTCCTTCTTAAGAAGTGTTTTCAAAGACGTTCACAGTGTGATTCTACAAAGCCTTTTTACTGACGTTGGCTTTTAAACGCGATTTCAATGGAATTTCTGTCAAATGCAAGACATAGATTTGCTGTTAAAGAATTGAAGATACAGAATGCAAACAAACACGTTCCTACAAGAGAATCGCCTAAACATTCACCACAGTTCCAAAAACTGCATAGAATGCAGTTTTCACTCAGATGAAAGACGTATGCTTTCCTTCTTAAGAAGTGTTTTCATGGACGTTCACAGAGTGATTCTACAAAGCCTTTTTACTGACATTGGCTTTTAAACGCGATTTCACTGGAATTTCTGTCAAACGCAAGACAGAGATTTGCTGTTAAAGAATTGAAGATACAGAATGCAAACAAACACGTTCCTACAAGTGAATCGCCTAAACATTCACCACAGTTCCAAAAACGGCATAGAATGCAGTTTTCACTCAGATGAAAGACGTATGCTTTCCTTCTTAAGAAGTGTTTTCAAAGACGTTCATAGAGTGATTCTACAAAGCCTTTTTACTGACGTTGGCTTTTAATCGCGATATCACTGGAATTTCTGTCAAACGCAAGACAGAGATTTGCTGTTAAAGAATTGAAGATACAGAATGCAAACAAACACGTTCCTACAAGTGAATCACCTATATATTCACCACAGTTCCAAAAACTGCATAGAATGCAGTTTTCACTCAGATGAAAGACGTATGCTTTCCTTCTTAAGAAGTGTTTTCAAAGACGTTCACAGAGTGATTCTACAAAGCCTTTTTACTGACGTTGGCTTTTAAATGCGATTTCACTGGAATTTCTGTCAAACGCAAGACAGAGATTTGCTGTTAAAGAATTGAAGATACAGAATGCAAACAAACACGATCCTACAAGTGAATTGCCTAAACATTCACCACAGTTCCAAAAACTGCATAGAATGCAGTTTTCACTCAGATGAAAGACTTATGCTTTCCTTCTTAAGAAGTGTTTTCAAAGACGTTCACAGAGTGATTCTACAAAGCCTTTTTACTGACATTGGCTTTTAAACGCGATTTCACTGGAATTTCTGTCAAACGCAAGACAGAGATTTGCTGTTAAAGAATTGAAGATACAGAATGCAAACAAACACGTTCCTACAAGTGAATCGCCTAAACATTCACCACAGTTCCAAAAACTGCATAGAATGCAGTTTTCACTCAGATGAAAGACGTATGCTTTCCTTCTTAAGAAGTGTTTTCAAAGACGTTCACAGTGTGATTCTACAAAGCCTTTTTACTGATGTTGGCTTTTAAACGCGATTTCAATGGAATTTCTGTCAAACTCAAGACAGAGATTTGCTGTTAAAGAATTGAAGATACAGAATGCAAACAAACACGTTCCTACAAGAGAATCGCCTAAACATTCAACACAGTTCCAAAAACTGCATAATATGCAGTTTTCACTCAGATGAAAGACGTATGCTTTCCTTCTTAAGAAGTGTTTTCAAAGACGTTCACAGAGTGATTCTACAAAGCCTTTTTACTGACGTTGTCTTTTAAACGCGATTTCACTGGAATTTCTGTCAAACTCAAGACAGAGATTTGCTGTTAAAGAATTGAAGATACAGAATGCAAACAAACACGTTCCTACGTGTGACTCGCCTAAACATTCATCACAGTTCCAAAAACTGCATAGAATGCAGTTTTCACTCAGATGAAAGACGTATGCTTTCCTTCTTAAGAAGTGTTTTCAAAGACGTTCACAGAGTGATTCTACAAAGCCTTTTTACTGACGTTGGCTTTTAAACGCGATTTCACTGGATTTTCTGTCAAACGCAAGACAGAGATTTGCTGTTAAAGAATTGAAGATACAGAATGCAAACAAACACGATCCTACAAGTGTATCGCCTAAACATTCACCACAGTTCCAAAAACTGCATAGAATGCAGTTTTCACTCAGATGAAAGACGTATGCTTTCCTTTTTAAGAAGTGTTTTCAAAGACGTTCACAGAGTGATTCTACAAAGCCTTTTTACTGACATTGGCTTTTAAACGCGATTTCACTGGAATTTCTGTCAAACGCAAGACAGAGATTTGCTGTTAAAGAATTGAAGATACAGAATGCAAACAAACACGTTCCTACAAGTGAATCGCCTAAACATTCACCACAGTTCCAAAAACTACATAGAATGCAGTTTTCACTCAGATGAAAGACGTATACTTTCCTTCTTAAGAAGTGTTTTCAAAGACGTTCACAGTGTGATTCTACAAAGCCTTTTTACTGACGTTGGCTTTTAAACGCGATTTCAATGGAATTTCTGTCAAATGCAAGACATAGATTTGCTGTTAAAGAATTGAAGATACAGAATGCAAACAAACACGTTCCTACAAGAGAATCGCCTAAACATTCACCACAGTTCCAAAAACTGCATAGAATGCAGTTTTCACTCAGATGAAAGACGTATGCTTTCCTTCTTAAGAAGTGTTTTCATGGACGTTCACAGAGTGATTCTACAAAGCCTTTTTACTGACATTGGCTTTTAAACGCGATTTCACTGGAATTTCTGTCAAACGCAAGACAGAGATTTGCTGTTAAAGAATTGAAGATACAGAATGCAAACAAACACGTTCCTACAAGTGAATCGCCTAAACATTCACCACAGTTCCAAAAACGGCATAGAATGCAGTTTTCACTCAGATGAAAGACGTATGCTTTCCTTCTTAAGAAGTGTTTTCAAAGACGTTCACAGAGTGATTCTACAAAGCCTTTTTACTGACGTTGGCTTTTAAACGCGATTTCACTGGAATTTCTGTCAAACGCAAGACAGAGATTTGCTGTTAAAGAATTGAAGATACAGAATGCAAACAAACACGTTCCTACAAGAGAATCGCCTAAACATTCACCACAGTTCCAAAAACTGCATAGAATGCAGTTTTCACTCAGATGAAAGACGTATGCTTTCCTTCTTAAGAAGTGTTTTCAAAGACGTTCACAGAGTGATTCTACAAAGCCTTTTTACTGACGTTGGCTTTTAAACGCGATTTCAATGGAATTTCTGTCAAAGGCAAGACAGAGATTTGCTGTTAAAGAATTGAAGATACAGAATGCAAACAAACACGATCCTACAAGTGAATCGCCTAAACATTCACCACAGTTCCAAAAACTGCATAGAATGCAGTTTTCACTCAGATGAAAGACGTATGCTTTCCTTTTTAAGAAGTGTTTTCAAAGACGTTCACAGAGTGATTCTACAAAGCCTTTTTACTGACGTTGGCTTTTAAACGCGATTTCACTGGAATTTCTGTCAAACGCAAGACAGAGATTTGCTGTTAAAGAATTGAAGATACAGAATGCAAACAAACACGTTCCTACAAGTGAATCGCCTAAACATTCACCACAGTTCCAAAAACTACATAGAATGCAGTTTTCACTCAGATGAAAGACGTATACTTTCCTTCTTAAGAAGTGTTTTCAAAGACGTTCACAGTGTGATTCTTCAAAGCCTTTTTACTGACGTTGGCTTTTAAACGCGATTTCAATGGAATTTCTGTCAAATGCAAGACATAGATTTGCTGTTAAAGAATTGAAGATACAGAATGCAAACAAACACGTTCCTACAAGAGAATCGCCTAAACATTCACCACAGTTCCAAAAACTGCATAGAATGCAGTTTTCACTCAGATGAAAGACGTATGCTTTCCTTCTTAAGAAGTGTTTTCATGGACGTTCACAGAGTGATTCTACAAAGCCTTTTTACTGACATTGGCTTTTAAACGCGATTTCACTGGAATTTCTGTCAAACGCAAGACAGAGATTTGCTGTTAAAGAATTGAAGATACAGAATGCAAACAAACACGTTCCTACAAGTGAATCACCTATATATTCACCACAGTTCCAAAAACAGCATAGAATGCAGTTTTCACTCAGGTGAAAGACGTATGCTATCCTTCTTAAGAAGTGTTTTCAAAGACGTTCACAGAGTGATTCTACAAAGCCTTTTTACTGACATTGGCTTTTAAATGCGATTTCACTGGAATTTCTGTCAAACGCAAGACAGAGATTTGCTGTTAAAGAATTGAAGATACAGAATGCAAACAAACACGATCCTACAAGTGAATCGCCTAAACATTCACCACAGTTCCAAAAACTGCATAGAATGCAGTTTTCACTCAGATGAAAGACGTATGCTTTCCTTCTTAAGAAGTGTTTTCAAAGACGTTCACAGAGTGATTCTACAAAGCCTTTTTACTGACGTTGGCTTTTAAACGCGATTTCACTGGAATTTCTGTCAAACGCAAGACAGAGATTTGCTGTTAAAGAATTGAAGATACAGAATGCAAACAAACACGTTCCTACAAGTGAATCGCCTAAACATTCACCACAGTTCCAAAAACTGCATAGAATGCAGTTTTCACTCAGATGAAAGACGTATGCTTTCCTTCTTAAGAAGTGTTTTCAAAGACGTTCACAGTGTGATTCTACAAAGCCTTTTTACTGATGTTGGCTTTTAAACGCGATTTCAATGGAATTTCTGTCAAATGCAAGACATAGATTTGCTGTTAAAGAATTGAAGATACAGAATGCAAACAAACACGTTCCTACAAGAGAATCGCCTAAACATTCACCACAGTTCCAAAAACTGCATAGAATGCAGTTTTCACTCAGATGAAAGACGTATGCTTTCCTTCTTAAGAAGTGTTTTCAAAGACGTTCACAGAGTGATTCTACAAATCCTTTTTACTGACGTTGGCTTTTAACCGAGATTTCACTGGAATTTCTGTCAAACGCAAGACAGAGATTTGCTGTTAAAGAATTGAAGATACAGAATGCAAACAAACACGTTCCTACGAGTGACTCGCCTAAACATTCATCACAGTTCCAAAAACTGCATAGAATGCAGTTTTCACTCAGATGAAAGACGTATGCTTTCCTTCTTAAGAAGTGTTTTCAAAGACGTTCACAGAGTGATTCTACAAAGCCTTTTTACTGACGTTGGCTTTTAAACGCGATTTCACTGGAATTTCTGTCAAACGCAAGACAGAGATTTGCTGTTAAAGAATTGAAGATACAGAATGCAAACAAACACGTTCCTACAAGAGAATCGCCTAAACATTCACCACAGTTCCAAAAACTGCATAGAATGCAGTTTTCACTCAGATGAAAGACGTATGCTTTCCTTCTTAAGAAGTGTTTTCAAAGACGTTCACAGAGTGATTCTACAAAGCCTTTTTACTGACGTTGGCTTTTAAACGCGATTTCAATGGAATTTCTGTCAAAGGCAAGACAGAGATTTGCTGTTAAAGAATTGAAGTTACAGAATGCAAACAAACACGATCCTACAAGTGAATCGCCTAAACATTCACCACAGTTCCAAAAACTGCATAGAATGCAGTTTTCACTCAGATGAAAGACGTATGCTTTCCTTTTTAAGAAGTGTTTTCAAAGACGTTCACAGAGTGATTCTACAAAGCCTTTTTACTGACGTTGGCTTTTAAACGCGAATTCACTGGAATTTCTGTCAAACGCAAGACAGAGATTTGCTGTTAAAGAATTGAAGATACAGAATGCAAACAAACACGTTCCTACAAGTGAATCGCCTAAACATTCACCACAGTTCCAAAAACTACATAGAATGCAGTTTTCACTCAGATGAAAGACGTATACTTTCCTTCTTAAGAAGTGTTTTCAAAGACGTTCACAGTGTGATTCTACAAAGCCTTTTTACTGACGTTGGCTTTTAAACGCGATTTCAATGGAATTTCTGTCAAATGCAAGACATAGATTTGCTGTTAAAGAATTGAAGATACAGAATGCAAACAAACACGTTCCTACAAGAGAATCGCCTAAACATTCACCACAGTTCCAAAAACTGCATAGAATGCAGTTTTCACTCAGATGAAAGACGTATGCTTTCCTTCTTAAGAAGTGTTTTCATGGACGTTCACAGAGTGATTCTACAAAGCCTTTTTACTGACATTGGCTTTTAAACGCGATTTCACTGGAATTTCTGTCAAACGCAAGACAGAGATTTGCTGTTAAAGAATTGAAGATACAGAATGCAAACAAACACGTTCCTACAAGTGAATCGCCTAAACATTCACCACAGTTCCAAAAACGGCATAGAATGCAGTTTTCACTCAGATGAAAGACGTATGCTTTCCTTCTTAAGAAGTGTTTTCAAAGACGTTCATAGAGTGATTCTACAAAGCCTTTTTACTGACGTTGGCTTTTAATCGCGATATCACTGGAATTTCTGTCAAACGCAAGACAGAGATTTGCTGTTAAAGAATTGAAGATACAGAATGCAAACAAACACGTTCCTACAAGTGAATCACCTATATATTCACCACAGTTCCAAAAACTGCATAGAATGCAGTTTTCACTCAGATGAAAGACGTATGCTTTCCTTCTTAAGAAGTGTTTTCAAAGACGTTCACAGAGTGATTCTACAAAGCCTTTTTACTGACGTTGGCTTTTAAATGCGATTTCACTGGAATTTCTGTCAAACGCAAGACAGAGATTTGCTGTTAAAGAATTGAAGATACAGAATGCAAACAAACACGATCCTACAAGTGAATTGCCTAAACATTCACCACAGTTCCAAAAACTGCATAGAATGCAGTTTTTCACTCAGATGAAAGACGTATGCTTTCCTTCTTAAGAAGTGTTTTCAAAGACGTTCACAGAGTGATTCTACAAAGCCTTTTTACTGACATTGGCTTTTAAACGCGATTTCACTGGAATTTCTGTCAAACGCAAGACAGAGATTTGCTGTTAAAGAATTGAAGATACAGAATGCAAACAAACACGTTCCTACAAGTGAATCGCCTAAACATTCACCACAGTTCCAAAAACTGCATAGAATGCAGTTTTCACTCAGATGAAAGACGTATGCTTTCCTTCTTAAGAAGTGTTTTCAAAGACGTTCACAGTGTGATTCTACAAAGCCTTTTTACTGACGTTGGCTTTTAAACGCGATTTCACTGGATTTTCTGTCAAACGCAAGACAGAGATTTGCTGTTAAAGAATTGAAGATACAGAATGCAAACAAACACGATCCTACAAGTGTATCGCCTAAACATTCACCACAGTTCCAAAAACTGCATAGAATGCAGTTTTCACTCAGATGAAAGACGTATGCTTTCCTTTTTAAGAAGTGTTTTCAAAGACGTTCACAGAGTGATTCTACAAAGCCTTTTTACTGACATTGGCTTTTAAACGCGATTTCACTGGAATTTCTGTCAAACGCAAGACAGAGATTTGCTGTTAAAGAATTGAAGATACAGAATGCAAACAAACACGTTCCTACAAGTGAATCGCCTAAACATTCACCACAGTTCCAAAAACTACATAGAATGCAGTTTTTCACTCAGATGAAAGACGTATACTTTCCTTCTTAAGAAGTGTTTTCAAAGACGTTCACAGTGTGATTCTACAAAGCCTTTTTACTGACGTTGGCTTTTAAACGCGATTTCAATGGAATTTCTGTCAAATGCAAGACATAGATTTGCTGTTAAAGAATTGAAGATACAGAATGCAAACAAACACGTTCCTACAAGAGAATCGGCCTAAACATTCACCACAGTTCCAAAAACTGCATAGAATGCAGTTTTCACTCAGATGAAAGACGTATGCTTTCCTTCTTAAGAAGTGTTTTCATGGACGTTCACAGAGTGATTCTACAAAGCCTTTTTACTGACATTGGCTTTTAAACGCGATTTCACTGGAATTTCTGTCAAAACGCAAGACAGAGATTTGCTGTTAAAGAATTGAAGATACAGAATGCAAACAAACACGTCCTACAAGTGAATCGCCTAAACATTCACCACAGTTCCAAAAACGGCATAGAATGCAGTTTTCACTCAGATGAAAGACGTATGCTTTCCTTCTTAAGAAGTGTTTTCAAAGACGTTCACAGAGTGTTTCTACAAAGCCTTTTTACTGACGTTGGCTTTTAAACGCGATTTCACTGGAATTTCTGTCAAACGCAAGACAGAGATTTGCTGTTAAAGAATTGAAGATACAGAATGCAAACAAACACGTTCCTACAAGAGAATCGCCTAAACATTCACCACAGTTCCAGAAAACTGCATAGAATGCAGTTTTCACTCAGATGAAAGACGTATGCTTTCCTTCTTAAGAAGTGTTTTCAAAGACGTTCACAGAGTGATTCTACAAAGCCTTTTTACTGACGTTGGCTTTTAAACGCGATTTCAATGGAATTTCTGTCAAAGGCAAGACAGAGATTTGCTGTTAAAGAATTGAAGATACAGAATGCAAACAAACACGATCCTACAAGTGAATCGCCTAAACATTCACCACAGTTCCAAAAACTGCATAGAATGCAGTTTTCACTCAGATGAAAGACGTATGCTTTCCTTTTTAAGAAGTGTTTTCAAAGACGTTCACAGAGTGATTCTACAAAGCCTTTTTACTGACGTTGGCTTTTAAACGCGATTTCACTGGAATTTCTGTCAAACGCAAGACAGAGATTTGCTGTTAAAGAATTGAAGATACAGAATGCAAACAAACACGTTCCTACAAGTGAATCGCCTAAACATTCACCACAGTTCCAAAAACTACATAGAATGCAGTTTTCACTCAGATGAAAGACGTATACTTTCCTTCTTAAGAAGTGTATTCAAAGACGTTTCACAGTGTGATTCTACAAAGCCTTTTTACTGACGTTGGCTTTTAAACGCGATTTCAATGGAATTTCTGTCAAATGCAAGACATAGATTTGCTGTTAAAGAATTGAAGATACAGAATGCAAACAAACACGTTCCTACAAGAGAATCGCCTAAACATTCACCACAGTTCCAAAAACTGCATAGAATGCAGTTTTCACTCAGATGAAAGACGTATGCTTTCCTTCTTAAGAAGTGTTTTCATGGACGTTCACAGAGTGATTCTACAAAGCCTTTTTACTGACATTGGCTTTTAAACGCGATTTCACTGGAATTTCTGTCAAACGCAAGACAGAGATTTGCTGTTAAAGAATTGAAGATACAGAATGCAAACAAACACGTTCCTACAAGTGAATCGCCTAAACATTCACCACAGTTCCAAAAACGGCATAGAATGCAGTTTTCACTCAGATGAAAAGACGTATGCTTTCCTTCTTAAGAAGTGTTTTCAAAGACGTTCACAGAGTGTTTCTACAAAGCCTTTTTACTGACGTTGGCTTTTAAACGCGATTTCACTGGAATTTCTGTCAAACGCAAGACAGAGATTTGCTGTTAAAGAATTGAAGATACAGAATGCAAACAAACACGTTCCTACAAGAGAATCGCCTAAACATTCACCACAGTTCCAAAAACTGCATAGAATGCAGTTTTCACTCAGATGAAAGACGTATGCTTTCCTTCTTAAGAAGTGTTTTCAAAGACGTTCACAGAGTGATTCTACAAAGCCTTTTTACTGACGTTGGCTTTTAAACGCGATTTCAATGGAATTTCTGTCAAAGGCAAGACAGAGATTTGCTGTTAAAGAATTGAAGATACAGAATGCAAACAAACACGATCCTACAAGTGAATCGCCTAAACATTCACCACAGTTCCAAAAACTGCATAGAATGCAGTTTTCACTCAGATGAAAGACGTATGCTTTCCTTTTTAAGAAGTGTTTTCAAAGACGTTCACAGAGTGATTCTACAAAGCCTTTTTACTGACGTTGGCTTTTAAACGCGATTTCACTGGAATTTCTGTCAAACGCAAGACAGAGATTTGCTGTTAAAGAATTGAAGATACAGAATGCAAACAAACACGTTCCTACAAGTGAATCGCCTAAACATTCACCACAGTTCCAAAAACTACATAGAATGCAGTTTTCACTCAGATGAAAGACGTATACTTTCCTTCTTAAGAAGTGTTTTCAAAGACGTTCACAGTGTGATTCTACAAAGCCTTTTTACTGACGTTGGCTTTTAAACGCGATTTCAATGGAATTTCTGTCAAATGCAAGACATAGATTTGCTGTTAAAGAATTGAAGATACAGAATGCAAACAAACACGTTCCTACAAGAGAATCGCCTAAACATTCACCACAGTTCCAAAAACTGCATAGAATGCAGTTTTCACTCAGATGAAAGACGTATGCTTTCCTTCTTAAGAAGTGTTTTCATGGACGTTCACAGAGTGATTCTACAAAGCCTTTTTACTGACATTGGCTTTTAAACGCGATTTCACTGGAATTTCTGTCAAACGCAAGACAGAGATTTGCTGTTAAAGAATTGAAGATACAGAATGCAAACAAACACGTTCCTACAAGTGAATCGCCTAAACATTCACCACAGTTCCAAAAACGGCATAGAATGCAGTTTTCACTCAGATGAAAGAAGTATGCTTTCCTTCTTAAGAAGTGTTTTCAAAGACGTTCATAGAGTGATTCTACAAAGCCTTTTTACTGACGTTGGATTTTAAACGCGATTTCACTGGAATTTCTGTCAAACGCAAGACAGAGATTTGCTGTTAAAGAATTGAAGATACAGAATGCAAACAAACACGTTCCTACAAGTGAATCACCTATATATTCACCACAGTTCCAAAAACTGCATAGAATGCAGTTTTCACTCAGATGAAAGACGTATGCTTTCCTTCTTAAGAAGTGTTTTCAAAGACGTTCACAGAGTGATTCTACAAAGCCTTTTTACTGACATTGGCTTTTAAACGCGATTTCACTGGAATTTCTGTCAAACGCAAGACAGAGATTTGCTGTTAAAGAATTGAAGATACAGAATGCAAACAAACACGTTCCTACAAGTGAATCGCCTAAACATTCACCACAGTTCCAAAAACTGCATAGAATGCAGTTTTCACTCAGATGAAAGACGTATGCTTTCCTTCTTAAGAAGTGTTTTCAAAGACGTTCACAGAGTGATTCTACAAAGCCTTTTTACTGATGTTGGCTTTTAAACGCGATTTCAATGGAATTTCTGTCAAACTCAAGACAGAGATTTGCTGTTAAAGAATTGAAGATACAGAATGCAAACAAACACGTTCCTACAAGAGAATCGCCTAAACATTCACCACAGTTCCAAAAACTGCATAGAATGCAGTTTTCACTCAGATGAAAGACGTATGCCTTTCCTTCTTAAGAAGTGTTTTCAAAGACGTTCACAGAGTGATTCTACAAAGCCTTTTTACTGACGTTGTCTTTTAAACGCGATTTCACTGGAATTTCTGTCAAACTCAAGACAGAGATTTGCTGTTAAAGAATTGAAGATACAGAATGCAAACAAACACGTTCCTACGAGTGACTCGCCTAAACATTCATCACAGTTCCAAAAACTGCATAGAATGCAGTTTTCACTCAGATGAAAGACGTATGCTTTCCTTCTTAAGAAGTGTTTTCAAAGACGTTCACAGAGTGATTCTACAAAGCCTTTTTACTGACGTTGTCTTTTAAACGCGATTTCACTGGATTTTCTGTCAAACGCAAGACAGAGATTTGCTGTTAAAGAATTGAAGATACAGAATGCAAACAAACACGATCCTACAAGTGTATCACCTAAACATTCACCACAGTTCCAAAAACTGCATAGAATGCAGTTTTCACTCAGATGAAAGACGTATGCTTTCCTTTTTAAGAAGTGTTTTCAAAGACGTTCACAGAGTGATTCTACAAAGCCTTTTTACTGACATTGGCTTTTAAACGCGATTTCACTGGAATTTCTGTCAAACGCAAGACAGAGATTTGCTGTTAAAGAATTGAAGATACAGAATGCAAACAAACACGTTCCTACAAGTGAATCGCCTAAACATTCACCACAGTTCCAAAAACTACATAGAATGCAGTTTTCACTCAGATGAAAGACGTATACTTTCCTTCTTAAGAAGTGTTTTCAAAGACGTTCACAGTGTGATTCTACAAAGCCTTTTTACTGACGTTGGCTTTTAAACGCGATTTCAATGGAATTTCTGTCAAATGCAAGACATAGATTTGCTGTTAAAGAATTGAAGATACAGAATGCAAACAAACATGTTCCTACAAGAGAATCGCCTAAACATTCACCACAGTTCCAAAAACTGCATAGAATGCAGTTTTCACTCAGATGAAAGACGTATGCTTTCCTTCTTAAGAAGTGTTTTCATGGACGTTCACAGAGTGATTCTACAAAGCCTTTTTACTGACATTGGCTTTTAAACGCGATTTCACTGGAATTTCTGTCAAACGCAAGACAGAGATTTGCTGTTAAAGAATTGAAGATACAGAATGCAAACAAACACGTTCCTACAAGTGAATCGCCTAAACATTCACCACAGTTTCAAAAACTACATAGAATGCAGTTTTCACTCAGATGAAAGACGTATGCTTTCCTTCTTAAGAAGTGTTTTCAAAGACGTTCATAGAGTGATTCTACAAAGCCTTTTTACTGACGTTGGCTTTTAAACGCGATTTCACTGGAATTTCTGTCAAACGCAAGACAGAGATTTGCTGTTAAAGAATTGAAGATACAGAATGCAAACAAACACGTTCCTACAAGTGAATCACCTATATATTCACCACAGTTCCAAAAACTGCATAGAATGCAGTTTTCACTCAGATGAAAGACGTATGCTTTCCTTCTTAAGAAGTGTTTTCAAAGACGTTCACAGAGTGATTCTACAAAGACTTTTTACTGACGTTGGCTTTTAAACGCGATTTCACTGGAATTTCTGTCAAACGCAAGACAGAGATTTGCTGTTAAAGAATTGAAGATACAGAATGCAACAAACACTTCCCTACAAGTGAATCGGCTAACGATGCAACTCAGTTTTAAAAACTGATAGAATGCAGTTTTCACTCACATGAAAGACGTATGCTTTCCTTCTAGAGAAGTGTTTTCAAAGACATTCACAGAGTGATTCTAAAAAGCCTTTTTACTGACGTTGGCTTTTAAACGCAGTTTCAGTGGAATTTCTGTCAAACGCAAGACACGAGATTTGCTGTTAAAGAATTGAATATCCAGAATCCAAACAAACACGTTCCTACAAGTGAATCGCCTAAACATTCACCACAGTTCCAAAAACTGCATAGAATGCAGTTTTCACTCAGATGAAAGACGTATGCTTTCCTTCTTAAGAAGTGTTTTCAAAGACATTCACAGAGTGATTCTACAAAGCCTTTTTACTGACATTGGCTTTTAAATGCGATTTCACTGGAATTTCTGTCAAACGCAAGACAGAGATTTGCTGTTAAAGAATTGAAGATACAGAATGCAAACAAACACGTTCCTACAAGTGAATCGCCTAAATATTCACCACAGTTCCTAAAACTGCAAAGAATGCAGTTTTCACTCAGATGAAAGACGTATGCTTTCCTTCTTAAGAAGTGTTTTCAAAGACGTTCACAGAGTGATTCTACAAAGCCTTTTTACTGACGTTGGCTTTTAAACGCGATTTCAGTGGAATTTCTGTCAAACGCAAGACAGAGATTTGCTGTTAAAGAATTGAAGATACAGAATGCAAACAAACACGTTCCTACAAGAGAATCGCCTAAACATTCACCACAGTTCCAAAAACTGCATAGAATGCAGTTTTCACTCAGATGAAAGACGTATGCTTTCCTTCTTAAGAAGTGTTTTCAAAGACGTTCACAGTGTGATTCTACAAAGCCTTTTTACTGACATTGGCTTTTAAACGCGATTTCAATGGAATTTCTGTCAAACGCAAGACAGAGATTTGCTGTTAAAGAATTGAAGATACAGAATGCAAACAAACACGTTCCTACAAGAGAATCGCCTAAACATTCACCACAGTTCCAAAAACTGCATAGAATGCAGTTTTCACTCAGATGAAAGACGTATGCTTTCCTTCTTAAGAAGTGTTTTCAAAGACGTTCACAGAGTGATTCTACAAAGCCTGTTTACTGACATTGGCTTTTAAACGCGATTTCACTGGAATTTCTGTCAAAAGCAAGACAGAGATTTGCTGTTAAAGAATTGAAGATACAGAATGCAAACAAACACGTTCTTACAAGTGACTCGCCTAAACATTCACCACAGTTCCAAAAACTGCATAGAATGCAGTTTTCACTCAGATGAAAGACATGCTTTCCTTCTTAAGAAGTGTTTTCAAAGACGTTCACAGAGTGATTCTACAAAGCCTTTTTACTGACGTTGGCTTTTAAACGCGATTTCACTGGAATTTCTGTCAAACGCAAGACAGAGATTTGCTGTTAAAGAATTGAAGATACAGAATGCAAACAAACACGTTCCTACAAGAGAATCGCCTAAACATTCACCACAGTTCCAAAAACTGCATAGAATGCAGTTTTCACTCAGATGAAAGACTTATGCTTTCCTTCTTAAGAAGTGTTTTCAAAGACGTTCACAGAGTGATTCTACAAAGCCTTTTTACTGACATTGGCTTTTAAACGCGATTTCACTGGAATTTCTGTCAAAAGCAAGACAGAGATTTGCTGTTAAAGAATTGAAGATACACAATGCAAACAAACACGTTCTTACAAGTGACTCGCCTAAACATTCACCACAGTTCCAAAAACTGCATAGAATGCAGTTTTCACTCAGATGAAAGACATGCTTTCCTTCTTAAGAAGTGTTTTCAAAGACGTTCACAGAGTGATTCTACAAAGCCTTTTTACTGACGTTGGCTTTTAAACGCGATTTCACTGGAATTTCTGTCAAACGCAAGACAGAGATTTGCTGTTAAAGAATTGAAGATACAGAATGCAAACAAACACGTTCCTACAAGTGAATCGCCTAAACATTCACCACAGTTCCAAAAACTGCATAGAATGCAGTTTTCACTCAGATGAAAGACATATGCTTTCCTTCTTAAGAAGTGTTTTCAATGACGTTCACAGTGTGATTCTACAAAGCCTTTTTACTGACATTGGCTTTTAAACGCGATTTCAATGGAATTTCTGTCAAACGCAAGACAGAGATTTGCTGTTAAAGAATTGAAGATACAGAATGCAAACAAACACGTTCCTACAAGAGAATCGCCTAAACATTCACCACAGTTCCAAAAACTGCATAGAATGCAGTTTTCACTCAGATGAAAGACATATGCTTTCCTTCTTAAGAAGTGTTTTCAAAGATGTTCACAGAGTGATTCTACAAAGCCTTTTTACTGACTTTGGCTTTTAAACGCGATTTCACTGGAATTTCTGTCAAACGCAAGACAGAGATTTGCTGTTAAAGAATTGAAGACACAGAATGCAAACAAACACGTTCTTACAAGTGACTCGCCTAAACATTCACCACAGTTCCAAAAACTGCATAGAATGCAGTTTTCACTCAGATGAAAGACATATGCTTTCCTTCTTAAGAAGTGTTTTCAAAGACGTTCACAGAGTAATTCTACAAAGCCTTTTTACTGACGTTGGCTTTTAAACGCGATTTCACTGGAATCTCTGTCAAAGGCAAGACAGAGATTTGCTGTTAAAGAATTGAAGATACAGAATGCAAACAAACACATTCCTAAAAGAGAATCGCCTAAACATTCACCACAGTTCCAAAAACTGCATAGAATGCAGTTTTCACTCAGATGAAAGACGTATGCTTTCCTTCTTAAGAAGTGTTTTCATGGACGTTCACAGAGTGATTCTACAAAGCCTTTTTACTGACATTGGCTTTTAAACGCGATTTCACTGGAATTTCTGTCAAACGCAAGACAGAGATTTGCTGTTAAAGAATTGAAGATACAGAATGCAAACAAACACGTTCCTACAAGTGAATCGCCTAAACATTCACCACAGTTCCAAAAACTACATAGAATGCAGTTTTCACTCAGATGAAAGACGTATGCTTTCCTTCTTAAGAAGTGTTTTCAAAGACGTTCATAGAGTGATTCTACAAAGCCTTTTTACTGACGTTGGCTTTTAAACGCGATTTCACTGGAATTTCTGTCAAACGCAAGACAGAGATTTGCTGTTAAAGAATTGAAGATACAGAATGCAAACAAACACGTTCCTACAAGTGAATCACCTATATATTCACCACAGTTCCAAAAACTGCATAGAATGCAGTTTTCACTCAGATGAAAGACGTATGCTTTCCTTCTTAAGAAGTGTTTTCAAAGACGTTCACAGAGTGATTCTACAAAGCCTTTTTACTGACGTTGGCTTTTAAACGCGATTTCACTGGAATTTCTGTCAAACGCAAGACAGAGATTTGCTGTTAAAGAATTGAAGATACAGAATGCAAACAAACACTTCCCTACAAGTGAATCGGCTAACGATGCAACTCAGTTTTAAAAACTGAATAGAATGCAGTTTTCACTCACATGAAAGACGTATGCTTTCCTTCTAGAGAAGTGTTTTCAAAGACATTCACAGAGTGATTCTAAAAAGCCTTTTTACTGACGTTGGCTTTTAAACGCAGTTTCAGTGGAATTTCTGTCAAACGCAAGACACGAGATTTGCTGTTAAAGAATTGAATATCCAGAATCCAAACAAACACGTTCCTACAAGTGAATCGCCTAAACATTCACCACAGTTCCAAAAACTGCATAGAATGCAGTTTTCACTCAGATGAAAGACGTATGCTTTCCTTCTTAAGAAGTGTTTTCAAAGACATTCACAGAGTGATTCTACAAAGCCTTTTTACTGACATTGGCTTTTAAATGCGATTTCACTGGAATTTCTGTCAAACGCAAGACAGAGATTTGCTGTTAAAGAATTGAAGATACAGAATGCAAACAAACACGTTCCTACAAGTGAATCGCCTAAATATTCACCACAGTTCCTAAAACTGCAAAGAATGCAGTTTTCACTCAGATGAAAGACGTATGCTTTCCTTCTTAAGAAGTGTTTTCAAAGACGTTCACAGAGTGATTCTACAAAGCCTTTTTACTGACGTTGGCTTTTAAACGCGATTTCAGTGGAATTTCTGTCAAACGCAAGACAGAGATTTGCTGTTAAAGAATTGAAGATACAGAATGCAAACAAACACGTTCCTACAAGAGAATCGCCTAAACATTCACCACAGTTCCAAAAACTGCATAGAATGCAGTTTTCACTCAGATGAAAGACGTATGCTTTCCTTCTTAAGAAGTGTTTTCAAAGACGTTCACAGTGTGATTCTACAAAGCCTTTTTACTGACATTGGCTTTTAAACGCGATTTCAATGGAATTTCTGTCAAACGCAAGACAGAGATTTGCTGTTAAAGAATTGAAGATACAGAATGCAAACAAACACGTTCCTACAAGAGAATCGCCTAAACATTCACCACAGTTCCAAAAACTGCATAGAATGCAGTTTTCACTCAGATGAAAGACGTATGCTTTCCTTCTTAAGAAGTGTTTTCAAAGACGTTCACAGAGTGATTCTACAAAGCCTGTTTACTGACATTGGCTTTTAAACGCGATTTCACTGGAATTTCTGTCAAAAGCAAGACAGAGATTTGCTGTTAAAGAATTGAAGATACAGAATGCAAACAAACACGTTCTTACAAGTGACTCGCCTAAACATTCACCACAGTTCCAAAAACTGCATAGAATGCAGTTTTCACTCAGATGAAAGACATGCTTTCCTTCTTAAGAAGTGTTTTCAAAGACGTTCACAGAGTGATTCTACAAAGCCTTTTTACTGACGTTGGCTTTTAAACGCGATTTCACTGGAATTTCTGTCAAACGCAAGACAGAGATTTGCTGTTAAAGAATTGAAGATACAGAATGCAAACAAACACGTTCCTACAAGAGAATCGCCTAAACATTCACCACAGTTCCAAAAACTGCATAGAATGCAGTTTTCACTCAGATGAAAGACTTATGCTTTCCTTCTTAAGAAGTGTTTTCAAAGACGTTCACAGAGTGATTCTACAAAGCCTTTTTACTGACATTGGCTTTTAAACGCGATTTCACTGGAATTTCTGTCAAAAGCAAGACAGAGATTTGCTGTTAAAGAATTGAAGATACACAATGCAAACAAACACGTTCTTAAAAGTGACTCGCCTAAACATTCACCACAGTTCCAAAAACTGCATAGAATGCAGTTTTCACTCAGATGAAAGACATGCTTTCCTTCTTAAGAAGTGTTTTCAAAGACGTTCACAGAGTGATTCTACAAAGCCTTTTTACTGACGTTGGCTTTTAAACGCGATTTCACTGGAATTTCTGTCAAACGCAAGACAGAGATTTGCTGTTAAAGAATTGAAGATACAGAATGCAAACAAACACGTTCCTACAAGTGAATCGCCTAAACATTCACCACAGTTCCAAAAACTGCATAGAATGCAGTTTTCACTCAGATGAAAGACATATGCTTTCCTTCTTAAGAAGTGTTTTCAATGACGTTCACAGTGTGATTCTACAAAGCCTTTTTACTGACATTGGCTTTTAAACGCGATTTCAATGGAATTTCTGTCAAACGCAAGACAGAGATTTGCTGTTAAAGAATTGAAGATACAGAATGCAAACAAACACGTTCCTACAAGAGAATCGCCTAAACATTCACCACAGTTCCAAAAACTGCATAGAATGCAGTTTTCACTCAGATGAAAGACATATGCTTTCCTTCTTAAGAAGTGTTTTCAAAGATGTTCACAGAGTGATTCTACAAAGCCTTTTTACTGACTTTGGCTTTTAAACGCGATTTCACTGGAATTTCTGTCAAACGCAAGACAGAGATTTGCTGTTAAAGAATTGAAGACACAGAATGCAAACAAACACGTTCTTACAAGTGACTCGCCTAAACATTCACCACAGTTCCAAAAACTGCATAGAATGCAGTTTTCACTCAGATGAAAGACATATGCTTTCCTTCTTAAGAAGTGTTTTCAAAGACGTTCACAGAGTAATTCTACAAAGCCTTTTTACTGACGTTGGCTTTTAAACGCGATTTCACTGGAATCTCTGTCAAAGGCAAGACAGAGATTTGCTGTTAAAGAATTGAAGATACAGAATGCAAACAAACACATTCCTAAAAGAGAATCGCCTAAACATTCACCACAGTTCCAAAAACTGCATAGAATGCAGTTTTCACTCAGATGAAAGACGTATGCTTTCCTTCTTAAGAAGTGTTTTCAAAGACGTTCACAGAGTGATTCTACAAAGCCTTTTTACTGACGTTGGGTTTTAAACGCGATTTCACTGGAATTTCTGTCAAACGCAAGACAGAGATTTGCTGTTAAAGAATTGAAGATACAGAATGCAAACAAACACGTTCCTACAAGTGACAAGCCTAAACATTCACCACAGTTCCAAAAACTGCATAGAATGCAGTTTTCACTCAGATGAAAGACGTATGCTTTTCTTCTTAAGAAGTGTTTTCAAAGACGTTCACTGTGTGATTCTACAAAGCCTTTTTACTGAGGTTGGCTTTTAAACGCGATTTCACTGGAATTTCTGTCAAACGCAAGACAGAGATTTGCTGTTAAAGAATTGAAGATACAGAATGCAAACAAACACGTTCCTACAAGAGAATCGCCTAAACATTCACCACAGTTCCAAAAACTGCATAGAATGCAGTTTTCACTCAGATGAAAGACATATGCTTTCCTTCTTAAGAAGTGTTTTCAAAGACATTCACAGAGTGATTCTACAAAGCCTTTTTACTGACGTTGGCTTTTAAACGCGATTTCACTGGAATTTCTGTCAAACGCAAGACAGAGATTTGCTGTTAAAGAATTGAAGATACAGAATGCAAACAAACACGATCCTACAAGTGAATCGCCTAAACATTCACCACAGTTCCAAAAACTGCATAGAATGCAGTTTTCACTCAGATGAAAGACGTATGCTTTCCTTCTTAAGAAGTGTTTTCAAAGACGTTCACAGTGTGATTCTACAAAGCCTTTTTACTGAAGTTGGCTTTTAAACGCGATTTCAATGGAATTTCTGTCAAACGCAAGACAGAGATTTGCTGTTAAAGAATTGAAGATACAGAATGCAAACAAACACGTTCCTACAAAAGAATCGCCTAAACATTCACCACAGTTCCAAAAACTGCATAGAATGCAGTTTTCACTCAGATGAAAGACATATGCTTTCCTTCTTAAGAAGTGTTTTCAAAGACGTTCACAGAGTGATTCTACAAAGCCTTTTTACTGACATTGGCTTTTAAACGCGATTTCACTGGAATTTCTGTCAAACGCAAGACAGAGATTTGCTGTTAAAGAATTGAAGATACAGAATGCAAACAAACACGTTCCTACAAGTGACTCGCCTAAACATTCACCACAGTTCCAAAAACTGCATAGAATGCAGTTTTCACTCAGATGAAAGACGTATGCTTTCCTTCTTAAGAAGTGTTTTCAAAGACGTTCACAGAGTGATTCTACAAAGCCTTTTTACTGACATTGGCTTTTAAACGCGATTTCACTGAAATTTCTGTCAAACGCAAGACAGAGATTTGCTGTTAAAGAATTGAAGATACAGAATGCAAACAAACACGATCCTACAAGTGAATCGCCTAAACATTCACCACAGTTCCAAAAACTGCATAGAATGCAGTTTTCACTCAGATGAAAGACGTATGCTTTTCTTCTTAAGAAGTGTTTTCAAAGACGTTCACAGAGTGATTCTACAAAGCCTTTTTACTGACATTGGCTTTTAAACGCGATTTCACTGGAATTTCTGTCAAACGCAAGACAGAGATTTGCTGTTAAAGAATTGAAGAGACAGAATGCAAACAAACACGTTCCTACAAGTGAATCGTCTAAACATTCACCACAGTTCCAAAAACTGCATAGAATGCAGTTTTCACTCAGATGAAAGACATATGCTTTCCTTCTTAAGAAGTGTTTTCAAAGACGTTCACAGAGTGATTCTACAAAGCCTTTTTACTGACGTTGGCTTTTAAACGCGATTTCACTGGAATTTCTGTCAAACGCAAGACAGAGATTTGCTGTTAAAGAATTGAAGATACAGAATGCAAACAAACACGTTCCTACAAGTGACTCGCCTAAACATTCACCACAGTTCCAAAAACTGCATAGAATGCAGTTTTCACTCAGATGAAAGACGTATGCTTTCCTTCTTAAGAAGTGTTTTCAAAGACGTTCACAGAGTGATTCTACAAAGCCTTTTTACTGACATTGGCTTTTAAACGCGATTTCACTGGAATTTCTGTCAAACGCAAGACAGAGATTTGCTGTTAAAGAATTGAAGATACAAAATGCAAACAAACACGTTCCTACAAGTGAATCGCCTAAACATTCACCACAGTTCCAAAAACTGCATAGAATGTAGTTTTCACTCAGATGAAAGACGTATGCTTTCCTTCTTAAGAAGTGTTTTCAAAGACGTTCACAGAGTGATTCTACAAAGCCTTTTTACTGACGTTGGCTTTTAAACGCGATTTCACTGGAATTTCTGTCAAACGCAAGACAGAGATTTGCTGTTAAAGAATTGAAGATACAGAATGCAAACAAACACGATCCTACAAGTGAATCGCCTAAACATTCACCACAGTTCCAAAAACTGCATAGAATGCAGTTTTCACTCAAATGAAAGACGTATGCTTTTCTTCTTAAGAAGTGTTTTCAAAGACGTTCACAGAGTGATTCTACAAAGCCTTTTTACTGACATTGGCTTTTAAACGCGATTTCACTGGAATTTCTGTCAAACGCAAGACACGATATTTGTTGTTAAAGAATTGAATATACAGAACGCAAACAAACACTTCCCTACAAGTGAAACACCTAACCATGCAACTCAGTTCTAAAAACTGAATAGAATGCAGTTTTCATTCAGATGAAAGACGTATGCTTTCCTTCTAGTGAAGTGTTTTCAAAGACATTCACAGAGTGATTTTACAAAGCCTTTTTACTGACGTTGGCTTTTAAAGTCGGTTTCAGTGGAATTTCTGTCAAACGCAAGACACGAGATTTGCTGTTAAAGAATTGAATATCCAGAATGCAAACAAACACTTCCCTACAAGTGAATTGCCTAACGATGCAACTCAGTTTTAAAAACTGAATAGAATGCAGTTTTCACTCACATGAAAGACGTATGCTTTCCTTCTAGAGAAGTGTTTTCAAAGACATTCACAGAGTGATTCTAAAAAGCCTTTTTACTGACGTTGGCTTTTAAACGCAGTTTCAGTGGAATTTCTGTCAAACGCAAGACACGAGATTTGCTGTTAAAGAATTGAAGATACAGAATCCAAACAAACACGTTCCAACAAGTGAATCGCCTAAACATTCACCACAGTTCCAAAAACTGCATAGAATGCAGTTTTCACTCAGATGAAAGACGTATGCTTTCCTTCTTAAGAAGTGTTTTCAAAGACATTCACAGAGTGATTCTACAAAGCCTTTTTACTGACATTGGCTTTTAAATGCGATTTCACTGGAATTTCTGTCAAACGCAAGACAGAGATTTGCTGTTAAAGAATTGAAGATACAGAATGCAAACAAACACTTTCCTACAAGTGAATCGCCTAAATATTCACCACAGTTCCTAAAACTGCAAAGAATGCAGTTTTCACTCAGATGAAAGACGTATGCTTTCCTTCTTAAGAAGTGTTTTCAAAGACGTTCACAGAGTGATTCTACAAAGCCTTTTTACTGACGTTGGCTTTTAAACGCGATTTCAATGGAATTTCTGTCAAATGCAAGACAGAGATTTGCTGTTAAAGAATTGAAGATACAGAATGCAAACAAACACGTTCCTACAAGTGACAAGCCTAAACATTCACCACAGTTCCAAAAACTGCATAGAATGCAGTTTTACTCAGATGAAAGACGTATGCTTTCCTTCTTAAGAAGTGTTTTCAAAGACGTTCACAGAGTGATTCTACAAAGCCTTTTTACTGACGTTGGCTTTTAAACGCGATTTCACTGGAATTTCTGTCAAATGCAAGACAGAGATTTGCTGTTAAAGAATTGAAGATACAGAATGCAAACAAACACATTCCTAAAAGAGAATCGCCTAAACATTCACCACAGTTCCAAAAACTGCATATAATGCAGTTTTCACTCAGATGAAAGACGTATGCTTTCCTTCTTAAGAAGTGTTTTCAAAGACGTTCACAGAGTGATTCTGCAAAGCCTTTTTACTGACGTTGGCTTTTAAACGCGATTTCACTGGAATTTCTGTCAAAGGCAAGACAGAGATTTGCTGTTAAAGAATTGAAGATACAAAATGCAAACAAACACGTTCCTACAAGTGACTAGCCTAAACATTCACCACAGTTCCAAAAACTTCATAGAATGCAGTTTTCACTCAGATGAAAGACGTATGCTTTCCTTCTTAAGAAGTGTTTTCAAAGACGTTCACAGAGTGATTCTACAAAGCCTTTTTACTGACGTTGGCTTTTAAACGCGATTTCACTGGAATTTCTGTCAAACGCAAGACAGAGATTTGCTGTTAAAGAATTGAAGATACAGAATGCAAACAAACACGTTCCTACAAGTGACAAGCCTAAACATTCACCACAGTTCCAAAAACTGCATAGAATGCAGTTTTCACTCAGATGAAAGACGTATGCTTTCCTTCTTAAGAAGTGTTTTCAAAGACGTTCACAGTGTGATTCTACAAAGCCTTTTTACTGAGGTTGGCTTTTAAACGCGATTTCACTGGAATTTCTGTCAAACGCAAGACAGAGATTTGCTGTTAAAGAATTGAAGATACAGAATGCAAACAAACACGTTCCTACAAGAGAATCGCCTAAACATTCACCACAGTTCCAAAAACTGCATAGAATGCAGTTTACACTCAGATGAAAGACGTATGCTTTCCTTCTTAAGAAGTGTTTTCAAAGACATTCACAGAGTGATTCTACAAAGCCTTTTTACTGACGTTGGCTTTTAAACGCGATTTCACTGGAATTTCTGTCAAACGCAAGACAGAGATTTGCTGTTAAAGAATTGAAGATACAGAATGCAAACAAACACGATCCTACAAGTGAATCGCCTAAACATTCACCACAGTTCCAAAAACTGCATAGAATGCAGTTTTCACTCAGATGAAAGACGTATGCTTTCCTTCTTAAGAAGTGTTTGCAAAGAAGTTCACAGAGTGATTCTACAAAGCCTTTTTACTGATGTTGGCTTTTAAACGCGATTTCACTGGAATTTCTGTCAAACACAAGACAGAGATTTGCTGTTAAAGAATTGAAGATACAGAATGCAAACAAACTCGTTCCTACAAAAGAATCGCCTAAACATTCACCACAGTTCCAAAAACTGCATAGAATGCAGTTTTCACTCAGATGAAAGACGTATGCTTTTCTTCTTAAGAAGTGTTTTCAAAGACGTTCACAGAGTGATTCTACAAAGCCTTTTTACTGACGTTGGCTTTTAAACGCGATTTCACTGGAATTTCTGTCAAACGCAAGACAGAGATTTGCTGTTAAAGAATTGAAGATACAGAATGCAAACAAACACGATCCTACAAGTGAATCGCCTAAACATTCACCACAGTTCCAAAAACTGCATAGAATGCAGTTTTCACTCAGATGAAAGACGTATGCTTTTCTTCTTAAGAAGTGTTTTCAAAGACGTTCACAGAGTGATTCTACAAAGCCTTTTTACTGACATTGGCTTTTAAACGCGATTTCACTGGAATTTCTGTCAAACGCAAGACACGAGATTTGTTGTTAAAGAATTGAATATACAGAACGCAAACAAACACTTCCCTACAAGTGAAACACCTAACCATGCAACTCAGTTCTAAAAACTGAATAGAATGCAGTTTTCACTCAGATGAAAGACGTATGCTTTCCTTCTAGTGAAGTGTTTTCACAGACATTCACAGAGTGATTTTACAAAGCCTTTTTACTGACGTTGGCTTTTAAAGTCGGTTTCAGTGGAATTTCTGTCAAACGCAAGACACGAGATTTGCTGTTAAAGAATTGAATATCCAGAATGCAAACAAACACTTCCCTACAAGTGAATCGCCTAACGATGCAACTCAGTTTTAAAAACTGAATAGAATGCAGTTTTCACTCACATGAAAGACGTATGCTTTCCTTCTAGAGAAGTGTTTTCAAAGACATTCACAGAGTGATTCTAAAAAGCCTTTTTACTTACGTTGGCTTTTAAATGCAGTTTCAGTGGAATTTCTGTCAAACGCAAGACACGAGATTTGCTGTTAAAGATTTGAAGATACAGAATCCAAACAAACACGTTCCTACAAGTGAATTGCCTAAACATTCACCACAGTTCCAAAAACTGCATAGAATGCAGTTTTCACTCAGATGAAAGACGTATGCTTTCCTTCTTAAGAAGTGTTTTCAAAGACATTCACAGAGTGATTCTACAAAGCCTTTTTACTGACATTGGCTTTTAAATGCGATTTCACTGGAATTTCTGTCAAACGCAAGACAGAGATTTGCTGTTGAAGAATTGAAGATACAGAATGCAAACAAACACGTTCCTACCAGTGAATCGCCTAAATATTCACCACAGTTCCTAAAACTGCAAAGAATGCAGTTTTCACTCAGATGAAAGACGTATGCTTTCCTTCTTAAGAAGTGTTTTCAAAGACGTTCACAGAGTGATTCTACAAAGCCTTTTTACTGACGTTGGCTTTTAAACGCGATTTCACTGGAATTTCTGTCAAATGCAAGACAGAGATTTGCTGTTAAAGAATTGAAGATACAGAATGCAAACAAACACGTTCCTACAAGTGACAAGCCTAAACATTCACCACAGTTCCAAAAACTGCATAGAATGCAGTTTTCACTCAGATGAAAGACGTATGCTTTCCTTCTTAAGAAGTGTTTTCAAAGACGTTCACAGAGTGATTCTACAAAGCCTTTTTACTGACGTTGGCTTTTAAACGCGATTTCAGTGGAATTTCTGTCAAACGCAAGACAGAGATTTGCTGTTAAAGAATTGAAGATACAGAATGCAAACAAACACGTTCCTACAAGAGAATCGCCTAAACATTCACCACAGTTCCAAAAACTGCATAGAATGCAGTTTTCACTCAGATGAAAGACGTATGCTTTCCTTCTTAAGAAGTGTTTTCAAAGACGTTCACAGTGTGATTCTACAAAGCCTTTTTACTGACATTGGCTTTTAAACGCGATTTCAATGGAATTTCTGTCAAACGCAAGACAGAGATTTGCTGTTAAAGAATTGAAGATACAGAATGCAAACAAACACGATCCTACAAGAGAATCGCCTAAACATTCACCACAGTTCCAAAAACTGCATAGAATGCAGTTTTCACTCAGATGAAAGACGTATGCTTTCCTTCTTAAGAAGTGTTTGCAAAGAAGTTCACAGAGTGATTCTACAAAGCCTTTTTACTGATATTGGCTTTTAAACGCGATTTCACTGGAATTTCTGTCAAACACAAGACAGAGATTTGCTGTTAAAGAATTGAAGATACAGAATGCAAACAAACTCGTTCCTACAAGAGAATCGCCTAAACATTCACCACAGTTCCAAAAACTGCATAGAATGCAGTTTTCACTCAGATGAAAGACGTATGCTTTTCTTCTTAAGAAGTGTTTTCAAAGACGTTCACAGAGTGATTCTAAAAAGCCTTTTTACTGACGTTGGCTTTTAAACGCGATTTCACTGGAATTTCTGTCAAACGCAAGACAGAGATTTGCTGTTAAAGAATTGAAGATACAGAATGCAAACAAACACGATCCTACAAGTGAATCGCCTAAACATTCACCACAGTTCCAAAAACTGCATAGAATGCAGTTTTCACTCAGATGAAAGACGTATGCTTTTCTTCTTAAGAAGTGTTTTCAAAGACGTTCACAGAGTGATTCTACAAAGCCTTTTTACTGACGTTGGCTTTTAAACGCGATTTCACTGGAATTTCTGTCAAACGCAAGACACGAGATTTGTTGTTAAAGAATTGAATATACAGAACGCAAACAAACACTTCCCTACAAGTGAAACACCTAACCATGCAACTCAGTTCTAAAAACTGAATAGAATGCAGTTTTCACTCACATGAAAGACGTATGCTTTCCTTCTAGAGAAGTGTTTTCAAAGACATTCACAGAGTGATTCTAAAAAGCCTTTTTACTGACGTTGGCTTTTAAAGTCGGTTTCAGTGGAATTTCTGTCAAACGCAAGACACGAGATTTGCTGTTAAAGAATTGAAGATACAGAATCCAAACAAACACGTTCCTACAAGTGAATCGCCTAAACATTCACCACAGTTCCAAAAACTGCATAGAATGCAGTTTTCACTCAGATGAAAGACGTATGCTTTCCTTCTTAAGAAGTGTTTTCAAAGACATTCACAGAGTGATTCTACAAAGCCTTTTTACTGACATTGGCTTTTAAATGCGATTTCACTGGAATTTCTGTCAAACGCAAGACCGAGATTTGCTGTTGAAGAATTGAAGATACAGAATGCAAACAAACACGTTCCTACCAGTGAATCGCCTAAATATTCACCACAGTTCCTAAAACTGCAAAGAATGCAGTTTTCACTCAGATGAAAGACGTATGCTTTCCTTCTTAAGAAGTGTTTTCAAAGACGTTCACAGAGTGATTCTACAAAGCCTTTTTACTGACGTTGGCTTTTAAACGCGATTTCACTGGAATTTCTGTCAAATGCAAGACAGAGATTTGCTGTTAAAGAATTGAAGATACAGAATGCAAACAAACACGTTCCTACAAGTGACAAGCCTAAACATTCACCACAGTTCCAAAAACTGCATAGAATGCAGTTTTCACTCAGATGGAAGACGTATGCTTTCCTTCTTAAGAAGTGTTTTCAAAGACGTTCACAGAGTGATTCTACAAAGCCTTTTTACTGACGTTGGCTTTTAAACGCGATTTCAGTGGAATTTCTGTCAAACGCAAGACAGAGATTTGCTGTTAAAGAATTGAAGATACAGAATGCAAACAAACACGTTCCTACAAGAGAATCGCCTAAACATTCACCACAGTTCCAAAAACTGCATAGAATGCAGTTTTCACTCAGATGAAAGACGTATGCTTTCCTTCTTAAGAAGTGTTTTCAAAGACGTTCACAGAGTGATTCTACAAAGCCTTTTTACTGACGTTGGCTTTTAAACGCGATTTCACTGGAATTTCTGTCAAACGCAAGACAGAGATTTGCTGTTAAAGAATTGAAGATACAGAATGCAAACAAACACGTTCCTACAAGAGAATCGCCTAAACATTCACCACAGTTCCAAAAACTGCATAGAATGCAGTTTTCACTCAGATGAAAGACGTATGCTTTCCTTCTTAAGAAGTGTTTTCAAAGACATACACAGAGTGATTCTACAAAGCCTTTTTACTGACATTGGCTTTTAAACACGATTTCACTGGAATTTCTGTCAAACGCAAGACAGAGATTTGCCGTTAAAGAATTGAAGATACAGAATGCAAACAAACACGTTCCTACAAGTGAATCGCCTAAACATTCACCACAGTTCCAAAAACTGCATAGAATGCAGTTTTCACTCAGATGAAAGACGTATGCTTTCCTTCTTAAGAAGTGGTTTCACAGAGTGATTCTACAAAGCCTTTTTACTGACGTTGGCTTTTAAACGCGATTTCACTGGAATTTCTGTCAAACGCAAGACAGAGATTTGCTGTTAAAGAATTGAAGATACAGAATGCAAACAAACACGTTCCTAAAAGAGAATCGCCTAAACATTCACCACAGTTCCAAAAACTGCATAGAATGCAGTTTTCACTCAGATGAAAGACGTATGCTTTCCTTCTTAAGAAGTGTTTTCAAAGACGTTCACAGAGTGATTCTACAAAGCCTTTTTACTGACGTTGGCTTTTAAACGCGATTTCACTGGAATTTCTGTCAAACGCAAGACAGAGATTTGCTGTTAAAGAATTGAAGATACAGAATGCAAACAAACACGTTCCTACAAGTGACTAGCCTAAACATTCACCACAGTTCCAAAAACTGCATAGAATGCAGTTTTCACTCAGATGAAAGACGTATGCTTTCCTTCTTAAGAAGTGTTTTCAAAGACGTTCACAGAGTGATTCTACAAAGCCTTTTTACTGATGTTGGCTTTTAAACGCGATTTCACTGGAATTTCTGTCAAACGCAAGACAGAGATTTGCTGTTAAAGAATTGAAGATACAGAATGCAAACAAACACGATCCTACAAGTGAATCGCCTAAACATTCACCACAGTTCCAAAAACTGCATAGAATGCAGTTTTCACTCAGATGAAAGACGTATGCTTTTCTTCTTAAGAAGTGTTTTCAAAGACGTTCACAGAGTGATTCTACAAAGCCTTTTTACTGACGTTGGCTTTTAAACGCGATTTCACTGGAATTTCTGTCAAACGCAAGACACGAGATTTGTTGTTAAAGAATTGAATATACAGAACGCAAACAAACACTTCCCTACAAGTGAAACACCTAACCATGCAACTCAGTTCTAAAAACTGAATAGAATGCAGTTTTCACTCACATGAAAGACGTATGCTTTCCTTCTAGAGAAGTGTTTTCAAAGACATTCACAGAGTGATTCTAAAAAGCCTTTTTACTGACGTTGGCTTTTAAAGTCGGTTTCAGTGGAATTTCTGTCAAACGCAAGACACGAGATTTGCTGTTAAAGAATTGAAGATACAGAATCCAAACAAACACGTTCCTACAAGTGAATCGCCTAAACATTCACCACAGTTCCAAAAACTGCATAGAATGCAGTTTTCACTCAGATGAAAGACGTATGCTTTCCTTCTTAAGAAGTGTTTTCAAAGACATTCACAGAGTGATTCTACAAAGCCTTTTTACTGACATTGGCTTTTAAATGCGATTTCACTGGAATTTCTGTCAAACGCAAGACCGAGATTTGCTGTTGAAGAATTGAAGATACAGAATGCAAACAAACACGTTCCTACCAGTGAATCGCCTAAATATTCACCACAGTTCCTAAAACTGCAAAGAATGCAGTTTTCACTCAGATGAAAGACGTATGCTTTCCTTCTTAAGAAGTGTTTTCAAAGACGTTCACAGAGTGATTCTACAAAGCCTTTTTACTGACGTTGGCTTTTAAACGCGATTTCACTGGAATTTCTGTCAAATGCAAGACAGAGATTTGCTGTTAAAGAATTGAAGATACAGAATGCAAACAAACACGTTCCTACAAGTGAATCGCCTAAACATTCACCACAGTTCCAAAAACTGCATAGAATGCAGTTTTCACTCAGATGGAAGACGTATGCTTTCCTTCTTAAGAAGTGTTTTCAAAGACGTTCACAGAGTGATTCTACAAAGCCTTTTTACTGACGTTGGCTTTTAAACGCGATTTCACTGGAATTTCTGTCAAACGCAAGACAGAGATTTGCTGTTAAAGAATTGAAGATACAGAATGCAAACAAACACGTTCCTACAAGAGAATCGCCTAAACATTCACCACAGTTCCAAAAACTGCATAGAATGCAGTTTTCCCTCAGATGAAAGACGTATGCTTTCCTTCTTAAGAAGTGTTTTCAAAGACGTTCACAGAGTGATTCTACAAAGCCTTTTTACTGACGTTGGCTTTTAAACGCGATTTCACTGGAATTTCTGTCAAACGCAAGACAGAGATTTGCTGTTAAAGAATTGAAGATACAGAATGCAAACAAACACGTTCCTACAAGAGAATCGCCTAAACATTCACCACAGTTCCAAAAACTGCATAGAATGCAGTTTTCACTCAGATGAAAGACGTATGCTTTCCTTCTTAAGAAGTGTTTTCAAAGACATACACAGAGTGATTCTACAAAGCCTTTTTACTGACATTGGCTTTTAAACACGATTTCACTGGAATTTCTGTCAAACGCAAGACAGAGATTTGCCGTTAAAGAATTGAAGATACAGAATGCAAACAAACACGTTCCTACAAGTGAATCGCCTAAACATTCACCACAGTTCCAAAAACTGCATAGAATGCAGTTTTCACTCAGATGAAAGACGTATGCTTTCCTTCTTAAGAAGTGGTTTCACAGAGTGATTCTACAAAGCCTTTTTACTGACGTTGGCTTTTAAACGCGATTTCACTGGAATTTCTGTCAAACGCAAGACAGAGATTTGCTGTTAAAGAATTGAAGATACAGAATGCAAACAAACACGTTCCTAAAAGAGAATCGCCTAAACATTCACCACAGTTCCAAAAACTGCATAGAATGCAGTTTTCACTCAGATGAAAGACGTATGCTTTCCTTCTTAAGAAGTGTTTTCAAAGACGTTCACAGAGTGATTCTACAAAGCCTTTTTACTGACGTTGGCTTTTAAACGCGATTTCACTGGAATTTCTGTCAAACGCAAGACAGAGATTTGCTGTTAAAGAATTGAAGATACAGAATGCAAACAAACACGTTCCTACAAGTGACTAGCCTAAACATTCACCACAGTTCCAAAAACTGCATAGAATGCAGTTTTCACTCAGATGAAAGACGTATGCTTTCCTTCTTAAGAAGTGTTTTCAAAGACGTTCACAGAGTGATTCTACAAAGCCTTTTTACTGATGTTGGCTTTTAAACGCGATTTCACTGGAATTTCTGTCAAACGCAAGACAGAGATTTGCTGTTAAAGAATTGAAGATACAGAATGCAAACAAACACGTTCCTACAAGAGAACCGCCTAAACATTCACCACAGTTCCAAAAACTGCATAGAATGCAGTTTTCACTCAGATGAAAGACGTATGCTTTCCTTCTTAAGAAGTGTTTTCAAAGACATTCACAGAGTGATTCTACAAAGCCTTTTTACTGACGTTGGCTTTTAAACGCGATTTCACTGGAATTTCTGTCAAACGCAAGACAGAGATTTGCTGTTAAAGAATTGAAGATACAGAATGCAAACAAACACATTCCTACAAGTGAATCGCCTAAACATTCACCACAGTTCCAAAAACTGCATAGAATGCAGTTTTCACTCAGATGAAAGACGTATGCTTTCCTTCTTATGAAGTGGTTTCACAGAGTGATTCTACAAAGCCTTTTTACTGACGTTGGCTTTTAAACGCGATTTCACTGGAATTTCTGTCAAACGCAAGACAGAGATTTGCTGTTAAAGAATTGAAGATACAGAATGCAAACAAACACGTTCCTACAAGTGAATCGCCTAAACATTCACCACAGTTCCAAAAACTGCATAGAATGCAGTTTTCACTCAGATGAAAGACGTATGCTTTCCTTCTTATGAAGTGGTTTCACAGAGTGATTCTACAAAGCCTTTTTACTGACGTTGGCTTTTAAACGCGATTTCACTGGAATTTCTGTCAAACGCAAGACAGAGATTTGCTGTTAAAGAATTGAAGATACAGAATGCAAACAAACACGTTCCTAAAAGAGAATCGCCTAAACATTCACCACAGTTCCAAAAACTGCATAGAATGCAGTTTTCACTCAGATGAAAGACGTATGCTTTCCTTCTTAAGAAGTGTTTTCAAAGACGTTCACAGAGTGATTCTACAAAGCCTTTTTACTGACATTGGCTTTTAAACGCGATTTCACTGGAATTTCTGTCAAACGCAAGACAGAGATTTGCTGTTAAAGAATTGAAGATACAAAATGCAAACAAACACGTTCCTACAAGTGAATCGCCTAAACATTCACCACAGTTCCAAAAACTGCATAGAATGTAGTTTTCACTCAGATGAAAGACGTATGCTTTCCTTCTTAAGAAGTGTTTTCAAAGACGTTCACAGAGTGATTCTACAAAGCCTTTTTACTGACGTTGGCTTTTAAACGCGATTTCACTGGAATTTCTGTCAAACGCAAGACAGAGATTTGCTGTTAAAGAATTGAAGATACAGAATGCAAACAAACACGATCCTACAAGTGAATCGCCTAAACATTCACCACAGTTCCAAAAACTGCATAGAATGCAGTTTTCACTCAGATGAAAGACGTATGCTTTTCTTCTTAAGAAGTGTTTTCAAAGACGTTCACAGAGTGATTCTACAAAGCCTTTTTACTGACATTGGCTTTTAAACGCGATTTCACTGGAATTTCTGTCAAACGCAAGACACGATATTTGTTGTTAAAGAATTGAATATACAGAACGCAAACAAACACTTCCCTACAAGTGAAACACCTAACCATGCAACTCAGTTCTAAAAACTGAATAGAATGCAGTTTTCACTCAGATGAAAGACGTATGCTTTCCTTCTAGAGAAGTGTTTTCAAAGACATTCACAGAGTGATTCTAAAAAGCCTTTTTACTGACGTTGGCTTTTAAACGCAGTTTCAGTGGAATTTCTGTCAAACGCAAGACACGAGATTTGCTGTTAAAGAATTGAAGATACAGAATCCAAACAAACACGTTCCAACAAGTGAATCGCCTAAACATTCACCACAGTTCCAAAAACTGCATAGAATGCAGTTTTCACTCAGATGAAAGACGTATGCTTTCCTTCTTAAGAAGTGTTTTCAAAGACATTCACAGAGTGATTCTACAAAGCCTTTTTACTGACGTTGGCTTTTAAATGCGATTTCACTGGAATTTCTGTCAAACGCAAGACAGAGATTTGCTGTTAAAGAATTGAAGATACAGAATGCAAACAAACACTTTCCTACAAGTGAATCGCCTAAATATTCACCACAGTTCCTAAAACTGCAAAGAATGCAGTTTTCACTCAGATGAAAGACGTATGCTTTCCTTCTTAAGAATTGTTTTCAAAGACGTTCACAGAGTGATTCTACAAAGCCTTTTTACTGACGTTGGCTTTTAAACGCGATTTCAATGGAATTTCTGTCAAATGCAAGACAGAGATTTGCTGTTAAAGAATTGAAGATACAGAATGCAAACAAACACGTTCCTACAAGTGACAAGCCTAAACATTCACCACAGTTCCAAAAACTGCATAGAATGCAGTTTTACTCAGATGAAAGACGTATGCTTTCCTTCTTAAGAAGTGTTTTCAAAGACGTTCACAGAGTGATTCTACAAAGCCTTTTTACTGACGTTGGCTTTTAAACGCGATTTCACTGGAATTTCTGTCAAATGCAAGACAGAGATTTGCTGTTAAAGAATTGAAGATACAGAATGCAAACAAACACATTCCTAAAAGAGAATCGCCTAAACATTCACCACAGTTCCAAAAACTGCATATAATGCAGTTTTCACTCAGATGAAAGACGTATGCTTTCCTTCTTAAGAAGTGTTTTCAAAGACGTTCACAGAGTGATTCTGCAAAGCCTTTTTACTGACGTTGGCTTTTAAACGCGATTTCACTGGAATTTCTGTCAAAGGCAAGACAGAGATTTGCTGTTAAAGAATTGAAGATACAAAATGCAAACAAACACGTTCCTACAAGTGACTAGCCTAAACATTCACCACAGTTCCAAAAACTTCATAGAATGCAGTTTTCACTCAGATGAAAGACGTATGCTTTCCTTCTTAAGAAGTGTTTTCAAAGACGTTCACAGAGTGATTCTACAAAGCCTTTTTACTGACGTTGGCTTTTAAACGCGATTTCACTGGAATTTCTGTCAAACGCAAGACAGAGATTTGCTGTTAAAAAATTGAAGATACAGAATGCAAACAAACACGTTCCTACAAGTGACAAGCCTAAACATTCACCACAGTTCCAAAAACTGCATAGAATGCAGTTTTCACTCAGATGAAAGACGTATGCTTTCCTTCTTAAGAAGTGTTTTCAAAGACGTTCACAGTGTGATTCTACAAAGCCTTTTTACTGAGGTTGGCTTTTAAACGCGATTTCACTGGAATTTCTGTCAAACGCAAGACAGAGATTTGCTGTTAAAGAATTGAAGATACAGAATGCAAACAAACACGTTCCTACAAGAGAATCGCCTAAACATTCACCACAGTTCCAAAAACTGCATAGAATGCAGTTTACACTCAGATGAAAGACGTATGCTTTCCTTCTTAAGAAGTGTTTTCAAAGACATTCACAGAGTGATTCTACAAAGCCTTTTTACTGACGTTGGCTTTTAAACGCGATTTCACTGGAATTTCTGTCAAACGCAAGACAGAGATTTGCTGTTAAAGAATTGAAGATACAGAATGCAAACAAACACGATCCTACAAGTGAATCGCCTAAACATTCACCACAGTTCCAAAAACTGCATAGAATGCAGTTTTCACTCAGATGAAAGACGTATGCTTTCCTTCTTAAGAAGTGTTTGCAAAGAAGTTCACAGAGTGATTCTACAAAGCCTTTTTACTGATGTTGGCTTTTAAACGCGATTTCACTGGAATTTCTGTCAAACACAAGACAGAGATTTGCTGTTAAAGAATTGAAGATACAGAATGCAAACAAACTCGTTCCTACAAAAGAATCGCCTAAACATTCACCACAGTTCCAAAAACTGCATAGAATGCAGTTTTCACTCAGATGAAAGACGTATGCTTTTCTTCTTAAGAAGTGTTTTCAAAGACGTTCACAGAGTGATTCTACAAAGCCTTTTTACTGACATTGGCTTTTAAACGCGATTTCACTGGAATTTCTGTCAAACGCAAGACACGAGATTTGTTGTTAAAGAATTGAATATACAGAACGCAAACAAACACTTCCCTACAAGTGAAACACCTAACCATGCAACTCAGTTCTAAAAACTGAATAGAATGCAGTTTTCACTCAGATGAAAGACGTATGCTTTCCTTCTAGTGAAGTGTTTTCAAAGACATTCACAGAGTGATTTTACAAAGCCTTTTTACTGACGTTGGCTTTTAAAGTCGGTTTCAGTGGAATTTCTGTCAAACGCAAGACACGAGATTTGCTGTTAAAGAATTGAATATCCAGAATGCAAACAAACACTTCCCTACAAGTGAATCGCCTAACGATGCAACTCAGTTTTAAAAACTGAATAGAATGCAGTTTTCACTCACATGAAAGACGTATGCTTTCCTTCTAGAGAAGTGTTTTCAAAGACATTCACAGAGTGATTCTATAAAGCCTTTTTACTTACGTTGGCTTTTAAACGCGATTTCACTGGAATTTCTGTCAAACGCAAGACAGAGATTTGCTGTTAAAGAATTGAAGATACAGAATGCAAACAAACACGTTCCTACAAGAGAATCGCCTAAACATTCACCACAGTTCCAAAAACTGCATAGAATGCAGTTTTCACTCAGATGAAAGACGTATGCTTTCCTTCTTAAGAAGTGTTTTCAAAGACATACACAGAGTGATTCTACAAAGCCTTTTTACTGACATTGGCTTTTAAACACGATTTCACTGGAATTTCTGTCAAACGCAAGACAGAGATTTGCCGTTAAAGAATTGAAGATACAGAATGCAAACAAACACGTTCCTACAAGTGAATCGCCTAAACATTCACCACAGTTCCAAAAACTGCATAGAATGCAGTTTTCACTCAGATGAAAGACGTATGCTTTCCTTCTTAAGAAGTGGTTTCACAGAGTGATTCTACAAAGCCTTTTTACTGACGTTGGCTTTTAAACGCGATTTCACTGGAATTTCTGTCAAACGCAAGACAGAGATTTGCTGTTAAAGAATTGAAGATACAGAATGCAAACAAACACGTTCCTAAAAGAGAATCGCCTAAACATTCACCACAGTTCCAAAAACTGCATAGAATGCAGTTTTCACTCAGATGAAAGACGTATGCTTTCCTTCTTAAGAAGTGTTTTCAAAGACGTTCACAGAGTGATTCTACAAAGCCTTTTTACTGACGTTGGCTTTTAAACGCGATTTCACTGGAATTTCTGTCAAACGCAAGACAGAGATTTGCTGTTAAAGAATTGAAGATACAGAATGCAAACAAACACGTTCCTACAAGTGACTAGCCTAAACATTCACCACAGTTCCAAAAACTGCATAGAATGCAGTTTTCACTCAGATGAAAGACGTATGCTTTCCTTCTTAAGAAGTGTTTTCAAAGACGTTCACAGAGTGATTCTACAAAGCCTTTTTACTGATGTTGGCTTTTAAACGCGATTTCACTGGAATTTCTGTCAAACGCAAGACAGAGATTTGCTGTTAAAGAATTGAAGATACAGAATGCAAACAAACACGTTCCTACAAGAGAATCGCCTAAACATTCACCACAGTTCCAAAAACTGCATAGAATGCAGTTTTCACTCAGATGAAAGACGTATGCTTTCCTTCTTAAGAAGTGTTTTCAAAGACATTCACAGAGTGATTCTACAAAGCCTTTTTACTGACGTTGGCTTTTAAACGCGATTTCACTGGAATTTCTGTCAAACGCAAGACAGAGATTTGCTGTTAAAGAATTGAAGATACAGAATGCAAACAAACACATTCCTACAAGTGAATCGCCTAAACATTCACCACAGTTCCAAAAACTGCATAGAATGCAGTTTTCACTCAGATGAAAGACGTATGCTTTCCTTCTTATGAAGTGGTTTCACAGAGTGATTCTACAAAGCCTTTTTACTGACGTTGGCTTTTAAACGCGATTTCACTGGAATTTCTGTCAAACGCAAGACAGAGATTTGCTGTTAAAGAATTGAAGATACAGAATGCAAACAAACACGTTCCTACAAGTGAATCGCCTAAACATTCACCACAGTTCCAAAAACTGCATAGAATGCAGTTTTCACTCAGATGAAAGACGTATGCTTTCCTTCTTATGAAGTGGTTTCACAGAGTGATTCTACAAAGCCTTTTTACTGACGTTGGCTTTTAAACGCGATTTCACTGGAATTTCTGTCAAACGCAAGACAGAGATTTGCTGTTAAAGAATTGAAGATACAGAATGCAAACAAACACGTTCCTAAAAGAGAATCGCCTAAACATTCACCACAGTTCCAAAAACTGCATAGAATGCAGTTTTCACTCAGATGAAAGACGTATGCTTTCCTTCTTAAAAAGTGTTTTCAAAGACGTTCACAGAGTGATTCTACAAAGCCTTTTTACTGACATTGGCTTTTAAACGCGATTTCACTGGAATTTCTGTCAAACGCAAGACAGAGATTTGCTGTTAAAGAATTGAAGATACAAAATGCAAACAAACACGTTCCTACAAGTGAATCGCCTAAACATTCACCACAGTTCCAAAAACTGCATAGAATGTAGTTTTCACTCAGATGAAAGACGTATGCTTTCCTTCTTAAGAAGTGTTTTCAAAGACGTTCACAGAGTGATTCTACAAAGCCTTTTTACTGACGTTGGCTTTTAAACGCGATTTCACTGGAATTTCTGTCAAACGCAAGACAGAGATTTGCTGTTAAAGAATTGAAGATACAGAATGCAAACAAACACGATCCTACAAGTGAATCGCCTAAACATTCACCACAGTTCCAAAAACTGCATAGAATGCAGTTTTCACTCAGATGAAAGACGTATGCTTTTCTTCTTAAGAAGTGTTTTCAAAGACGTTCACAGAGTGATTCTACAAAGCCTTTTTACTGACATTGGCTTTTAAACGCGATTTCACTGGAATTTCTGTCAAACGCAAGACACGATATTTGTTGTTAAAGAATTGAATATACAGAACGCAAACAAACACTTCCCTACAAGTGAAACACCTAACCATGCAACTCAGTTCTAAAAACTGAATAGAATGCAGTTTTCACTCAGATGAAAGACGTATGCTTTCCTTCTAGTGAAGTGTTTTCAAAGACATTCACAGAGTGATTTTACAAAGCCTTTTTACTGACGTTGGCTTTTAAAGTCGGTTTCAGTGGAATTTCTGTCAAACGCAAGACACGAGATTTGCTGTTAAAGAATTGAATATCCAGAATGCAAACAAACACTTCCCTACAAGTGAATCGCCTAACGATGCAACTCAGTTTTAAAAACTGAATAGAATGCAGTTTTCACTCACATGAAAGACGTATGCTTTCCTTCTAGAGAAGTGTTTTCAAAGACATTCACAGAGTGATTCTAAAAAGCCTTTTTACTGACGTTGGCTTTTAAACGCAGTTTCAGTGGAATTTCTGTCAAACGCAAGACACGAGATTTGCTGTTAAAGAATTGAAGATACAGAATCCAAACAAACACGTTCCAACAAGTGAATCGCCTAAACATTCACCACAGTTCCAAAAACTGCATAGAATTCAGTTTTCACTCAGATGAAAGACGTATGCTTTCCTTCTTAAGAAGTGTTTTCAAAGACATTCACAGAGTGATTCTACAAAGCCTTTTTACTGACATTGGCTTTTAAATGCGATTTCACTGGAATTTCTGTCAAACGCAAGACAGAGATTTGCTGTTAAAGAATTGAAGATACAGAATGCAAACAAACACTTTCCTACAAGTGAATCGCCTAAATATTCACCACAGTTCCTAAAACTGCAAAGAATGCAGTTTTCACTCAGATGAAAGACGTATGCTTTCCTTCTTAAGAAGTGTTTTCAAAGACGTTCACAGAGTGATTCTACAAAGCCTTTTTACTGACGTTGGCTTTTAAACGCGATTTCAATGGAATTTCTGTCAAATGCAAGACAGAGATTTGCTGTTAAAGAATTGAAGATACAGAATGCAAACAAACACGTTCCTACAAGTGACAAGCCTAAACATTCACCACAGTTCCAAAAACTGCATAGAATGCAGTTTTACTCAGATGAAAGACGTATGCTTTCCTTCTTAAGAAGTGTTTTCAAAGACGTTCACAGAGTGATTCTACAAAGCCTTTTTACTGACGTTGGCTTTTAAACGCGATTTCACTGGAATTTCTGTCAAATGCAAGACAGAGATTTGCTGTTAAAGAATTGAAGATACAGAATGCAAACAAACACATTCCTAAAAGAGAATCGCCTAAACATTCACCACAGTTCCAAAAACTGCATATAATGCAGTTTTCACTCAGATGAAAGACGTATGCTTTCCTTCTTAAGAAGTGTTTTCAAAGACGTTCACAGAGTGATTCTGCAAAGCCTTTTTACTGACGTTGGCTTTTAAACGCGATTTCACTGGAATTTCTGTCAAAGGCAAGACAGAGATTTGCTGTTAAAGAATTGAAGATACAAAATGCAAACAAACACGTTCCTACAAGTGACTAGCCTAAACATTCACCACAGTTCCAAAAACTTCATAGAATGCAGTTTTCACTCAGATGAAAGACGTATGCTTTCCTTCTTAAGAAGTGTTTTCAAAGACGTTCACAGAGTGATTCTACAAAGCCTTTTTACTGACGTTGGCTTTTAAACGCGATTTCACTGGAATTTCTGTCAAACGCAAGACAGAGATTTGCTGTTAAAAAATTGAAGATACAGAATGCAAACAAACACGTTCCTACAAGTGACAAGCCTAAACATTCACCACAGTTCCAAAAACTGCATAGAATGCAGTTTTCACTCAGATGAAAGACGTATGCTTTCCTTCTTAAGAAGTGTTTTCAAAGACGTTCACAGTGTGATTCTACAAAGCCTTTTTACTGAGGTTGGCTTTTAAACGCGATTTCACTGGAATTTCTGTCAAATGCAAGACAGAGATTTGCTGTTAAAGAATTGAAGATACAGAATGCAAACAAACACGTTCCTACAAGAGAATCGCCTAAACATTCACCACAGTTCCAAAAACTGCATAGAATGCAGTTTACACTCAGATGAAAGACGTATGCTTTCCTTCTTAAGAAGTGTTTTCAAAGACATTCACAGAGTGATTCTACAAAGCCTTTTTACTGACGTTGGCTTTTAAACGCGATTTCACTGGAATTTCTGTCAAACGCAAGACAGAGATTTGCTGTTAAAGAATTGAAGATACAGAATGCAAACAAACACGATCCTACAAGTGAATCGCCTAAACATTCACCACAGTTCCAAAAACTGCATAGAATGCAGTTTTCACTCAGATGAAAGACGTATGCTTTCCTTCTTAAGAAGTGTTTGCAAAGAAGTTCACAGAGTGATTCTACAAAGCCTTTTTACTGATGTTGGCTTTTAAACGCGATTTCACTGGAATTTCTGTCAAACACAAGACAGAGATTTGCTGTTAAAGAATTGAAGATACAGAATGCAAACAAACTCGTTCCTACAAAAGAATCGCCTAAACATTCACCACAGTTCCAAAAACTGCATAGAATGCAGTTTTCACTCAGATGAAAGACGTATGCTTTTCTTCTTAAGAAGTGTTTTCAAAGACGTTCACAGAGTGATTCTACAAAGCCTTTTTACTGACGTTGGCTTTTAAACGCGATTTCACTGGAATTTCTGTCAAACGCAAGACAGAGATTTGCTGTTAAAGAATTGAAGATACAGAATGCAAACAAACACGATCCTACAAGTGAATCGCCTAAACATTCACCACAGTTCCAAAAACTGCATAGAATGCAGTTTTCACTCAGATGAAAGACGTATGCTTTTCTTCTTAAGAAGTGTTTTCAAAGACGTTCACAGAGTGATTCTACAAAGCCTTTTTACTGACATTGGCTTTTAAACGCGATTTCACTGGAATTTCTGTCAAACGCAAGACACGAGATTTGTTGTTAAAGAATTGAATATACAGAATGCAAACAAACACTTCCCTACAAGTGAAACACCTAACCATGCAACTCAGTTCTAAAAACTGAATAGAATGCAGTTTTCACTCAGATGAAAGACGTATGCTTTCCTTCTAGTGAAGTGTTTTCAAAGACATTCACAGAGTGATTTTACAAAGCCTTTTTACTGACGTTGGCTTTTAAAGTCGGTTTCAGTGGAATTTCTGTCAAACGCAAGACACGAGATTTGCTGTTAAAGAATTGAATATCCAGAATGCAAACAAACACTTCCCTACAAGTGAATCGCCTAACGATGCAACTCAGTTTTAAAAACTGAATAGAATGCAGTTTTCACTCACATGAAAGACGTATGCTTTCCTTCTAGAGAAGTGTTTTCAAAGACATTCACAGAGTGATTCTATAAAGCCTTTTTACTTACGTTGGCTTTTAAATGCAGTTTCAGTGGAATTTCTGTCAAACGCAAGACACGAGATTTGCTGTTAAAGAATTGAAGATACAGAATCCAAACAAACACGTTCCTACAAGTGAATCGCCTAAACATTCACCACAGTTCCAAAAACTGCATAGAATGCAGTTTTCACTCAGATGAAAGACGTATGCTTTCCTTCTTAAGAAGTGTTTTCAAAGACATTCACAGAGTGATTCTACAAAGCCTTTTTACTGACATTGGCTTTTAAATGCGATTTCACTGGAATTTCTGTCAAACGCAAGACAGAGATTTGCTGTTGAAGAATTGAAGATACAGAATGCAAACAAACACGTTCCTACCAGTGAATCGCCTAAATATTCACCACAGTTCCTAAAACTGCAAAGAATGCAGTTTTCACTCAGATGAAAGACGTATGCTTTCCTTCTTAAGAAGTGTTTTCAAAGACGTTCACAGAGTGATTCTACAAAGCCTTTTTACTGACGTTGGCTTTTAAACGCGATTTCACTGGAATTTCTGTCAAATGCAAGACAGAGATTTGCTGTTAAAGAATTGAAGATACAGAATGCAAACAAACACGTTCCTACAAGTGACAAGCCTAAACATTCACCACAGTTCCAAAAACTGCATAGAATGCAGTTTTCACTCAGATGAAAGACGTATGCTTTCCTTCTTAAGAAGTGTTTTCAAAGACGTTCACAGAGTGATTCTACAAAGCCTTTTTACTGACGTTGGCTTTTAAACGCGATTTCAGTGGAATTTCTGTCAAACGCAAGACAGAGATTTGCTGTTAAAGAATTGAAGATACAGAATGCAAACAAACACGTTCCTACAAGAGAATCGCCTAAACATTCACCACAGTTCCAAAAACTGCATAGAATGCAGTTTTCACTCAGATGAAAGACGTATGCTTTCCTTCTTAAGAAGTGTTTTCAAAGACGTTCACAGTGTGATTCTACAAAGCCTTTTTACTGACATTGGCTTTTAAACGCGATTTCAATGGAATTTCTGTCAAACGCAAGACAGAGATTTGCTGTTAAAGAATTGAAGATACAGAATGCAAACAAACACGTTCCTACAAGAGAATCGCCTAAACATTCACCACAGTTCCAAAAACTGCATAGAATGCAGTTTTCACTCAGATGAAAGACGTATGCTTTCCTTCTTAAGAAGTGTTTGCAAAGAAGTTCACAGAGTGATTCTACAAAGCCTTTTTACTGATATTGGCTTTTAAACGCGATTTCACTGGAATTTCTGTCAAACACAAGACAGAGATTTGCTGTTAAAGAATTGAAGATACAGAATGCAAACAAACTCGTTCCTACAAGAGAATCGCCTAAACATTCACCACAGTTCCAAAAACTGCATAGAATGCAGTTTTCACTCAGATGAAAGACGTATGCTTTTCTTCTTAAGAAGTGTTTTCAAAGACGTTCACAGAGTGATTCTACAAAGCCTTTTTACTGATGTTGGCTTTTAAACGCGATTTCACTGGAATTTCTGTCAAACGCAAGACAGAGATTTGCTGTTAAAGAATTGAAGATACAGAATGCAAACAAACACGATCCTACAAGTGAATCGCCTAAACATTCACCACAGTTCCAAAAACTGCATAGAATGCAGTTTTCACTCAGATGAAAGACGTATGCTTTTCTTCTTAAGAAGTGTTTTCAAAGACGTTCACAGAGTGATTCTACAAAGCCTTTTTACTGACATTGGCTTTTAAACGCGATTTCACTGGAATTTCTGTCAAACGCAAGACACGAGATTTGTTGTTAAAGAATTGAATATACAGAACGCAAACAAACACTTCCCTACAAGTGAAACACCTAACCATGCAACTCAGTTCTAAAAACTGAATAGAATGCAGTTTTCACTCACATGAAAGACGTATGCTTTCCTTCTAGAGAAGTGTTTTCAAAGACATTCACAGAGTGATTCTAAAAAGCCTTTTTACTGACGTTGGCTTTTAAAGTCGGTTTCATTGGAGTTTCTGTCAAACGCAAGACACGAGATTTGCTGTTAAAGAATTGAAGATACAGAATCCAAACAAACACGTTCCTACAAGTGAATCGCCTAAACATTCACCACAGTTCCAAAAACTGCATAGAATGCAGTTTTCACTCAGATGAAAGACGTATGCTTTCCTTCTTAAGAAGTGTTTTCAAAGACATTCACAGAGTGATTCTACAAAGCCTTTTTACTGACATTGGCTTTTAAATGCGATTTCACTGGAATTTCTGTCAAACGCAAGACAGAGATTTGCTGTTGAAGAATTGAAGATACAGAATGCAAACAAACACGTTCCTACCAGTGAATCGCCTAAATATTCACCACAGTTCCTAAAACTGCAAAAAATGCAGTTTTCACTCAGATGAAAGACGTATGCTTTCCTTCTTAAGAAGTGTTTTCAAAGACGTTCACAGAGTGATTCTACAAAGCCTTTTTACTGACGTTGGCTTTTAAACGCGATTTCACTGGAATTTCTGTCAAATGCAAGACAGAGATTTGCTGTTAAAGAATTGAAGATACAGAATGCAAACAAACACGTTCCTACAAGTGACAAGCCTAAACATTCACCACAGTTCCAAAAACTGCATAGAATGCAGTTTTCACTCAGATGGAAGACGTATGCTTTCCTTCTTAAGAAGTGTTTTCAAAGACGTTCACAGAGTGATTCTACAAAGCCTTTTTACTGACGTTGGCTTTTAAACGCGATTTCAGTGGAATTTCTGTCAAACGCAAGACAGAGATTTGCTGTTAAAGAATTGAAGATACAGAATGCAAACAAACACGTTCCTACAAGAGAATCGCCTAAACATTCACCACAGTTCCAAAAACTGCATAGAATGCAGTTTTCACTCAGATGAAAGACGTATGCTTTCCTTCTTAAGAAGTGTTTTCAAAGACGTTCACAGTGTGATTCTACAAAGCCTTTTTACTGACATTGGCTTTTAAACGTGATTTCAATGGAATTTCTGTCAAACGCAAGACAGAGATTTGCTGTTAAAGAATTGAAGATACAGAATGCAAACAAACACGTTCCTACAAGAGAATCGCCTAAACATTCACCACAGTTCCAAAAACTGCATAGAATGCAGTTTTCACTCAGATGAAAGACGTATGCTTTCCTTCTTAAGAAGTGTTTTCAAAGACGTTCACAGAGTGATTCTACAAAGCCTTTTTACTGACGTTGGCTTTTAAACGCGATTTCACTGGAATTTCTGTCAAATGCAAGACAGAGATTTGCTGTTAAAGAATTGAAGATACAGAATGCAAACAAACACGATCCTACAAGTGAATCGCCTAAACATTCACCACAGTTCCAAAAACTGCATAGAATGCAGTTTTCACTCAGATGAAAGACGTATGCTTTTCTTCTTAAGAAGTGTTTTCAAAGACGTTCACAGAGTGATTCTACAAAGCCTTTTTACTGACGTTGGCTTTTAAACGCGATTTCACTGGAATTTCTGTCAAACGCAAGACAGAGATTTGCTGTTAAAGAATTGAAGATACAGAATGCAAACAAACACGTTCCTACAAGAGAATCGCCTAAACATTCACCACAGTTCCAAAAACTGCATAGAATGCAGTTTTCACTCAGATGAAAGACGTATGCTTTCCTTCTTAAGAAGTGTTTTCAAAGACATACACAGAGTGATTCTACAAAGCCTTTTTACTGACGTTGGCTTTTAAACACGATTTCACTGGAATTTCTGTCAAACGCAAGACAGAGATTTGCTGTTAAAGAATTGAAGATACAGAATGCAAACAAACACGTTCCTACAAGTGAATCGCCTAAACATTCACCACAGTTCCAAAAACTGCATAGAATGCAGTTTTCACTCAGATGAAAGACGTATGCTTTCCTTCTTAAGAAGTGGTTTCACAGAGTGATTCTACAAAGCCTTTTTACTGACGTTGGCTTTTAAACGCGATTTCACTGGAATTTCTGTCAAACGCAAGACAGAGATTTGCTGTTAAAGAATTGAAGATACAGAATGCAAACAAACACGTTCCTAAAAGAGAATCGCCTAAACATTCAGCACAGTTCCAAAAACTGCATAGAATGCAGTTTTCACTCAGATGAAAGACGTATGCTTTCCTTCTTAAGAAGTGTTTTCAAAGACGTTCACAGAGTGATTCTACAAAGCCTTTTTACTGACGTTGGCTTTTAAACGCGATTTCACTGGAATTTCTGTCAAACGCAAGACAGAGATTTGCTGTTAAAGAATTGAAGATACAGAATGCAAACAAACACGTTCCTACAAGTGACTAGCCTAAACATTCACCACAGTTCCAAAAACTGCATAGAATGCAGTTTTCACTCAGATGAAAGACATATGCTTTCCTTCTTAAGAAGTGTTTTCAAAGACGTTCACAGAGTGATTCTACAAAGCCTTTTTACTGACGTTGGCTTTTAAACGCGATTTCACTGGAATTTCTGTCAAACGCAAGACAGAGATTTGCTGTTAAAGAATTGAAGATACAGAATGCAAACAAACACGTTCCTACAAGAGAATCGCCTAAACATTCACCACAGTTCCAAAAACTGCATAGAATGCAGTTTTCACTCAGATGAAAGACGTATGCTTTCCTTCTTAAGAAGTGTTTTCAAAGACATTCACAGAGTGATTCTACAAAGCCTTTTTACTGACGTTGGCTTTTAAACGCGATTTCACTGGAATTTCTGTCAAACGCAAGACAGAGATTTGCTGTTAAAGAATTGAAGATACAGAATGCAAACAAACACATTCCTACAAGTGAATCGCCTAAACATTCACCACAGTTCCAAAAACTGCATAGAATGCAGTTTTCACTCAGATGAAAGACGTATGCTTTCCTTCTTATGAAGTGGTTTCACAGAGTGATTCTACAAAGCCTTTTTACTGACGTTGGCTTTTAAACGCGATTTCACTGGAATTTCTGTCAAACGCAAGACAGAGATTTGCTGTTAAAGAATTGAAGATACAGAATGCAAACAAACACGTTCCTAAAAGAGAATCGCCTAAACATTCACCACAGTTCCAAAAACTGCATAGAATGCAGTTTTCACTCAGATGAAAGACGTATGCTTTCCTTCTTAAGAAGTGTTTTCAAAGACGTTCACAGAGTGATTCTACAAAGCCTTTTTACTGACGTTGGCTTTTAAACGCGATTTCACTGGAATTTCTGTCAAACGCAAGACAGAGATTTGCTGTTAAAGAATTGAAGATACAGAATGCAAACAAACACGTTCCTACAAGTGACTAGCCTAAACATTCACCACAGTTCCAAAAACTGCATAGAATGCAGTTTTCACTCAGATGAAAGACGTATGCTTTCCTTCTTAAGAAGTGTTTTCAAAGACATTCACAGAGTGATTCTACAAAGCCTTTTTACTGACGTTGGCTTTTAAACGCGATTTCACTGGAATTTCTGTCAAACGCAAGACAGAGATTTGCTGTTAAAGAATTGAAGATACAAAATGCAAACAAACACGTTCCTACAAGTGAATCGCCTAAACATTCAGCACAGTTCCAAAAACTGCATAGAATGCAGTTTTCACTCAGATGAAAGACGTATGCTTTCCTTCTTAAGAAGTGTTTTCAAAGACGTTCACAGTGTGATTCTACAAAGCCTTTTTACTGACGTTGGCTTTTAAACGCGATTTCACTGGAATTTCTGTCAAACGCAAGACAGAGATTTGCTGTTAAAGAATTGAAGATACAGAATGCAAACAAACACGTTCCTACAAGAGAATCGCCTAAACATTCACCACAGTTCCAAAAACTGCATAGAATGCAGTTTTCACTCAGATGAAAGACGTATGCTTTCCTTCTTAAGAAGTGTTTTCAAAGACATTCACAGAGTGATTCTACAAAGCCTTTTTACTGACGTTGGCTTTTAAACACGATTTCACTGGAATTTCTGTCAAACGCAAGACAGAGATTTGCTGTTAAAGAATTGAAGATACAGAATGCAAACAAACACGTTCCTACAAGTGAATCGCCTAAACATTCACCACAGTTCCAAAAACTGCATAGAATGCAGTTTTCACTCAGATGAAAGACGTATGCTTTCCTTCTTAAGAAGTGGTTTCACAGAGTGATTCTACAAAGCCTTTTTACTGACGTTGGCTTTTAAACGCGATTTCACTGGAATTTCTGTCAAACGCAAGACAGAGATTTGCTGTTAAAGAATTGAAGATACAGAATGCAAACAAACACGTTCCTAAAAGAGAATCGCCTAAACATTCACCACAGTTCCAAAAACTGCATAGAATGCAGTTTTCACTCAGATGAAAGACGTATGCTTTCCTTGTTAAGAAGTGTTTTCAAAGACGTTCACAGAGTGATTCTACAAAGCCTTTTTACTGACGTTGGCTTTTAAACGCGATTTCACTGGAATTTCTGTCAAACGCAAGACAGAGATTTGCTGTTAAAGAATTGAAGATACAGAATGCAAACAAACACGTTCCTACAAGTGACTAGCCTAAACATTCACCACAGTTCCAAAAACTGCATAGAATGCAGTTTTCACTCAGATGAAAGACATATGCTTTCCTTCTTAAGAAGTGTTTTCAAAGACGTTCACAGAGTGATTCTACAAAGCCTTTTTACTGACGTTGGCTTTTAAACGCGATTTCACTGGAATTTCTGTCAAACGCAAGACAGAGATTTGCTGTTAAAGAATTGAAGATACAGAATGCAAACAAACACGTTCCTACAAGAGAATCACCTAAACATTCACCACAGTTCCAAAAACTGCATAGAATGCAGTTTTCACTCAGATGAAAGACGTATGCTTTCCTTCTTAAGAAGTGTTTTCAAAGACATTCACAGAGTGATTCTACAAAGCCTTTTTACTGACGTTGGCTTTTAAACGCGATTTCACTGGAATTTCTGTCAAACGCAAGACAGAGATTTGCTGTTAAAGAATTGAAGATACAGAATGCAAACAAACACGTTCCTACAAGTGAATCGCCTAAACATTCACCACAGTTCCAAAAACTGCATAGAATGCAGTTTTCACTCAGATGAAAGACGTATGCTTTCCTTCTTATGAAGTGGTTTCACAGAGTGATTCTACAAAGCCTTTTTACTGACGTTGGCTTTTAAACGCGATTTCACTGGAATTTCTGTCAAACGCAAGACAGAGATTTGCTGTTAAAGAATTGAAGATACAGAATGCAAACAAACACGTTCCTACAAGTGAATCGCCTAAACATTCACCACAGTTCCAAAAACTGCATAGAATGCAGTTTTCACTCAGATGAAAGACGTATGCTTTCCTTCTTATGAAGTGGTTTCACAGAGTGATTCTACAAAGCCTTTTTACTGACGTTGGCTTTTAAACGCGATTTCACTGGAATTTCTGTCAAACGCAAGACAGAGATTTGCTGTTAAAGAATTGAAGATACAGAATGCAAACAAACACGTTCCTAAAAGAGAATCGCCTAAACATTCACCACAGTTCCAAAAACTGCATAGAATGCAGTTTTCACTCAGATGAAAGACGTATGCTTTCCTTCTTAAGAAGTGTTTTCAAAGACGTTCACAGAGTGATTCTACAAAGCCTTTTTACTGACGTTGGCTTTTAAACGCGATTTCACTGGAATTTCTGTCAAACGCAAGACAGAGATTTGCTGTTAAAGAATTGAAGATACAGAATGCAAACAAACACGTTCCTACAAGTGAATCGCCTAAACATTCACCACAGTTCCAAAAACTGCATAGAATGCAGTTTTCACTCAGATGAAAGACGTATGCTTTCCTTCTTAAGAAGTGTTTTCAAAGACATTCACAGAGTGATTCTACAAAGCCTTTTTACTGACGTTGGCTTTTAAACGCGATTTCACTGGAATTTCTGTCAAACGCAAGACAGAGATTTGCTGTTAAAGAATTGAAGATACAAAATGCAAACAAACACGTTCCTACAAGTGAATCGCCTAAACATTCAGCACAGTTCCAAAAACTGCATAGAATGCAGTTTTCACTCAGATGAAAGACGTATGCTTTTCTTCTTAAGAAGTGTTTTCAAAGACGTTCACAGTGTGATTCTACAAAGCCCTTTTACTGACGTTGGCTTTTAAACGCGATTTCACTGGAATTTCTGTCAAACGCAAGACAGAGATTTGCTGTTAAAGAATTGAAGATACAGAATGCAAACAAACACGTTCCTAAAAGAGAATCGCCTAAACATTCACCACAGTTCCAAAAACTGCATAGAATGCAGTTTTCACTCAGATGAAAGACGTATGCTTTCCTTCTTAAGAAGTGTTTTCAAAGACGTTCACAGAGTGATTCTACAAAGCCTTTTTACTGACGTTGGCTTTTAAACGCGATTTCACTGGAATTTCTGTCAAACGCAAGACAGAGATTTGCTGTTAAAGAATTGAAGATACAGAATGCAAACAAACACGTTCCTACAAGTGACTAGCCTAAACATTCACCACAGTTCCAAAAACTGCATAGAATGCAGTTTTCACTCAGATGAAAGACATATGCTTTCCTTCTTAAGAAGTGTTTTCAAAGACGTTCACAGAGTGATTCTACAAAGCCTTTTTACTGACGTTGGCTTTTAAACGCGATTTCACTGGAATTTCTGTCAAACGCAAGACAGAGATTTGCTGTTAAAGAATTGAAGATACAGAATGCAAACAAACACGTTCCTACAAGAGAATCGCCTAAACATTCACCACAGTTCCAAAAACTGCATAGAATGCAGTTTTCACTCAGATGAAAGACGTATGCTTTCCTTCTTAAGAAGTGTTTTCAAAGACATTCACAGAGTGATTCTACAAAGCCTTTTTACTGACGTTGGCTTTTAAACACGATTTCACTGGAATTTCTGTCAAACGCAAGACAGAGATTTGCTGTTAAAGAATTGAAGATACAGAATGCAAACAAACACGTTCCTACAAGTGAATCGCCTAAACATTCACCACAGTTCCAAAAACTGCATAGAATGCAGTTTTCACTCAGATGAAAGACGTATGCTTTCCTTCTTAAGAAGTGGTTTCACAGAGTGATTCTACAAAGCCTTTTTACTGACGTTGGCTTTTAAACGCGATTTCACTGGAATTTCTGTCAAACGCAAGACAGAGATTTGCTGTTAAAGAATTGAAGATACAGAATGCAAACAAACACGTTCCTAAAAGAGAATCGCCTAAACATTCACCACAGTTCCAAAAACTGCATAGAATGCAGTTTTCACTCAGATGAAAGACGTATGCTTTCCTTGTTAAGAAGTGTTTTCAAAGACGTTCACAGAGTGATTCTACAAAGCCTTTTTACTGACGTTGGCTTTTAAACGCGATTTCACTGGAATTTCTGTCAAACGCAAGACAGAGATTTGCTGTTAAAGAATTGAAGATACAGAATGCAAACAAACACGTTCCTACAAGTGACTAGCCTAAACATTCACCACAGTTCCAAAAACTGCATAGAATGCAGTTTTCACTCAGATGAAAGACATATGCTTTCCTTCTTAAGAAGTGTTTTCAAAGACGTTCACAGAGTGATTCTACAAAGCCTTTTTACTGACGTTGGCTTTTAAACGCGATTTCACTGGAATTTCTGTCAAACGCAAGACAGAGATTTGCTGTTAAAGAATTGAAGATACAGAATGCAAACAAACACGTTCCTACAAGAGAATCACCTAAACATTCACCACAGTTCCAAAAACTGCATAGAATGCAGTTTTCACTCAGATGAAAGACGTATGCTTTCCTTCTTAAGAAGTGTTTTCAAAGACATTCACAGAGTGATTCTACAAAGCCTTTTTACTGACGTTGGCTTTTAAACGCGATTTCACTGGAATTTCTGTCAAACGCAAGACAGAGATTTGCTGTTAAAGAATTGAAGATACAGAATGCAAACAAACACGTTCCTACAAGTGAATCGCCTAAACATTCACCACAGTTCCAAAAACTGCATAGAATGCAGTTTTCACTCAGATGAAAGACGTATGCTTTCCTTCTTATGAAGTGGTTTCACAGAGTGATTCTACAAAGCCTTTTTACTGACGTTGGCTTTTAAACGCGATTTCACTGGAATTTCTGTCAAACGCAAGACAGAGATTTGCTGTTAAAGAATTGAAGATACAGAATGCAAACAAACACGTTCCTACAAGTGAATCGCCTAAACATTCACCACAGTTCCAAAAACTGCATAGAATGCAGTTTTCACTCAGATGAAAGACGTATGCTTTCCTTCTTATGAAGTGGTTTCACAGAGTGATTCTACAAAGCCTTTTTACTGACGTTGGCTTTTAAACGCGATTTCACTGGAATTTCTGTCAAACGCAAGACAGAGATTTGCTGTTAAAGAATTGAAGATACAGAATGCAAACAAACACGTTCCTAAAAGAGAATCGCCTAAACATTCACCACAGTTCCAAAAACTGCATAGAATGCAGTTTTCACTCAGATGAAAGACGTATGCTTTCCTTCTTAAGAAGTGTTTTCAAAGACGTTCACAGAGTGATTCTACAAAGCCTTTTTACTGACGTTGGCTTTTAAACGCGATTTCACTGGAATTTCTGTCAAACGCAAGACAGAGATTTGCTGTTAAAGAATTGAAGATACAGAATGCAAACAAACACGTTCCTACAAGTGAATCGCCTAAACATTCACCACAGTTCCAAAAACTGCATAGAATGCAGTTTTCACTCAGATGAAAGACGTATGCTTTCCTTCTTAAGAAGTGTTTTCAAAGACATTCACAGAGTGATTCTACAAAGCCTTTTTACTGACGTTGGCTTTTAAACGCGATTTCACTGGAATTTCTGTCAAACGCAAGACAGAGATTTGCTGTTAAAGAATTGAAGATACAAAATGCAAACAAACACGTTCCTACAAGTGAATCGCCTAAACATTCAGCACAGTTCCAAAAACTGCATAGAATGCAGTTTTCACTCAGATGAAAGACGTATGCTTTTCTTCTTAAGAAGTGTTTTCAAAGACGTTCACAGTGTGATTCTACAAAGCCCTTTTACTGACGTTGGCTTTTAAACGCGATTTCACTGGAATTTCTGTCAAACGCAAGACAGAGATTTGCTGTTAAAGAATTGAAGATACAGAATGCAAACAAACACGTTCCTAAAAGAGAATCGCCTAAACATTCACCACAGTTCCAAAAACTGCATAGAATGCAGTTTTCACTCAGATGAAAGACGTATGCTTTCCTTCTTAAGAAGTGTTTTCAAAGACGTTCACAGAGTGATTCTACAAAGCCTTTTTACTGACGTTGGCTTTTAAACGCGATTTCACTGGAATTTCTGTCAAACGCAAGACAGAGATTTGCTGTTAAAGAATTGAAGATACAGAATGCAAACAAACACGTTCCTACAAGTGACTAGCCTAAACATTCACCACAGTTCCAAAAACTGCATAGAATGCAGTTTTCACTCAGATGAAAGACATATGCTTTCCTTCTTAAGAAGTGTTTTCAAAGACGTTCACAGAGTGATTCTACAAAGCCTTTTTACTGACGTTGGCTTTTAAACGCGATTTCACTGGAATTTCTGTCAAACGCAAGACAGAGATTTGCTGTTAAAGAATTGAAGATACAGAATGCAAACAAACACGTTCCTAAAAGAGAATCGCCTAAACATTCACCACAGTTCCAAAAACTGCATAGAATGCAGTTTTCACTCAGATGAAAGACGTATGCTTTCCTTCTTAAGAAGTGTTTTCAAAGACATTCACAGAGTGATTCTACAAAGCCTTTTTACTGACGTTGGCTTTTAAACGCGATTTCACTGGAATTTCTGTCAAACGCAAGACAGAGATTTGCTGTTAAAGAATTGAAGATACAGAATGCAAACAAACACGTTCCTACAAGTGAATCGCCTAAACATTCACCACAGTTCCAAAAACTGCATATAATGCAGTTTTCACTCAGATGAAAGACGTATGCTTTCCTTCTTATGAAGTGGTTTCAAAGAGTGATTCTACAAAGCCTTTTTACTGACGTTGGCTTTTAAACGCGATTTCACTGGAATTTCTGTCAAACGCAAGACAGAGATTTGCTGTTAAAGAATTGAAGATACAGAATGCAAACAAACACGTTCCTAAAAGAGAATCGCCTAAACATTCACCACAGTTCCAAAAACTGCATAGAATGCAGTTTTCACTCAGATGAAAGACGTATGCTTTCCTTCTTAAGAAGTGTTTTCAAAGACGTTCACAGAGTGATTCTACAAAGCCTTTTTACTGACGTTGGCTTTTAAACGCGATTTCACTGGAATTTCTGTCAAACGCAAGACAGAGATTTGCTGTTAAAGAATTGAAGATACAGAATGCAAACAAACACGTTCCTACAAGTGAATCGCCTAAACATTCACCACAGTTCCAAAAACTGCATAGAATGCAGTTTTCACTCAGATGAAAGACGTATGCTTTCCTTCTTAAGAAGTGTTTTCAAAGACATTCACAGAGTGATTCTACAAAGCCTTTTTACTGACGTTGGCTTTTAAACGCGATTTCACTGGAATTTCTGTCAAACGCAAGACAGAGATTTGCTGTTAAAGAATTGAAGATACAAAATGCAAACAAACACGTTCCTACAAGTGAATCGCCTAAACATTCAGCACAGTTCCAAAAACTGCATAGAATGCAGTTTTCACTCAGATGAAAGACGTATGCTTTTCTTCTTAAGAAGTGTTTTCAAAGACGTTCACAGTGTGATTCTACAAAGCCCTTTTACTGACGTTGGCTTTTAAACGCGATTTCACTGGAATTTCTGTCAAACGCAAGACAGAGATTTGCTGTTAAAGAATTGAAGATACAGAATGCAAACAAACACGTTCCTAAAAGAGAATCGCCTAAACATTCACCACAGTTCCAAAAACTGCATAGAATGCAGTTTTCACTCAGATGAAAGACGTATGCTTTCCTTCTTAAGAAGTGTTTTCAAAGACGTTCACAGAGTGATTCTACAAAGCCTTTTTACTGACGTTGGCTTTTAAACGCGATTTCACTGGAATTTCTGTCAAACGCAAGACAGAGATTTGCTGTTAAAGAATTGAAGATACAGAATGCAAACAAACACGTTCCTACAAGTGACTAGCCTAAACATTCACCACAGTTCCAAAAACTGCATAGAATGCAGTTTTCACTCAGATGAAAGACATATGCTTTCCTTCTTAAGAAGTGTTTTCAAAGACGTTCACAGAGTGATTCTACAAAGCCTTTTTACTGACGTTGGCTTTTAAACGCGATTTCACTGGAATTTCTGTCAAACGCAAGACAGAGATTTGCTGTTAAAGAATTGAAGATACAGAATGCAAACAAACACGTTCCTAAAAGAGAATCGCCTAAACATTCACCACAGTTCCAAAAACTGCATAGAATGCAGTTTTCACTCAGATGAAAGACGTATGCTTTCCTTCTTAAGAAGTGTTTTCAAAGACATTCACAGAGTGATTCTACAAAGCCTTTTTACTGACGTTGGCTTTTAAACGCGATTTCACTGGAATTTCTGTCAAACGCAAGACAGAGATTTGCTGTTAAAGAATTGAAGATACAGAATGCAAACAAACACGTTCCTACAAGTGAATCGCCTAAACATTCACCACAGTTCCAAAAACTGCATATAATGCAGTTTTCACTCAGATGAAAGACGTATGCTTTCCTTCTTATGAAGTGGTTTCAAAGAGTGATTCTACAAAGCCTTTTTACTGACGTTGGCTTTTAAACGCGATTTCACTGGAATTTCTGTCAAACGCAAGACAGAGATTTGCTGTTAAAGAATTGAAGATACAGAATGCAAACAAACACGTTCCTAAAAGAGAATCGCCTAAACATTCACCACAGTTCCAAAAACTGCATAGAATGCAGTTTTCACTCAGATGAAAGACGTATGCTTTCCTTCTTAAGAAGTGTTTTCAAAGACGTTCACAGAGTGATTCTACAAAGCCTTTTTACTGACGTTGGCTTTTAAACGCGATTTCACTGGAATTTCTGTCAAAAGCAAGACAGAGATTTGCTGTTAAAGAAATGAAGATACAGAATGCAAACAAACACGTTCCTACAAGTGACTAGCCTAAACATTCACCACAGTTCCAAAAACTGCATAGAATGCAGTTTTCACTCAGATGAAAGACGTATGCTTTCCTTCTTAAGAAGTGTTTTCAAAGACGTTCACAGAGTGATTCTACAAAGCCTTTTTACTGACGTTGGCTTTAAAACGCGATTTCACTGGAATTTCTGTCAAACGCAAGACAGAGATTTGCTGTTAAAGAATTGAAGATACAGAATGCAAACAAACACGTTCCTACAAGTGAATCGCCTAAACATTCACCACAGTTCCAAAAACTGCATAGAATGCAGTTTTCACTCAGATGAAATACGTATGCTTTTCTTCTTAAGAAGTGTTTTCAAAGACGTTCACAGTGTGATTCTACAAAGCCTTTTTACTGACGTTGGCTTTTAAACGCGATTTCAATGGAATTTCTGTCAAACGCAAGACAGAGATTTGCTGTTAAAGAATTGAAGATACAGAATGCAAACAAACACGTTCCTACAAGAGAATCGCCTAAACATTCACCACAGTTCCAAAAACTGCATAGAATGCAGTTTTCACTCAGATGAAAGACGTATGCTTTCCTTCTTAAGAAGTGTTTTCAAAGACATTCACAGAGTGATTCTACAAAGCCTTTTTACTGACGTTGGCTTTTAAACACGATTTCACTGGAATTTCTGTCAAACGCAAGACAGAGATTTGCTGTTAAAGAATTGAAGATACAGAATGCAAACAAACACGTTCCTACAAGTGAATCGCCTAAACATTCACCACAGTTCCAAAAACTGCATAGAATGCAGTTTTCACTCAGATGAAAGACATATGCTTTCCTTCTTAAGAAGTGGTTTCACAGAGTGATTCTACAAAGCCTTTTTACTGACGTTGGCTTTTAAACGCGATTTCACTGGAATTTCTGTCAAACGCAAGACAGAGATTTGCTGTTAAAGAATTGAAGATACAGAATGCAAACAAACACGTTCCTAAAAGAGAATCGCCTAAACATTCACCACAGTTCCAAAAACTGCATAGAATGCAGTTTTCACTCAGATGAAAGACGTATGCTTTCCTTCTTAAGAAGTGTTTTCAAAGACGTTCACAGAGTGATTCTACAAAGCCTTTTTACTGACGTTGGCTTTTAAACGCGATTTCACTGGAATTTCTGTCAAACGCAAGACAGAGATTTGCTGTTAAAGAATTGAAGAGACAGAATGCAAACAAACACGTTCCTACAAGGGAATCGCCTAAACATTCACCACAGTTCCAAAAACTGCATAGAATGCAGTTTTCACTCAGATGAAAGACATATGCTCTCCTTCTTAAGAAGTGTTTTCAAAGACGTTCACAGAGTGATTCTACAAAGCCTTTTTACTGACGTTGGCTTTTAAACGCGATTTCACTGGAATTTCTGTCAAACGCAAGACAGAGATTTGCTGTTAAAGAATTGAAGATACAGAATGCAAACAAACACGTTCCTACAAGAGAATCGCCTAAACATTCACCACAGTTCCAAAAACTGCATAGAATGCAGTTTTCACTCAGATGAAAGACGTATGCTTTCCTTCTTAAGAAGTGTTTTCAAAGACATTCACAGAGTGATTCTACAAAGCCTTTTTACTGACGTTGGCTTTTAAACGCGATTTCACTGGAATTTCTGTCAAACGCAAGACAGAGATTTGCTGTTAAAGAATTGAAGATACAGAATGCAAACAAACACGTTCCTACAAGTGAATCGCCTAAACATTCACCACAGTTCCAAAAACTGCATAGAATGCAGTTTTCACTCAGATGAAAGACGTATGCTTTCCTTCTTATGAAGTGGTTTCACAGAGTGATTCTACAAAGCCTTTTTACTGACGTTGGCTTTTAAACGCGATTTCACTGGAATTTCTGTCAAACGCAAGACAGAGATTTGCTGTTAAAGAATTGAAGATACAGAATGCAAACAAACACGTTCCTAAAAGAGAATCGCCTAAACATTCACCAGAGTTCCAAAAACTGCATAGAATGCAGTTTTCACTCAGATGAAAGACTTATGCTTTCCTTCTTAAGAAGTGTTTTCAAAGACGTTCACAGAGTGATTCTACAAAGCCTTTTTACTGACGTTGGCTTTTAAACGCGATTTCACTGGAATTTCTGTCAAACGCAAGACAGAGATTTGCTGTTAAAGAATTGAAGATACAGAATGCAAACAAACACGTTCCTACAAGTGACTAGCCTAAACATTCACCACAGTTCCAAAAACTGCATAGAATGCAGTTTTCACTCAGATGAAAGACGTATTCTTTCCTTCTTAAGAAGTGTTTTCAAAGACGTTCACAGAGTGATTCTACAAAGCCTTTTTACTGACGTTGGCTTTTAAACGCGATTTCACTGGAATTTCTGTCAAACGCAAGACAGAGATTTGCTGTTAAAGAATTGAAGATACAGAATGCAAACAAACACGTTCCTACAAGAAAATCGCCTAAACATTCACCACAGTTCCAAAAACTGCATAGAATGCAGTTTTCACTCAGATGAAAGACGTATGCTTTCCTTCTTAAGAAGTGTTTTCAAAGACATTCACAGAGTGATTCTACAAAGCCTTTTTACTGACGTTGGCTTTTAAACGCGATTTCACTGGAATTTCTGTCAAATGCAAGACAGAGATTTGCTGTTAAAGAATTGAAGATACAGAATGCAAACAAACACGTTCCTACAAGTGAATCGCCTAAACATTCAGCACAGTTCCAAAAACTGCATAGAATGCAGTTTTCACTCAGATGAAAGACGTATGCTTTTCTTCTTAAGAAGTGTTTTCAAAGACGTTCACAGTGTGATTCTACAAAGCCTTTTTACTGACGTTGGCTTTTAAACGCGATTTCACTGGAATTTCTGTCAAACGCAAGACAGAGATTTGCTGTTAAAGAATTGAAGATACAGAATGCAAACAAACACGTTCCTAAAAGAGAATCGCCTAAACATTCACCACAGTTCCAAAAACTGCATAGAATGCAGTTTTCACTCAGATGAAAGACGTATGCTTTCCTTCTTAAGAAGTGTTTTCAAAGACATTCACAGAGTGATTCTACAAAGCCTTTTTACTGACGTTGGCTTTTAAACACGATTTCACTGGAATTTCTGTCAAACGCAAGACAGAGATTTGCTGTTAAAGAATTGAAGATACAGAATGCAAACAAACACGTTCCTACAAAAGAATCGCCTAAACATTCACCACAGTTCCAAAAACTGCATAGAATGCAGTTTTCACTCAGATGAAAGACATATGCTTTCCTTCTTAAGAAGTGGTTTCACAGAGTGATTCTACAAAGCCTTTTTACTGACGTTGGCTTTTAAACGCGATTTCACTGGAATTTCTGTCAAACGCAAGACAGAGATTTGCTGTTAAAGAATTGAAGATACAGAATGCAAACAAACACGTTCCTAAAAGAGAATCGCCTAAACATTCACCACAGTTCCAAAAACTGCATAGAATGCAGTTTTCACTCAGATGAAAGACATATGCTTTCCTTCTTAAGAAGTGTTTTCAAAGACGTTCACAGAGTGATTCTACAAAGCCTTTTTACTGACGTTGGCTTTTAAACGCGATTTCACTGGAATTTCTGTCAAACGCAAGACAGAGATTTGCTGTTAAAGAATTGAAGATACAGAATGCAAACAAACACGTTCCTAAAAGAGAATCGCCTAAACATTCACCACAGTTCCAAAAACTGCATAGAATGCAGTTTTCACTCAGATGAAAGACTTATGCTTTCCTTCTTAAGAAGTGTTTTCAAAGACGTTCACAGAGTGATTCTACAAAGCCTTTTTACTGACGTTGGCTTTTAAACGCGATTTCACTGGAATTTCTGTCAAACGCAAGACAGAGATTTGCTGTTAAAGAATTGAAGATACAGAATGCAAACAAACACGTTCCTACAAGTGAATCGCCTAAACATTCACCACAGTTCCAAAAACTGCATAGAATGCAGTTTTCACTCAGATGAAAGACGTATGCTTTCCTTCTTAAGAAGTGTTTTCAAAGACGTTCACAGAGTGATTCTACAAAGCCTTTTTACTGACGTTGGCTTTTAAACGCGATTTCACTGGAATTTCTGTCAAACGCAAGACAGAGATTTGCTGTTAAAGAATTGAAGATACAGAATGCAAACAAACACGTTCCTACAAGAGAATCGCCTAAACATTCACCACAGTTCCAAAACTGCATAGAATGCAGTTTTCACTCAGATGAAAGACGTATGCTTTCCTTCTTAAGAAGTGTTTTCAAAGACATTCACAGAGTGATTCTACAAAGCCTTTTTACTGACGTTGGCTTTTAAACGCGATTTCACTGGAATTTCTGTCAAACGCAAGACAGAGATTTGCTGTTAAAGAATTGAAGATACAGAATGCAAACAAACACGTTCCTACAAGTGAATCGCCTAAACATTCAGCACAGTTCCAAAAACTGCATAGAATGCAGTTTTCACTCAGATGAAAGACGTATGCTTTCCTTCTTAAGAAGTGTTTTCAAAGACGTTCACAGAGTGATTCTACAAAGCCTTTTTACTGACGTTGGCTTTTAAACGCGATTTCACTGGAATTTCTGTCAAACGCAAGACAGAGATTTGCTGTTAAAGAATTGAAGATACAGAATGCAAACAAACACGTTCCTACAAGAGAATCGCCTAAACATTCACCACAGTTCCAAAAACTGCATAGAATGCAGTTTTCACTCAGATGAAAGACGTATGCTTTCCTTCTTAAGAAGTGTTTTCGAAGACATTCACAGAGTGATTCTACAAAGCCTTTTTACTGACGTTGGCTTTTAAACACGATTTCACTGGAATTTCTGTCAAACGCAAGACAGAGATTTGCTGTTAAAGAATTGAAGATACAGAATGCAAACAAACACGTTCCTACAAAAGAATCGCCTAAACATTCACCACAGTTCCAAAAACTGCATAGAATGCAGTTTTCACTCAGATGAAAGACATATGCTTTCCTTCTTAAGAAGTGGTTTCACAGAGTGATTCTACAAAGCCTTTTTACTGACGTTGGCTTTTAAACGCGATTTCACTGGAATTTCTGTCAAACGCAAGACAGAGATTTGCTGTTAAAGAATTGAAGATACAGAATGCAAACAAACACGTTCCTAAAAGAGAATCGCCTAAACATTCACCACAGTTCCAAAAACTGCATAGAATGCAGTTTTCACTCAGATGAAAGACGTATGCTTTCCTTCTTAAGAAGTGTTTTCAAAGACGTTCACAGAGTGATTCTACAAAGCCTTTTTACTGACGTTGGCTTTTAAACGCGATTTCACTGGAATTTCTGTCAAACGCAAGACAGAGATTTGCTGTTAAAGAATTGAAGATACAGAATGCAAACAAACACGTTCCTACAAGTGACTAGCCTAAACATTCACCACAGTTCCAAAAACTGCATAGAATGCAGTTTTCACTCAGATGAAAGACATATGCTTTCCTTCTTAAGAAGTGTTTTCAAAGACGTTCACAGAGTGATTCTACAAAGCCTTTTTACTGACGTTGGCTTTTAAACGTGATTTCACTGGAATTTCTGTCAAACGCAAGACAGAGATTTGCTGTTAAAGAATTGAAGATACAGAATGCAAACAAACACGTTCCTACAAGAGAATCGCCTAAACATTCACCACAGTTCCAAAAACTGCATAGAATGCAGTTTTCACTCAGATGAAAGACGTATGCTTTCCTTCTTAAGAAGTGTTTTCAAAGACATTCACAGAGTGATTCTACAAAGCCTTTTTACTGACGTTGGCTTTTAAACGCGATTTCACTGGAATTTCTGTCAAACGCAAGACAGAGATTTGCTGTTAAAGAATTGAAGATACAGAATGCAAACAAACACGTTCCTAAAAGAGAATCGCCTAAACATTCACCACAGTTCCAAAAACTGCATAGAATGCAGTTTTCACTCAGATGAAAGACGTATGCTTTCCTTCTTAAGAAGTGTTTTCAAAGACGTTCACAGAGTGATTCTACAAAGCCTTTTTACTGACGTTGGCTTTTAAACGCGATTTCACTGGAATTTCTGTCAAACGCAAGACAGAGATTTGCTGTTAAAGAATTGAAGATACAGAATGCAAACAAACACGTTCCTACAAGTGACTAGCCTAAACATTCACCACAGTTCCAAAAACTGCATAGAATGCAGTTTTCACTCAGATGAAAGACATATGCTTTCCTTCTTAAGAAGTGTTTTCAAAGACGTTCACAGAGTGATTCTACAAAGCCTTTTTACTGACGTTGGCTTTTAAACGTGATTTCACTGGAATTTCTGTCAAACGCAAGACAGAGATTTGCTGTTAAAGAATTGAAGATACAGAATGCAAACAAACACGTTCCTACAAGAGAATCGCCTAAACATTCACCACAGTTCCAAAAACTGCATAGAATGCAGTTTTCACTCAGATGAAAGACGTATGCTTTCCTTCTTAAGAAGTGTTTTCAAAGACATTCACAGAGTGATTCTACAAAGCCTTTTTACTGACGTTGGCTTTTAAACGCGATTTCACTGGAATTTCTGTCAAACGCAAGACAGAGATTTGCTGTTAAAGAATTGAAGATACAGAATGCAAACAAACACGTTCCTACAAGTGAATCGCCTAAACATTCACCACAGTTCCAAAAACTGCATAGAATGCAGTTTTCACTCAGATGAAAGACGTATGCTTTCCTTCTTATGAAGTGGTTTCACAGAGTGATTCTACAAAGCCTTTTTACTGACGTTGGCTTTTAAACGCGATTTCACTGGAATTTCTGTCAAATGCAAGACAGAGATTTGCTGTTAAAGAATTGAAGATACAGAATGCAAACAAACACGTTCCTACAAGTGACTAGCCTAAACATTCACCACAGTTCCAAAAACTGCATAGAATGCAGTTTTCACTCAGATGAAAGACGTATGCTTTCCTTCTTAAGAAGTGTTTTCAAAGACGTTCACAGAGTGATTCTACAAAGCCTTTTTACTGACGTTGGCTTTTAAACGCGATTTCACTGGAATTTCTGTCAAACGCAAGACAGAGATTTGCTGTTAAAGAATTGAAGATACAGAATGCAAACAAACACGTTCCTACAAGAGAATCGCCTAAACATTCACCACAGTTCCAAAAACTGCATAGAATGCAGTTTTCACTCAGATGAAAGACGTATGCTTTCCTTCTTAAGAAGTGTTTTCAAAGACATTCACAGAGTGATTCTACAAAGCCTTTTTACTGACGTTGGCTTTTAAACGCGATTTCACTGGAATTTCTGTCAAATGCAAGACAGAGATTTGCTGTTAAAGAATTGAAGATACAGAATGCAAACAAACACGATCCTACAAGTGAATATCCTAAACACTCACCACAGTTCCAAAAACTGCATAGAATGCAGTTTTCACTCAGATGAAAGATGTATGCTTTTCTTCTTAAGAAGTGTTTTCAAAGACGTTCACAGAGTGATTCTACAAAGCCTTTTTACTGACGTTGGCTTTTAAACGCGATTTCACTGGAATTTCTGTCAAACGCAAGACAGAGATTTGCTGTTAAAGAATTGAAGATACAGAATGCAAACAAACACGTTCCTACAAGTGACTCGCCTAAACATTCACCACAGTTCCAAAAACTGCATAGAATGCAGTTTTCACTCAGATGAAGGACATATGCTTTCCTTCTTAAGAAGTGTTTTCAAAGACGTTCACAGAGTGATTCTACAAAGCCTTTTTACTGACCTTGGCTTTTAAACGCGATTTCACTGGAATTTCTGTCAAACGCAAGACAGAGATTTGCTGTTAAAGAATTGAAGATACAGAATGCAAACAAACACGTTCCTACAAGTGAATCGCCTAAACATTCACCACAGTTCCAAAAACTGCATAGAATGCAGTTTTCACTCAGATGAAAGACGTATGCTTTTCTTCTTAAGAAGTGTTTTCAAAGACGTTCACAGTGTGATTCTACAAAGCCTTTTTACTGACGTTGGCTTTTAAACGCGATTTCAATGGAATTTCTGTCAAACGCAAGACAGAGATTTGCTGTTAAAGAATTGAAGATACAGAATGCAAACAAACACGTTCCTACAAGAGAATCGCCTAAACATTCACCACAGTTCCAAAAACTGCATAGAATGCAGTTTTCACTCAGATGAAAGACGTATGCTTTCCTTCTTAAGAAGTGTTTTCAAAGACATTCACAGAGTGATTCTACAAAGCCTTTTTACTGACGTTGGCTTTTAAACACGATTTCACTGGAATTTCTGTCAAACGCAAGACAGAGATTTGCTGTTAAAGAATTGAAGATACAGAATGCAAACAAACACGTTCCTACAAGTGAATCGCCTAAACATTCACCACAGTTCCAAAAACTGCATAGAATGCAGTTTTCACTCAGATGAAAGACATATGCTTTCCTTCTTAAGAAGTGGTTTCACAGAGTGATTCTACAAAGCCTTTTTACTGACGTTGGCTTTTAAACGCGATTTCACTGGAATTTCTGTCAAACGCAAGACAGAGATTTGCTGTTAAAGAATTGAAGATACAGAATGCAAACAAACACGTTCCTAAAAGAGAATCGCCTAAACATTGACCACAGTTCCAAAAACTGCATAGAATGCAGTTTTCACTCAGATGAAAGACGTATGCTTTCCTTCTTATGAAGTGGTTTCACAGAGTGATTCTACAAAGCCTTTTTACTGACGTTGGCTTTTAAACACGATTTCACTGGAATTTCTGTCAAACGCAAGACAGAGATTTGCTGTTAAAGAATTGAAGATACAGAATGCAAACAAACACGTTCCTACAAGAGAATCGCCTAAACATTCACCACAGTTCCAAAAACTGCATAGAATGCAGTTTTCACTCAGATGAAAGACGTATGCTTTCCTTCTTAAGAAGTGTTTTCAAAGACATTCACAGAGTGATTCTACAAAGCCTTTTTACTGACGTTGGCTTTTAAACACGATTTCACTGGAATTTCTGTCAAACGCAAGACAGAGATTTGCTGTTAAAGAATTGAAGATACAGAATGCAAACAAACACGTTCCTCAAGTGAATCGCCTAAACATTCACCACAGTTCCAAAAACTGCATAGAATGCAGTTTTCACTCAGATGAAAGACGTATGCTTTCCTTCTTAAGAAGTGGTTTCACAGAGTGATTCTACAAAGCCTTTTTACTGACGTTGGCTTTTAAACGCGATTTCACTGGAATTTCTCTCAAACGCAAGACAGAGATTTGCTGTTAAAGAATTGAAGATACAGAATGCAAACAAACACGTTCCTAAAAGAGAATCGCCTAAACATTCACCACAGTTCCAAAAACTGCATAGAATGCAGTTTTCACTCAGATGAAAGACGTATGCTTTCCTTCTTAAGAAGTGTTTTCAAAGACGTTCACAGAGTGATTCTACAAAGCCTTTTTACTGAAGTTGGCTTTTAAACGCGATTTCACTGGAATTTCTGTCAAACGCAAGACAGAGATTTGCTGTTAAAGAATTGAAGATACAGAATGCAAACAAACATGTTCCTACAAGTGAATCGCCTAAACATTCACCACAGTTCCAAAAACTGCATAGAATGCAGTTTTCACTCAGATGAAAGACGTATGCTTTCCTTCTTATGAAGTGGTTTCACAGAGTGATTCTACAAAGCCTTTTTACTGACGTTGGCTTTTAAACACGATTTCACTGGAATTTCTGTCAAACGCAAGACAGAGATTTGCTGTTAAAGAATTGAAGATACAGAATGCAAACAAACACGTTCCTAAAAGAGAATCGCCTAAACATTCACCACAGTTCCAAAAACTGCATAGAATGCAGTTTTCACTCAGATGAAAGACGTATGCTTTCCTTCTTAAGAAGTGTTTTCAAAGACGTTCACAGAGTGATTCTACAAAGCCTTTTTACTGACGTTGGCTTTTAAACGCGATTTCACTGGAATTTCTGTCAAACGCAAGACAGAGATTTGCTGTTAAAGAATTGAAGATACAGAATGCAAACAAACACGTTCCTAAAAGAGAATCGCCTAAACATTGACCACAGTTCCAAAAACTGCATAGAATGCAGTTTTCACTCAGATGAAAGACGTATGTTTTCCTTCTTAAGAAGTGTTTTCAAAGACGTTCACAGAGTGATTCTACAAAGCCTTTTTACTGACGTTGGCTTTTAAACGCTATTTCACTGGAATTTCTGTCAAACGCAAGACAGAGATTTGCTGTTAAAGAATTGAAGATACAGAATGCAAACAAACACGTTCCTACAAGTGACTAGCCTAAACATTCACCACAGTTCCAAAAACTGCATAGAATGCAGTTTTCACTCAGATGAAAGACATATGCTTTCCTTCTTAAGAAGTGTTTTCAAAGACGTTCACAGAGTGATTCTACAAAGCCTTTTTACTGACGTTGGCTTTTAAATGCGATTTCACTGGAATTTCTGTCAAACGCAAGACAGAGATTTGCTGTTAAAGAATTGAAGATACAGAATGCAAACAAACACGTTCCTACAAGTGAATCGCCTAAACATTCACCACAGTTCCAAAAACTGCATAGAATGCAGTTTTCACTCAGATGAAAGACGTATGCTTTCCTTCTTATGAAGTGGTTTCACAGAGTGATTCTACAAAGCCTTTTTACTGACGTTGGCTTTTAAACACGATTTCACTGGAATTTCTGTCAAACGCAAGACAGAGATTTGCTGTTAAAGAATTGAAGATACAGAATGCAAACAAACACGTTCCTAAAAGAGAATCGCCTAAACATTCACCACAGTTCCAAAAACTGCATAGAATGCAGTTTTCACTCAGATGAAAGACGTATGCTTTCCTTCTTAAGAAGTGTTTTCAAAGACCTTCACAGTGTGATTCTACAAAGCCTTTTTACTGACGTTGGCTTTTAAACGCGATTTCACTGGAATTTCTGTCAAACGCAAGACAGAGATTTGCTGTTAAAGAATTGAAGATACAGAATGCAAACAAACACGTTCCTACAAGAGAATCGCCTAAACATTCACCACAGTTCCAAAAACTGCATAGAATGCAGTTTTCACTCAGATGAAAGACGTATGCTTTCCTTCTTAAGAAGTGTTTTCAAAGACATTCACAGAGTGATTCTACAAAGCCTTTTTACTGACGTTGGCTTTTAAACACGATTTCACTGGAATTTCTGTCAAACGCAAGACAGAGATTTGCTGTTAAAGAATTGAAGATACAGAATGCAAACAAACACGTTCCTACAAGTGAATCGCCTAAACATTCACCACAGTTCCAAAAACTGCATAGAATGCAGTTTTCACTCAGATGAAAGACGTATGCTTTCCTTCTTAAGAAGTGGTTTCACAGAGTGATTCTACAAAGCCTTTTTACTGACGTTGGCTTTTAAACGCGATTTCACTGGAATTTCTGTCAAACGCAAGACAGAGATTTGCTGTTAAAGAATTGAAGATACAGAATGCAAACAAACACGTTCCTAAAAGAGAATCGCCTAAACATTCACCACAGTTCCAAAAACTGCATAGAATGCAGTTTTCACTCAGATGAAAGACGTATGCTTTCCTTCTTAAGAAGTGTTTTCAAAGACGTTCACAGAGTGATTCTACAAAGCCTTTTTACTGAAGTTGGCTTTTAAACGCGATTTCACTGGAATTTCTGTCAAACGCAAGACAGAGATTTGCTGTTAAAGAATTGAAGATACAGAATGCAAACAAACACGTTCCTACAAGTGACTAGCCTAAACATTCACCACAGTTCCAAAAACTGCATAGAATGCAGTTTTCACTCAGATGAAAGACGTATGCTTTTCTTCTTAAGAAGTGTTTTCAAAGACGTTCACAGTGTGATTCTACAAAGCCTTTTTACTGACGTTGGCTTTTAAACGCGATTTCAATGGAATTTCTGTCAAACGCAAGACAGAGATTTGCTGTTAAAGAATTGAAGATACAGAATGCAAACAAACACGTTCCTACAAGAGAATCGCCTAAACATTCACCACAGTTCCAAAAACTGCATAGAATGCAGTTTTCACTCAGATGAAAGACGTATGCTTTCCTTCTTAAGAAGTGTTTTCAAAGACATTCACAGAGTGATTCTACAAAGCCTTTTTACTGACGTTGGCTTTTAAACACGATTTCACTGGAATTTCTGTCAAACGCAAGACAGAGATTTGCTGTTAAAGAATTGAAGATACAGAATGCAAACAAACACGTTCCTCAAGTGAATCGCCTAAACATTCACCACAGTTCCAAAAACTGCATAGAATGCAGTTTTCACTCAGATGAAAGAGGTATGCTTTCCTTCTTAAGAAGTGGTTTCACAGAGTGATTCTACAAAGCCTTTTTACTGACGTTGGCTTTTAAACGCGATTTCACTGGAATTTCTGTCAAACGCAAGACAGAGATTTGCTGTTAAAGAATTGAAGATACAGAATGCAAACAAACACGTTCCTACAAGTGAATCGCCTAAACATTCACCACAGTTCCAAAAACTGCATAGAATGCAGTTTTCACTCAGATGAAAGACGTATGCTTTCCTTCTTATGAAGTGGTTTCACAGAGTGATTCTACAAAGCCTTTTTACTGACGTTGGCTTTTAAACACGATTTCACTGGAATTTCTGTCAAACGCAAGACAGAGATTTGCTGTTAAAGAATTGAAGATACAGAATGCAAACAAACACGTTCCTACAAGTGAATCGCCTAAACATTCACCACAGTTCCAAAAACTGCATAGAATGCAGTTTTCACTCAGATGAAAGACGTATGCTTTCCTTCTTATGAAGTGGTTTCACAGAGTGATTCTACAAAGCCTTTTTACTGACGTTGGCTTTTAAACACGATTTCACTGGAATTTCTGTCAAACGCAAGACAGAGATTTGCTGTTAAAGAATTGAAGATACAGAATGCAAACAAACACGTTCCTAAAAGAGAATCGCCTAAACATTCACCACAGTTCCAAAAACTGCATAGAATGCAGTTTTCACTCAGATGAAAGACGTATGCTTTCCTTCTTAAGAAGTGTTTTCAAAGACGTTCACAGAGTGATTCTACAAAGCCTTTTTACTGACGTTGGCTTTTAAACGCGATTTCACTGGAATTTCTGTCAAACGCAAGACAGAGATTTGCTGTTAAAGAATTGAAGATACAGAATGCAAACAAACACGTTCCTACAAGTGACTAGCCTAAACATTCACCACAGTTCCAAAAACTGCATAGAATGCAGTTTTCACTCAGATGAAAGACGTATGCTTTCCTTCTTAAGAAGTGTTTTCAAAGACGTTCACAGAGTGATTCTACAAAGCCTTTTTACTGACGTTGGCTTTTAAACGCGATTTCACTGGAATTTCTGTCAAACGCAAGACAGAGATTTGCTGTTAAAGAATTGAAGATACAGAATGCAAACAAACACGTTCCTACAAGAGAATCGCCTAAACATTCACCACAGTTCCAAAAACTGCATAGAATGCAGTTTTCACTCAGATGAAAGACGTATGCTTTCCTTCTTAAGAAGTGTTTTCAAAGACATTCACAGAGTGATTCTACAAAACCTTTTTACTGACGTTGGCTTTTAAACGCGATTTCACTGGAATTTCTGTCAAACACAAGACAGAGATTTGCTGTTAAAGAATTGAAGATACAGAATGCAAACAAACACGTTCCTACAAGTGAATCGCCTAAACATTCACCACAGTTCCAAAAACTGCATAGAATGCAGTTTTCACTCAGATGAAAGACGTATGCTTTCCTTCTTAAGAAGTGGTTTCACAGAGTGATTCTACAAAGCCTTTTTACTGACGTTGGCTTTTAAACGCGATTTCACTGGAATTTCTGTCAAACGCAAGACAGAGATTTGCTGTTAAAGAATTGAAGATACAGAATGCAAACAAACACGTTCCTACAAGTGACTAGCCTAAACATTCACCACAGTTCCAAAAACTGCATAGAATGCAGTTTTCACTCAGATGAAAGACGTATGCTTTCCTTCTTAAGAAGTGTTTTCAAAGACGTTCACAGAGTGATTCTACAAAGCCTTTTTACTGACGTTGGCTTTTAAACGCGATTTCACTGGAATTTCTGTCAAACGCAAGACAGAGATTTGCTGTTAAAGAATTGAAGATACAGAATGCAAACAAACACGTTCCTACAAGTGACTAGCCTAAACATTCACCACAGTTCCAAAAACTGCATAGAATGCAGTTTTCACTCAGATGAAAGACGTATGCTTTTCTTCTTAAGAAGTGTTTTCAAAGACGTTCACAGTGTGATTCTACAAAGCCTTTTTACTGACGTTGGCTTTTAAACGCGATTTCAATGGAATTTCTGTCAAACGCAAGACAGAGATTTGCTGTTAAAGAATTGAAGATACAGAATGCAAACAAACACGTTCCTACAAGAGAATCGCCTAAACATTCACCACAGTTCCAAAAACTGCATAGAATGCAGTTTTCACTCAGATGAAAGACGTATGCTCTCCTTCTTAAGAAGTGTTTTCAAAGACATTCACAGAGTGATTCTACAAAGCCTTTTTACTGACGTTGGCTTTTAAACACGATTTCACTGGAATTTCTGTCAAACGCAAGACAGAGATTTGCTGTTAAAGAATTGAAGATACAGAATGCAAACAAACACGTTCCTACAAGTGAATCGCCTAAACATTCACCACAGTTCCAAAAACTGCATAGAATGCAGTTTTCACTCAGATGAAAGACGTATGCTTTCCTTCTTAAGAAGTGGTTTCACAGAGTGATTCTACAAAGCCTTTTTACTGACGTTGGCTTTTAAACGCGATTTCACTGGAATTTCTGTCAAACGCAAGACAGAGATTTGCTGTTAAAGAATTGAAGATACAGAATGCAAACAAACACGTTCCTAAAAGAGAATCGCCTAAACATTCACCACAGTTCCAAAAACTGCATAGAATGCAGTTTTCACTCAGATGAAAGACGTATGCTTTCCTTCTTAAGAAGTGTTTTCAAAGACGTTCACAGAGTGATTCTACAAAGCCTTTTTACTGACGTTGGCTTTTAAACGCGATTTCACTGGAATTTCTGTCAAACGCAAGACAGAGATTTGCTGTTAAAGAATTGAAGATACAGAATGCAAACAAACACGTTCCTACAAGTGACTAGCCTAAACATTCACCACAGTTCCAAAAACTGCATAGAATGCAGTTTTCACTCAGATGAAAGACGTATGCTTTTCTTCTTAAGAAGTGTTTTCAAAGACGTTCACAGTGTGATTCTACAAAGCCTTTTTACTGACGTTGGCTTTTAAACGCGATTTCAATGGAATTTCTGTCAAACGCAAGACAGAGATTTGCTGTTAAAGAATTGAAGATACAGAATGCAAACAAACACGTTCCTACAAGAGAATCGCCTAAACATTCACCACAGTTCCAAAAACTGCATAGAATGCAGTTTTCACTCAGATGAAAGACGTATGCTTTCCTTCTTAAGAAGTGTTTTCAAAGACATTCACAGAGTGATTCTACAAAGCCTTTTTACTGACGTTGGCTTTCAAACACGATTTCACTGGAATTTCTGTCAAACGCAAGACAGAGATTTGCTGTTAAAGAATTGAAGATACAGAATGCAAACAAACACGTTCCTACAAGTGAATCGCCTAAACATTCACCACAGTTCCAAAAACTGCATAGAATGCAGTTTTCACTCAGATGAAAGACGTATGCTTTCCTTCTTAAGAAGTGGTTTCACAGAGTGATTCTACAAAGCCTTTTTACTGACGTTGGCTTTTAAACGCGATTTCACTGGAATTTCTGTCAAACGCAAGACAGAGATTTGCTGTTAAAGAATTGAAGATACAGAATGCAAACAAACACGTTCCTAAAAGAGAATCGCCTAAACATTCACCACAGTTCCAAAAACTGCATAGAATGCAGTTTTCACTCAGATGAAAGACTTATGCTTTCCTTCTTAAGAAGTGTTTTCAAAGACGTTCACAGAGTGATTCTACAAAGCCTTTTTACTGACGTTGGCTTTTAAACGCGATTTCACTGGAATTTCTGTCAAACGCAAGACAGAGATTTGCTGTTAAAGAATTGAAGATACAGAATGCAAACAAACACGTTCCTACAAGTGAATCGCCTAAACATTCACCACAGTTCCAAAAACTGCATAGAATGCAGTTTTCACTCAGATGAAAGACGTATGCTTTCCTTCTTAAGAAGTGTTTTCAAAGACGTTCACAGAGTGATTCTACAAAGCCTTTTTACTGACGTTGGCTTTTAAACGCGATTTCACTGGAATTTCTGTCAAACGCAAGACAGAGATTTGCTGTTAAAGAATTGAAGATACAGAATGCAAACAAACACGTTCCTACAAGAGAATCGCCTAAACATTCACCACAGTTCCAAAACTGCATAGAATGCAGTTTTCACTCAGATGAAAGACGTATGCTTTCCTTCTTAAGATGTTTTTTCATAGACATTCACAGAGTGATTCTACAAAGCCTTTTTACTGACGTTGGCTTTTAAACGCGATTTCACTGGAATTTCTGTCAAACGCAAGACAGAGATTTGCTGTTAAAGAATTGAAGATACAGAATGCAAACAAACACGTTCCTACAAGTGAATCGCCTAAACATTCAGCACAGTTCCAAAAACTGCATAGAATGCAGTTTTCACTCAGATGAAAGACGTATGCTTTTCTTCTTAAGAAGTGTTTTCAAAGACGTTCACAGTGTGATTCTACAAAGCCTTTTTACTGACGTTGGCTTTTAAACGCGATTTCACTGGAATTTCTGTCAAACGCAAGACAGAGATTTGCTGTTAAAGAATTGAAGATACAGAATGCAAACAAACACGTTCCTACAAGAGAATCGCCTAAACATTCACCACAGTTCCAAAAACTGCATAGAATGCAGTTTTCACTCAGATGAAAGACGTATGCTTTCCTTCTTAAGAAGTGTTTTCAAAGACATTCACAGAGTGATTCTACAAAGCCTTTTTACTGACGTTGGCTTTTAAACACGATTTCACTGGAATTTCTGTCAAACGCAAGACAGAGATTTGCTGTTAAAGAATTGAAGATACAGAATGCAAACAAACACGTTCCTACAAAAGAATCGCCTAAACATTCACCACAGTTCCAAAAACTGCATAGAATGCAGTTTTCACTCAGATGAAAGACATATGCTTTCCTTCTTAAGAAGTGGTTTCACAGAGTGATTCTACAAAGCCTTTTTACTGACGTTGGCTTTTGAACGCGATTTCACTGGAATTTCTGTCAAACGCAAGACAGAGATTTGCTGTTAAAGAATTGAAGATACAGAATGCAAACAAACACGTTCCTAAAAGAGAATCGCCTAAACATTCACCACAGTTCCAAAAACTGCATAGAATGCAGTTTTCACTCAGATGAAAGACGTATGCTTTCCTTCTTAAGAAGTGTTTTCAAAGACGTTCACAGAGTGATTCTACAAAGCCTTTTTACTGACGTTGGCTTTTAAACGCGATTTCACTGGAATTTCTGTCAAACGCAAGACAGAGATTTGCTGTTAAAGAATTGAAGATACAGAATGCAAACAAACACGTTCCTACAAGTGACTAGCCTAAACATTCACCACAGTTCCAAAAACTGCATAGAATGCAGTTTTCACTCAGATGAAAGACATATGCTTTCCTTCTTAAGAAGTGTTTTCAAAGACGTTCACAGAGTGATTCTACAAAGCCTTTTTACTGACGTTGGCTTTTAAACGCGATTTCACTGGAATTTCTGTCAAACGCAAGACAGAGATTTGCTGTTAAAGAATTGAAGATACAGAATGCAAACAAACACGTTCCTACAAGAGAATCGCCTAAACATTCACCACAGTTCCAAAAACTGCATAGAATGCAGTTTTCACTCAGATGAAAGACGTATGCTTTCCTTCTTAAGAAGTGTTTTCAAAGACATTCACAGAGTGATTCTACAAAGCCTTTTTACTGACGTTGGCTTTTAAACACGATTTCACTGGAATTTCTGTCAAACGCAAGACAGAGATTTGCTGTTAAAGAATTGAAGATACAGAATGCAAACAAACACGTTCCTACAAGTGAATCGCCTAAACATTCACCACAGTTCCAAAAACTGCATAGAATGCAGTTTTCACTCAGATGAAAGACGTATGCTTTCCTTCTTAAGAAGTGGTTTCACAGAGTGATTCTACAAAGCCTTTTTACTGACGTTGGCTTTTAAACGCGATTTCACTGGAATTTCTGTCAAACGCAAGACAGAGATTTGCTGTTAAAGAATTGAAGATACAGAATGCAAACAAACACGTTCCTAAAAGAGAATCGCCTAAACATTCACCACAGTTCCAAAAACTGCATAGAATGCAGTTTTCACTCAGATGAAAGACTTATGCTTTCCTTCTTAAGAAGTGTTTTCAAAGACGTTCACAGAGTGATTCTACAAAGCCTTTTTACTGACGTTGGCTTTTAAACGCGATTTCACTGGAATTTCTGTCAAACGCAAGACAGAGATTTGCTGTTAAAGAATTGAAGATACAGAATGCAAACAAACACGTTCCTACAAGTGAATCGCCTAAACATTCACCACAGTTCCAAAAACTGCATAGAATGCAGTTTTCACTCAGATGAAAGACGTATGCTTTCCTTCTTAAGAAGTGTTTTCAAAGACGTTCACAGAGTGATTCTACAAAGCCTTTTTACTGACGTTGGCTTTTAAACGCGATTTCACTGGAATTTCTGTCAAACGCAAGACAGAGATTTGCTGTTAAAGAATTGAAGATACAGAATGCAAACAAACACGTTCCTACAAGAGAATCGCCTAAACATTCACCACAGTTCCAAAACTGCATAGAATGCAGTTTTCACTCAGATGAAAGACGTATGCTTTCCTTCTTAAGAAGTGTTTTCAAAGACATTCACAGAGTGATTCTACAAAGCCTTTTTACTGACGTTGGCTTTTAAACGCGATTTCACTGGAACTTCTGTCAAACGCAAGACAGAGATTTGCTGTTAAAGAATTGAAGATACAGAATGCAAACAAACAGGTTCCTACAAGTGAATCGCCTAAACATTCAGCACAGTTCCAAAAACTGCATAGAATGCAGTTTTCACTCAGATGAAAGACGTATGCTTTTCTTCTTAAGAAGTGTTTTCAAAGACGTTCACAGTGTGATTCTACAAAGCCTTTTTACTGACGTTGGCTTTTAAACGCGATTTCACTGGAATTTCTGTCAAATGCAAGACAGAGATTTGCTGTTAAAGAATTGAAGATACAGAATGCAAACAAACACGTTCCTACAAGAGAATCGCCTAAACATTCACCACAGTTCCAAAAACTGCATAGAATGCAGTTTTCACTCAGATGAAAGACGTATGCTTTCCTTCTTAAGAAGTGTTTTCAAAGACATTCACAGAGTAATTCTACAAAGCCTTTTTACTGACGTTGGCTTTTAAACACGATTTCACTGGAATTTCTGTCAAACGCAAGACAGAGATTTGCTGTTAAAGAATTGAAGATACAGAATGCAAACAAACACGTTCCTACAAAAGAATCGCCTAAACATTCACCACAGTTCCAAAAACTGCATAGAATGCAGTTTTCACTCAGATGAAAGACATATGCTTTCCTTCTTAAGAAGTGGTTTCACAGAGTGATTCTACAAAGCCTTTTTACTGACGTTGGCTTTTAAACGCGATTTCACTGGAATTTCTGTCAAACGCAAGACAGAGATTTGCTGTTAAAGAATTGAAGATACAGAATGCAAACAAACACGTTCCTAAAAGAGAATCGCCTAAACATTCACCACAGTTCCAAAAACTGCATAGAATGCAGTTTTCACTCAGATGAAAGACGTATGCTTTCCTTCTTAAGAAGTGTTTTCAAAGACGTTCACAGAGTGATTCTACAAAGCCTTTTTACTGACGTTGGCTTTTAAACGCGATTTCACTGGAATTTCTGTCAAACGCAAGACAGAGATTTGCTGTTAAAGAATTGAAGATACAGAATGCAAACAAACACGTTCCTACAAGTGACTAGCCTAAACATTCACCACAGTTCCAAAAACTGCATAGAATGCAGTTTTCACTCAGATGAAAGACATATGCTTTCCTTCTTAAGAAGTGTTTTCAAAGACGTTCACAGAGTGATTCTACAAAGCCTTTTTACTGACGTTGGCTTTTAAACGCGATTTCACTGGAATTTCTGTCAAACGCAAGACAGAGATTTGCTGTTAAAGAATTGAAGATACAGAATGCAAACAAACACGTTCCTACAAGAGAATCGCCTAAACATTCACCACAGTTCCAAAAACTGCATAGAATGCAGTTTTCACTCAGATGAAAGACGTATGCTTTCCTTCTTAAGAAGTGTTTTCAAAGACGTTCACAGAGTGATTCTACAAAGCCTTTTTACTGACGTTGGCTTTTAAACGCGATTTCACTGGAATTTCTGTCAAACGCAAGACAGAGATTTGCTGTTAAAGAATTGAAGATACAGAATGCAAACAAACACGTTCCTACAAGAGAATCGCCTAAACATTCACCACAGTTCCAAAAACTGCATAGAATGCAGTTTTCACTCAGATGAAAGACGTATGCTTTCCTTCTTAAGAAGTGTTTTCAAAGACATTCACAGAGTGATTCTACAAAGCCTTTTTACTGACGTTGGCTTTTAAACACGATTTCACTGGAATTTCTGTCAAACGCAAGACAGAGATTTGCTGTTAAAGAATTGAAGATACAGAATGCAAACAAACACGTTCCTACAAGTGAATCGCCTAAACATTCACCACAGTTCCAAAAACTGCATAGAATGCAGTTTTCACTCAGATGAAAGACGTATGCTTTCCTTCTTAAGAAGTGGTTTCACAGAGTGATTCTACAAAGCCTTTTTACTGACGTTGGCTTTTAAACGCGATTTCACTGGAATTTCTGTCAAACGCAAGACAGAGATTTGCTGTTAAAGAATTGAAGATACAGAATGCAAACAAACACGTTCCTACAAGAGAATCGCCTAAACATTCACCACAGTTCCAAAACTGCATAGAATGCAGTTTTCACTCAGATGAAAGACGTATGCTTTCCTTCTTAAGAAGTGTTTTCAAAGACATTCACAGAGTGATTCTACAAAGCCTTTTACTGACGTTGGCTTTTAAACGCGATTTCACTGGAACTTCTGTCAAACGCAAGACAGAGATTTGCTGTTAAAGAATTGAAGATACAGAATGCAAACAAACAGGTTCCTACAAGTGAATCGCCTAAACATTCAGCACAGTTCCAAAAACTGCATAGAATGCAGTTTTCACTCAGATGAAAGACGTATGCTTTTCTTCTTAAGAAGTGTTTTCAAAGACGTTCACAGTGTGATTCTACAAAGCCTTTTTACTGACGTTGGCTTTTAAACGCGATTTCACTGGAATTTCTGTCAAACGCAAGACAGAGATTTGCTGTTAAAGAATTGAAGATACAGAATGCAAACAAACACGTTCCTACAAGAGAATCGCCTAAACATTCACCACAGTTCCAAAAACTGCATAGAATGCAGTTTTCACTCAGATGAAAGACGTATGCTTTCCTTCTTAAGAAGTGTTTTCAAAGACATTCACAGAGTAATTCTACAAAGCCTTTTTACTGACGTTGGCTTTTAAACACGATTTCACTGGAATTTCTGTCAAACGCAAGACAGAGATTTGCTGTTAAAGAATTGAAGATACAGAATGCAAACAAACACGTTCCTACAAAAGAATCGCCTAAACATTCACCACAGTTCCAAAAACTGCATAGAATGCAGTTTTCACTCAGATGAAAGACATATGCTTTCCTTCTTAAGAAGTGGTTTCACAGAGTGATTCTACAAAGCCTTTTTACTGACGTTGGCTTTTAAACGCGATTTCACTGGAATTTCTGTCAAACGCAAGACAGAGATTTGCTGTTAAAGAATTGAAGATACAGAATGCAAACAAACACGTTCCTAAAAGAGAATCGCCTAAACATTCACCACAGTTCCAAAAACTGCATAGAATGCAGTTTTCACTCAGATGAAAGACGTATGCTTTCCTTCTTAAGAAGTGTTTTCAAAGACGTTCACAGAGTGATTCTACAAAGCCTTTTTACTGACGTTGGCTTTTAAACGCGATTTCACTGGAATTTCTGTCAAACGCAAGACAGAGATTTGCTGTTAAAGAATTGAAGATACAGAATGCAAACAAACACGTTCCTACAAGTGACTAGCCTAAACATTCACCACAGTTCCAAAAACTGCATAGAATGCAGTTTTCACTCAGATGAAAGACATATGCTTTCCTTCTTAAGAAGTGTTTTCAAAGACGTTCACAGAGTGATTCTACAAAGCCTTTTTACTGACGTTGGCTTTTAAACGCGATTTCACTGGAATTTCTGTCAAACGCAAGACAGAGATTTGCTGTTAAAGAATTGAAGATACAGAATGCAAACAAACACGTTCCTACAAGAGAATCGCCTAAACATTCACCACAGTTCCAAAAACTGCATAGAATGCAGTTTTCACTCAGATGAAAGACGTATGCTTTCCTTCTTAAGAAGTGTTTTCAAAGACATTCACAGAGTGATTCTACAAAGCCTTTTTACTGACGTTGGCTTTTAAACGCGATTTCACTGGAATTTCTGTCAAACGCAAGACAGAGATTTGCTGTTAAAGAATTGAAGATACAGAATGCAAACAAACACGTTCCTACAAGTGAATCGCCTAAACATTCACCACAGTTCCAAAAACTGCATAGAATGCAGTTTTCACTCAGATGAAAGACGTATGCTTTCCTTCTTATGAAGTGGTTTCACAGAGTGATTCTACAAAGCCTTTTTACTGACGTTGGCTTTTAAACGCGATTTCACTGGAATTTCTGTCAAATGCAAGACAGAGATTTGCTGTTAAAGAATTGAAGATACAGAATGCAAACAAACACGTTCCTAAAAGAGAATCGCCTAAACATTCACCACAGTTCCAAAAACTGCATAGAATGCAGTTTTCACTCAGATGAAAGACGTATGCTTTCCTTCTTAAGAAGTGTTTTCAAAGACGTTCACAGAGTGATTCTACAAAGCCTTTTTACTGACATTGGCTTTTAAACGCGATTTCACTGGAATTTCTGTCAAACGCAAGACAGAGATTTGCTGTTAAAGAATTGAAGATACAGAATGCAAACAAACACGTTCCTACAAGTGACTAGCCTAAACATTCACCACAGTTCCAAAAACTGCATAGAATGCAGTTTTCACTCAGATGAAAGACGTATGCTTTCCTTCTTAAGAAGTGTTTTCAAAGACGTTCACAGAGTGATTCTACAAAGCCTTTTTACTGACGTTGGCTTTTAAACGCGATTTCACTGGAATTTCTGTCAAACGCAAGACAGAGATTTGCTGTTAAAGAATTGAAGATACAGAATGCAAACAAACACGTTCCTACAAGAGAATCGCCTAAACATTCACCACAGTTCCAAAAACTGCATAGAATGCAGTTTTCACTCAGATGAAAGACGTATGCTTTCCTTCTTAAGAAGTGTTTTCAAAGACATTCACAGAGTGATTCTACAAAGCCTTTTTACTGACGTTGGCTTTTAAACGCGATTTCACTGGAATTTCTGTCAAATGCAAGACAGAGATTTGCTGTTAAAGAATTGAAGATACAGAATGCAAACAAACACGATCCTACAAGTGAATGTCCTAAACACTCACCACAGTTCCAAAAACTGCATAGAATGCAGTTTTCACTCAGATGAAAGACGTATGCTTTTCTTCTTAAGAAGTGTTTTCAAAGACGTTCACAGAGTGATTCTACAAAGCCTTTTTACTGACGTTGGCTTTTAAACGCGATTTCACTGGAATTTCTGTCAAACGCAAGACAGAGATTTGCTGTTAAAGAATTGAAGATACAGAATGCAAACAAACACGTTCCTACAAGTGACTCGCCTAAACATTCACCACAGTTCCAAAAACTGCATAGAATGCAGTTTTCACTCAGATGAAGGACATATGCTTTCCTTCTTAAGAAGTGTTTTCAAAGACGTTCACAGAGTGATTCTACAAAGCCTTTTTACTGACCTTGGCTTTTAAACGCGATTTCACTGGAATTTCTGTCAAACGCAAGACAGAGATTTGCTGTTAAAGAATTGAAGATACAGAATGCAAACAAACACGTTCCTACAAGTGAATCGCCTAAACATTCACCACAGTTCCAAAAACTGCATAGAATGCAGTTTTCACTCAGATGAAAGACGTATGCTTTTCTTCTTAAGAAGTGTTTTCAAAGACGTTCACAGTGTGATTCTACAAAGCCTTTTTACTGACGTTGGCTTTTAAACGCGATTTCAATGGAATTTCTGTCAAACGCAAGACAGAGATTTGCTGTTAAAGAATTGAAGATACAGAATGCAAACAAACACGTTCCTACAAGAGAATCGCCTAAACATTCACCACAGTTCCAAAAACTGCATAGAATGCAGTTTTCACTCAGATGAAAGACGTATGCTTTCCTTCTTAAGAAGTGTTTTCAAAGACATTCACAGAGTGATTCTACAAAGCCTTTTTACTGACGTTGGCTTTTAAACACGATTTCACTGGAATTTCTGTCAAACGCAAGACAGAGATTTGCTGTTAAAGAATTGAAGATACAGAATGCAAACAAACACGTTCCTACAAGTGAATCGCCTAAACATTCACCACAGTTCCAAAAACTGCATAGAATGCAGTTTTCACTCAGATGAAAGACATATGCTTTCCTTCTTAAGAAGTGGTTTCACAGAGTGATTCTACAAAGCCTTTTTACTGACGTTGGCTTTTAAACGCGATTTCACTGGAATTTCTGTCAAACGCAAGACAGAGATTTGCTGTTAAAGAATTGAAGATACAGAATGCAAACAAACACGTTCCTAAAAGAGAATCGCCTAAACATTGACCACAGTTCCAAAAACTGCATAGAATGCAGTTTTCACTCAGATGAAAGACGTATGTTTTCCTTCTTAAGAAGTGTTTTCAAAGACGTTCACAGAGTGATTCTACAAAGCCTTTTTACTGACGTTGGCTTTTAAACGCGATTTCACTGGAATTTCTGTCAAACGCAAGACAGAGATTTGCTGTTAAAGAATTGAAGATACAGAATGCAAACAAACACGTTCCTACAAGTGACTAGCCTAAACATTCACCACAGTTCCAAAAACTGCATAGAATGCAGTTTTCACTCAGATGAAAGACATATGCTTTCCTTCTTAAGAAGTGTTTTCAAAGACGTTCACAGAGTGATTCTACAAAGCCTTTTTACTGACGTTGGCTTTTAAATGCGATTTCACTGGAATTTCTGTCAAACGCAAGACAGAGATTTGCTGTTAAAGAATTGAAGATACAGAATGCAAACAAACACGTTCCTACAAGTGAATCGCCAAAACATTCACCACAGTTCCAAAAACTGCATAGAATGCAGTTTTCACTCAGATGAAAGACGTATGCTTTCCTTCTTATGAAGTGGTTTCACAGAGTGATTCTACAAAGCCTTTTTACTGACGTTGGCTTTTAAACACGATTTCACTGGAATTTCTGTCAAACGCAAGACAGAGATTTGCTGTTAAAGAATTGAAGATACAGAATGCAAACAAACACGTTCCTAAAAGAGAATCGCCTAAACATTCACCACAGTTCCAAAAACTGCATAGAATGCAGTTTTCACTCAGATGAAAGACGTATGCTTTCCTTCTTAAGAAGTGTTTTCAAAGACCTTCACAGTGTGATTCTACAAAGCCTTTTTACTGACGTTGGCTTTTAAACGCGATTTCACTGGAATTTCTGTCAAACGCAAGACAGAGATTTGCTGTTAAAGAATTGAAGATACAGAATGCAAACAAACACGTTCCTACAAGAGAATCGCCTAAACATTCACCACAGTTCCAAAAACTGCATAGAATGCAGTTTTCACTCAGATGAAAGACGTATGCTTTCCTTCTTAAGAAGTGTTTTCAAAGACATTCACAGAGTGATTCTACAAAGCCTTTTTACTGACGTTGGCTTTTAAACACGATTTCACTGGAATTTCTGTCAAACGCAAGACAGAGATTTGCTGTTAAAGAATTGAAGATACAGAATGCAAACAAACACGTTCCTACAAGTGAATCGCCTAAACATTCACCACAGTTCCAAAAACTGCATAGAATGCAGTTTTCACTCAGATGAAAGACGTATGCTTTCCTTCTTAAGAAGTGGTTTCACAGAGTGATTCTACAAAGCCTTTTTACTGACGTTGGCTTTTAAACGCGATTTCACTGGAATTTCTGTCAAACGCAAGACAGAGATTTGCTGTTAAAGAATTGAAGATACAGAATGCAAACAAACACGTTCCTAAAAGAGAATCGCCTAAACATTCACCACAGTTCCAAAAACTGCATAGAATGCAGTTTTCACTCAGATGAAAGACGTATGCTTTCCTTCTTAAGAAGTGTTTTCAAAGACGTTCACAGAGTGATTCTACAAAGCCTTTTTACTGAAGTTGGCTTTTAAACGCGATTTCACTGGAATTTCTGTCAAACGCAAGACAGAGATTTGCTGTTAAAGAATTGAAGATACAGAATGCAAACAAACACGTTCCTACAAGTGACTAGCCTAAACATTCACCACAGTTCCAAAAACTGCATAGAATGCAGTTTTCACTCAGATGAAAGACGTATGCTTTTCTTCTTAAGAAGTGTTTTCAAAGACGTTCACAGTGTGATTCTACAAAGCCTTTTTACTGACGTTGGCTTTTAAACGCGATTTCAATGGAATTTCTGTCAAACGCAAGACAGAGATTTGCTGTTAAAGAATTGAAGATACAGAATGCAAACAAACACGTTCCTACAAGAGAATCGCCTAAACATTCACCACAGTTCCAAAAACTGCATAGAATGCAGTTTTCACTCAGATGAAAGACGTATGCTTTCCTTCTTAAGAAGTGTTTTCAAAGACATTCACAGAGTGATTCTACAAAGCCTTTTTACTGACGTTGGCTTTTAAACACGATTTCACTGGAATTTCTGTCAAACGCAAGACAGAGATTTGCTGTTAAAGAATTGAAGATACAGAATGCAAACAAACACGTTCCTACAAGTGAATCGCCTAAACATTCACCACAGTTCCAAAAACTGCATAGAATGCAGTTTTCACTCAGATGAAAGACGTATGCTTTCCTTCTTAAGAAGTGGTTTCACAGAGTGATTCTACAAAGCCTTTTTACTGACGTTGGCTTTTAAACGCGATTTCACTGGAATTTCTGTCAAACGCAAGACAGAGATTTGCTGTTAAAGAATTGAAGATACAGAATGCAAACAAAACACGTTCCTAAAAGAGAATCGCCTAAACATTCACCACAGTTCCAAAAACTGCATAGAATGCAGTTTTCACTCAGATGAAAGACGTATGCTTTCCTTCTTAAGAAGTGTTTTCAAAGACGTTCACAGAGTGATTCTACAAAGCCTTTTTACTGAGTTGGCTTTTAAACGCGATTTCACTGGAATTTCTGTCAAACGCAAGACAGAGATTTGCTGTTAAAGAATTGAAGATACAGAATGCAAACAAACACGTTCCTACAAGTGAATCGCCTAAACATTCACCACAGTTCCAAAAACTGCATAGAATGCAGTTTTCACTCAGATGAAAGACGTATGCTTTCCTTCTTATGAAGTGGTTTCACAGAGTGATTCTACAAAGCCTTTTTACTGACGTTGGCTTTTAAACACGATTTCACTGGAATTTCTGTCAAACGCAAGACAGAGATTTGCTGTTAAAGAATTGAAGATACAGAATGCAAACAAACACGTTCCTAAAAGAGAATCGCCTAAACATTCACCACAGTTCCAAAAACTGCATAGAATGCAGTTTTCACTCAGATGAAAGACGTATGCTTTCCTTCTTAAGAAGTGTTTTCAAAGACGTTCACAGAGTGATTCTACAAAGCCTTTTTACTGACGTTGGCTTTTAAACGCGATTTCACTGGAATTTCTGTCAAACGCAAGACAGAGATTTGCTGTTAAAGAATTGAAGATACAGAATGCAAACAAACACGTTCCTACAAGTGACTAGCCTAAACATTCACCACAGTTCCAAAAACTGCATAGAATGCAGTTTTCACTCAGATGAAAGACGTATGCTTTCCTTCTTAAGAAGTGTTTTCAAAGACGTTCACAGAGTGATTCTACAAATCCTTTTTACTGACGTTGGCTTTTAAACGCGATTTCACTGGAATTTCTGTCAAACGCAAGACAGAGAT